>CAXARX010000220.1:0-19911 GCA_963971425.1 Bryoerythrophyllum caledonicum | reverse complement strand
CGCTGCCTCCATCCAAGAGCCTCCCACATCCCCTTCCCTTCTCATCCGCCTGCGCCCAACCAGAAATCCTGTCAATGTGACAGATTCTCCTTCGCTCAACCACCTTGACCTTCAAATTCCGCCGGCAATTATTAATCTGCCTTGATTGCGAATTTGTGCTTCGTGGTTGCTCTCTCCATGGCTGTTGTTATTGGAATGCTTGTTCATGGTGCTTAGTTTTGCAATGGTTTCTTGCAACACTTTCTTGGTATGTTTCCTGCCACACTTTTTTTGTATGTTTGCTACCATGTTTCTTGATTGTTGTGTTTGTTTGTGCTTTCCAGGGTTTAGGGTTTCTTGATTGTTTGTGCTTTCACATGCTTTCCACATATTCTGAATTGCTGTGAACATTCTTTTGCCTTCTCTTCCTTTCTAGACAACAATGATACTGAAAACTTATCACGATTTCGGATCTAACAGACAGCTGTTGAGGGTGGTTTAGGGTTGTGACGGCTTTAGGGACGTGTGAGCGAGCTCCGGACAGGGTTCTCGATTCAGGGACGGGTTTAGGGTACACCTTACAGGGTATACAGTTTAGGGACGACCGTTTCCACTCCGTCTTGATGGACGGGTTAGAGAGTGTTGTTGAATTAACTGGCGGTGACGAAGTACACGCATGGGTCTACAATGATGACAGTGACCTTGAATGGGACATTCAGAACTTGGAGAACCTAAATAGTAATAGAATTTCCTACCTGGCTACGAAATCTGAAGGTGCGTGTCATCCGTTTCGGCCAGTCATCATTGACTTAAACCTGCCAGCAGATGAGATCTCCTCCCACGTCCAAGAAGAGGACCCCCCCCTTCAGAAGGTGCCCTGCCCTGTTATCTCCGAGGCATCAACCGATCCCTTTCAATCTACAGATTGGAAATATCTTCCCAATGGGTTGGTGCATGACAATGACTCCTGCCCGGAAATGAAATACCACCCTGGACAACCTGGCAGTGATGTCTGTGTTAAGAACGGGTTTAGGGTACCCTGGAGGAAAGTGCCAGAGAAACTAAGGAAATCGGTACAGACACCGCCACCTGGTCCATTTGATAGGACAGATCTTCAATGGGAGGACAAAGTTAACCAAGGAGGAGGAAAACAGAAGGTAATCAAGAAGGCCATCATACGTTGGGACCGTTTAGAGGACTTCCTAGAGGGGGAAATGACTAGAAGGCAATTTCCCTGCGTATTTGTTGAGGAAAGTACCCTTCGCTTTCGTGGCAAGGACGAGCGGACACAACGACGGGCGGAGTCAGCCCTCCAACAAATCAGGTATAAAACATTTGTTTACGTGCCTACAGCTCTACCGTCACGTGGTCTGAGTTCCATCCGCTTCTCACTTCTGACAGCCCTGCCCTGTTCAGGTACTCTTGCGAATATGGGCCGGCGGATTACACGAAACAATACAAGGCAGAAGTGCAGAAGGCCTTTGCTCACACCGTGCTTGACAAGCGAAGGTCTACCAACAAGATGAAGATGGTTCAAAGGGCGAAAAAGGTTGTCATGCAGGCGCAGAGGGCAACAATTATGGCAAATACCCGGGCGTCCAAGAGGGCTAGGGTAGAACCGCAGGTTCCCTTGAATGCAGACTCGTTGGAAGAGGACCCCCAAGAAATTGCACTCGTTCAAGAGGCCCAGGATAGGCTGAGGAAGGCTCAAGAAATCATTGACAACAGCAAGACAACAAAGCGGACATCCCGGGTTGGAAAAACTCTGACCGGTATGTCCATAAAGAGAGGGTGTCAATGCTGCTTTGTTGCGAAACAATTAATCATTGATGAGTCGATTTGTAGCATACACTTTCATGAGATGAACCATGTCAATAGGGAGGGCAAACCTTGCCATGGTCTAGGATTTGGGCAGCAACGGGCAGAGTTGTCAGGGAGGTTATCCCAGGCTACAAAGGACTGGATTCAGGATGCCTTGAGGAGCGGGAAGTCACCTGCCCAGGTAATGGCTGAACACAAGGACGAGGTCCTCAGGTGTGCCCGGCTCAATCTGCCAGCCACTAGGGACACGTTTGTGCTCCCTAATGACGTTCACAATATAGCAAAGAAGCTCGCAAAGGAGTTGTGGGAGAAGGATTCCATAGATGCTGAGAGCGTGCGCATGTGGACGGTTTCAAATCCGGACGCGTTCTATCACTACAGGGAGTGTAGGGCCTCGACGGGCAATCAAATCCCGCCAACGGACGGCACCTTCTCTCTTGCAATTCAAACGGAATGGCAACTGAACATGATGGTGAAGCATGGCCACAGGCGGGCGCTGGCCATGGATGCGACGTTTGGTACCAACGAGCCTAAGGTAAATCAAACTCTGCCCTTGCTTCAAATTCCTGACTCCTTCATTTAGCAATTTTAATCCAAGCGTGTATCTGGGGTGCAGTATCCGCTATTCACTGTCATGGTCTTTGATGAATGGAAACAAGGCATTCCGGTGGCGTTCACCATCCAAGGCAGGTCCACCGAGGAAGACATTGTTGTGTGGTTGGAGAAGTTGAGGGACCGTTGTGTGAATATTCAAGCTGATTGGCGACCAAATGCTGTTGTCACGGACAATGACCAGGCCGAGATAAATGCAATAAGGTAAGATTGCATTTTATGCTTCGATTTTTTCATATTCCATAATTTGTTTTAGAAATACCTTCATCTACAATGATATTTTTTTTTTCCCCTACTTTCTGATTCATGCACTTTCTGCACAGGAGGGTCTGGCCGGATGAGGAGAACATGAGAATCTTCTTGTGCCTCTGGCACGTTCGAAAAGCATGGTTGGAGCAAGCGACTCAGAAGATAAAGGCAGAATACTTACGCACTCTAGTGCTGCAGGAATGTGCTGGCTTGATGTATGGGAGTAGAATCTTGGAGGGAGAAGCTGCTGTCAGAGTTTCGTTGGACAAGTTTCAACAAATGCGCACAAAGTATGAAGGGGCAAAGACCTTTCTCAATTACTTTGCAAAGATTTGGATCCCAAAATTGGAGATGTGGGTTACCGGTTTCCGGAACATCCCACACGCAAACCAGGACACTAACGCTGCGGTGGAGAGCTACCATGGCAATCTGAAGTCCATCCTGTCCAGCTCCCGTGCAAGATTTGATGGACGTCGGGTTGACTGGTTAATATATCACCTTCTGAAGGATGTACTCACACACTACTGGTACGCTGTCCAGTGTAAGCTCTACGGCTTCATCAAGAATGGCAAGGCAGAGGGGGTGGCGAGCGCACTCATCCGGGCAAGGGAGATTGCAGATGAGCATGTTTGGATAGACCACAACAACGAAGTCGCCTATGTGGCAAGCCAGACGAACTTCCCGACCATCTGGATGGTGTCCGGTGCGAGCACGGATTGGGCACGTTGTACCTGCCCGTTGGGCCAGCGAGCCAATATGTGCAAGCATTGGGTGAAGGTCTTCAAGATGCTGAGTCCCGCTGCTGCTGAAGGCGCCATTATTCGTTTTGCGGGTTCGTTGCGTGGCACCATTGCCGTGGGTGCTCAGCCTGTGGGACTAGACATTGGTGGCTGCATAGAGGCCGTCCACAGCCCGGCCACCTTGAACAGTCGTCCCAAACCAGAGGTCGACGACAATCCGGAAACATTGTTGGCTGCCTTGAAGGGCGAGTTCGTTGAGATGGAGAACTTGGTGGCAACAAACTCAGTCTGCCTTCCCCACGCCCTGGCGGGTGCTCGGGAATTGAAGGGGAAATTGCTAAATATCAAGGTCAGGGCAAGTGCGGGAGTTCTTCACCCACTGTCGCAGCCTTCCTTCCATTTGAACGAGGGTAACCGAAGCAAAAGACGATTGAAGGCTTGTAGTGAATTGGGTGGACGTGGTAGGCGGTGCGGGAGGAGGGGAGGTTTAGGGCGCGGGGTTTCATCTTAGACATTCAATCTAGGATGAGGTATTGGCGGCCTTACCGGATTCATGAAATGCAGGCCACCTATGGTTATGCCAAGACCCGGACAAGCAGATCAGATATTGGTTTTTGTATGTGGGATTTTTATTACAAATTCTTCTGTATATATTAATCCAGTGCCGACGATTTATTTTCCGTGCAGCTTGTGCTTTTGTGTCTAGAGAAGTAAACCTTATACTTTAAATGTTTCCTTTCAATTGTTTGGGTTGAAAATTATTACGAAACAAATTTGAGAGAATAAATTGCAAAGATGGGAGAAAGAAGTTTTGAGCTTGAAATAATAGGGAAAGTATGAGGGAAAGTAGGGCACCCAATTTTGCACAGATGAAGTGAATAATGAAAACATGAACAAGACATTAGAGAAGGAAGTGTATGGGAGTGGGAAACAGAGTCGAAGGCATTTGGTTTGGGAAACTTTTAATGTTTTTGCCTTCTAAATGGAAAATGAAAGGGGAAAAAAAAAAAGGAAGTAGGAATGGAAATGGAAATGGAAATGCAAATGCAAATGCAAATGGAAAAGCAAATGCAAATAGAAATGCAAATGGAAATGTCTTCCACGGGAGTTGTACATGATGGATTTTGAATACTTGTCATATTGACCCAACTTTTATATAGTATCCTCATCTGCCTTATGATATACAGTATATAACTACTATCAAAGGCAAACCAAAACAAATACAACTCCATTTCCAAAATTTGTTTATATTTTTTTATAGATTTTTGATAAACCTTTTCATTTTGTATGAGGTATCTGAAATTATCCCAGTAAGTCCTTAACTACACGCATGAAATCTGGTGCCCGGAAGCCCTACAACCTATCAGCATAAACAACAAATGTATCTGCATCTATTCCTGAACCATGTGTACCACCACAATGTCTGTATAACCTCTCAATCCCAAATCAAGAGATAGTCTCCAAAAACCACCCTCGAGTAATGAACTATGATCTCACATGCATCTGACATCACCTACGCTAGCAATGAGTCTGCATAATTGTTGTCCGACCCCTCTGCAACGTCCTCGCCTCTTCCACTGTCTCCTGACACATCATAGTTCTCCCCCATACCGTCTCTACGTTCACCGTCTCGATCATCATCCACACTCCGCTGTATCTTCTCTCTGCCCCTGCCCAGGATAACAAACGCCTCAGTACGTGGTCCATCCTCGCGAGCGTCTACAATGTCCTTCTATCCGTGTTGCGCCTGCCCGGCTTCCGTAGTTGTACCTGCAGATGTCAGAACTCCAGCCTCTTCCATGGAAGTATCCCCCACGGTATGATTGCCATATCCGTCCAGCCCAACCGATATGCCTGCCACGTGATCAACAGCCACATCCGGGCACGTCTGTGGAAAGTCAGTGGACAAGGTAGAGTGTTGGAAACGACTGAAGTCAGCCGCGAGCCCGAGCTGTGTGATGCGGTCCAAATGCGCTCGAAGAGCAGCCTTCCCCTCGCGCTGCCAATGTCTCGCAGATGACAGTAGCTGCTGCCCAGCGGGATTCCACTTCCCAGTAGCCTCCAAATAGCCTGGACCATACTCCAAAGAGATGTTCTCTCGAACAAGTAGAATGTGACGGAAGCTCTCTGACTCCACTTGGCTGGCCTGCCCTGAACTCTTCACCCACATCCTTCGGAGCTCGTCATCCATACCTGAATGTATCATATCACAGCATGCCTTCACATAAACCACCCTCCGCCATGTGAAATAGTCATCATAAAGTTCTGGAAGCGTAGAGGGTGAGTCCAGCACCAATCTAAATGCAGCAAATTCCACTATGGAAGTGTCCATATCGGGAAACAGAAGCGCACCCCACCGAATCAGTCCCTCCATGGAGAATAGTAGGTCCGCCTATCGGCTATCCATAATCTCCCTCCGCAACCCGTGCACTGGACACGTCATGGGCTGTTGGCAACCCAGTGCCCCAACTGTGAAAAGCTTCATTGCCCTAGCAAACCCTGCCGGCACCTGGTCCAATGCCCCATCCCGCTCTTGCTCCAGCATCCATCTAACCAAAACCTTGAACTCCTCGTCAGTGTGCCCAAAAGGCCGCTCCAAGCACGATGGTGTTGGAAGCAATCTCATCGTCACGTACAAAGAAGACCAGGACCACTCAGAATCCTCCGCCACCATCTTTGCCCGGATGTCATAGGACCGCAATTGCTTGGCGACATACGCTGCACGGCAATCTCTAACAGCGGTGATGCTGTCGTGGTATGCCCCCACCCTACCCGCATAGGATCAAGACAGCTCGTGGTGAACTCCAAATAGCCGGATCTCCTCCTCTACCTTTGAGTTGTCCTTGCTCATGAATGTTGCCCTACACTGATTCATCACCTGTAAATCCCGCCCGGAAAGGCCCTCCTGAAACAAGACACGGAATAAGCATAAATATAATTTTTTTTTTAATGTCATCTCTAGTATATCAACCGATCATAAACCTGGATTACGGTATGAAATGTAGAGGAGAAACGTGTGCATTAAGATTACCATGATGTCAACGTCGCTGTGGATACGTCCCCACGCGTAGAACACCCTGCCCGCCAACTGCCCAGCTCGATGTAATGCCTTCAACTCCTCCAGTGGTTTGTCGCGGTCCTGAAGAGATGACTTTGGAATCAAGTCCTCTGTCACTGAGGCCTGCACGTACAAGCCAGGTGGTGCTGGTACAGGCTGCGGCATCGTGGCAGGATCGACCTCTACGAAGAGTTCAATGGCCTCCTGCAACGCCTTCGCATGCACACGCTGACGCTCATCCTGAACCGCCGTGTGTGGCTCTGCCGTTGCATGCCGAGTGGGGATCTTCCGGATCAGTCGCCGATGGACCCGACTAGAGCCGCTCTGACCGCTAGGAAGGGTGACAGGCGTGCGACAATCTGTTGCCCGGGACGACCCGCAAGTGCCCAGAAGATCAGCATGCCGAGTCGCGTCCAAGGGAGGAGGTGTGACGTGGTCGTCAACTAGTACGTCTTCGTCACCGACACCAGAAGTGGCTGCCGTGTCTTCGCCAGGCCCGGTAGTGGGAGTAGTATCTCCAACACATGCTGAGGCCTGCACCACCGGTCGCTCACGAACAAGGACGGGCACTGGCCCAATGTGTGTCGTTGGGGGTCTCTCTCCTCCGACTGCTGCCGCCGTCTGCACCCGGTGTGCGGCCGGACTCCGGGGGTGGCTGCCGCAAATCTCTGAACGCCCTCCGCTTGGACGCTTACGGCTTCCACTTCCTGCCACGTTGTTGCCTCCCTTCCGAGTAGCAATCTCCTCTGCCACAGTTGAATCTGGACGTGCAGGCAGTCGTGACCTAGGAATGGAGTTCTTACCAGGGCGCTTCTTACGAGGCAATCCAATGTCATCCTCGTTGGAGCTGAGGCACTCCACCGGAGTATCGACATGAATCGTCTCCGGCCCGACACGCACCTTCGTCTGCCCCACCATCTTCAGAGCTAGACCTGACATAACGGACGGAATCTGCATTCCATACTTGCCAAACACCTCCCGGGCCTCCTTGTTGCCTGCAGTCCCCATGGAAGGGTAGATCTTCAGGGCACCCTCACGGGAGTAGTCATACACTGGACACTTCTTCGCCTGCCGGTGGTGTCCGAGCTCCGCCTTGTCGTGGAAGTCTGCATTGCAGTACCTGCAGAAGAAAGGAATCCTTGGCCTCTTCCATGGTCCGGGGTCCGGCGCAGAATCACGCCGCCAAAGCGTGTTGACCTCAATCATGAGCCAGTCAAACTCACTGCACATGAAGGCATTGCGGTTCGGTGGTCCCTTGTTCATCGATTGACTCTGGCAGACGATAACATCCTCCATAGCAAACTTTCCCTGGCGCCAAAGCTGCAAGTGTGTCCATAACAACATGTCACGGGACGTGGCATCGAGGGTCTCTCCGTATCGTAGATTTTAGCGTAGATTAGTTTGTTACTAATCTACGTGTGTTTAGGGACGAACGGCGGCGCACCATTTTCATCCGTGGATGATTTTCATCCACTTAGGGTTGTATGCGTGTGCGTATAGCGCCGCACACGTCCTTGACTTGACGTCTTTGTCAAGTCAAGCTTTGTGAGTGTGTTTAGAGAGTGACTAGTGAGTCCTTGCTTGTTAGTGATGGTTTGTCATTAGTAAAGACTCTACATTCTCTAGTTCCACTCGCACTCGTTGATTCTTCCTTCGTGGAGTGCGAGACGCTTGACTACTTGTGATTCATACATCTTTCACTTGACAAAGACCCTCCCACGTTTCTTGCTATAGTTCTCAAATTTGACATTGAGTGATTTGAAAAAAATTGTGGGTACTTTGAATTTACGAATAGAGCGCGTGGAGACGGAGCCAACGCCACCGACCGTGCCCAAATCGGACGATTTTTGGAGAAGTTGTGGAGATTGGAAGTTGTGGAGCAAGAAGTTCTGGAGTTTCTGGAGTTTCAGCAGTTTCATCCAATTTGCGATTTCTCATCCATTGTCGACGTTTCATCCACTGCGCACGACTTCATCCATCCGGAGCAGTTTTCATCCGGGTACGCATATGCACAAGGGTCGCAATTCCGTTAGGGACCCTAAACCGTGCCGAAGTTCCCAATTCCGTTAGTTTGAGTGCTGAAATTTCAGGGAGTCCCTGGAATGAACACTTAAAATTTCAACTTTTGGAGTTTTACATATTTTTTGATTCTGATTGCGGATTTGAGTTCGCAAGGAAATTCTAAGACTATAACTGTAAAGAAATTTTAATTTACAAAAAAAAATTATTTGGCGAGTTTTTGAGACGTCCAAAAACAATCACATGTTATGTGATCTTTAAAAAAAATAAAAAAAGATAGTGCTAAACTTTGGGAGTAGATTTCAAAGGCATTGTCACTCGGATGTAAGTGACATTTATGCTTATAGTTAGGGTTTCCGCCATTTGACCTAATTTTAGCATTAGTTTGGCGTTTGTCGTGATTATCTACCAATGTATGTGATTTCATTGGATGGATAGTGTTTTTAAACACCACGGTCAATCTCCACTACTCCCTTAGTTTTAGACGTTAGGGGGGAACACTTTTAGTGTTTCTCTTTGATTTGCAGGTTTTGCGACTTTGAGGCATCCACTGCAGGCGTGTGCCAGTGGCGCTGTCTCTTTCATTTTCCTGCTTTTATGTTGTTGAGGGAGATGATCCGGTTTTGATTTCTGGATTCTTGTGCGGTACCTCCCCCGTGTTGCGGGCTTGTTGTCGGTGTTTTCCGGTGGCCCCATTTCTTGTTGTTCCAGTTTGTAATAGGGTACCGTAGGGGTGAAGTCGGATTTATGGCCGGCAAGACCTTTCTATGTGGGGGGATGTGGTTGGACCTGTGGTAGCCGGAGGTGATGACCGGTGATCCACACAGCTTGGTGATTTTGCAGGTGCAGGTTGCCCGTTCGTACCCTTACCCTTTAGATAGTACCCGTAGATAGATCCCGAGGTGGTTTTTGTTTATAGTGAGTACCCGGAGTCGGTATTACCGCTCTCCCTTACCAAACCACTCGGAGAATGCTTCCACCACAAACTTTGGGCCAGGGTCGGATACCGACTAGGCTTTTGAGCCTGTTTCGGCGTTGGATACCGACCGTAGGCTTCGGGTCTGGGGCGTGGGCACGTTTGACGACATGGAGGACGATCTCCGTCATGTCGTGCGAGACAGGTTCTCGGGACGGGCTGGGGGCATCTCCCTGCCCGATTGGCGGCTCCGATTCCAAACCTGGATGAAGGAGAAGCGCCAACGGACGCCGTCGTTTAACGACTGGTATGCGTTCAAGCTTTTGCCCCAGCATTTGGAGCTAGAAGCGCTCCAATCGTACGGGAAGTGGACTACGCAGCACGAGGCACAGTTACGTCCGATTGAGGAGTACTGGCGCCAACGTGTGGAGTTGGTGACTGCGCTCAAGGAGAGTGCAGTTGCCCAACTGCCGACTTCCACCGAGGAGCCTAAGGTGGAAGAGAGTCTCTTCGGGGAGGACTCCAGGGGCAAGGGTGTTGCCATTGTGGGCGAACGGGTTGGCATGGGGGCCATGTCCCGTTTGGCCGTTGCCACACATGCGGCATTGATGGCGGTTGGCGATCCGCCTGCCTTTGATCCTCTAGCGCAGTTCATGGCGCATTTAGAGGTGGAGTACGGGGGCTTCAGGCGTGATCAGATGCAGCGCATCCAGGATTTCCGCCGGGAGAAGGAGGATACCCCACGCACCATGTATACCCGGTTGGCACGGTTGTCAGCTGAGGCTGGTGATGTGTTCACGGAGCGCCAACTGGTGAAGATCTTCATCTCCAAGTTGGACAAGAGGATGGTGGAATTGATTAGTCCACATCTTCTTTTTCGGTATCATGGCAACGCCACTTTGGCTCAGGCGTTTGCCGAGGTGGAAGCGCTCGATAGAGCACTGGGCGTGAGCGAGGCCACTGATTTAGTGACGTCCCTATTAGAGGCTCCCAAGCCCAAGAAGCTTGCCACCGCCACCGGTAGCTTGGCGGAGGCACAACCTGAAAAGGTTGTGCATTGTTGGGCTTGTGGGGAGGCTGGTCACACCAAGGGGGACCCCAACTATTCCAAGAAGAAGGGGGCAGGGGCGGTGAAGGCCAAGCCCAAGACTGAGGCAGCCAAGCCTGCAGAGAAGGCTGGGGGTAAGGGGAACAAGCTTGTGACATGTTCTCACTGTGGCAAGACTGGCCACACTGATGAGAACTACTTTTCTCTTCATCTAGAGAAGCGCCCAGGGTCTTCAGCTGTTGGATCGGATGCGGTGAAGACACTGCAGGCTGAACTGGCGGAGCTGAAGAAGCAGATGAGTGCGATGGCTTCTTTGGGGCAAGTGGCAGAGACACGGCCTCCATCGAGGGGTCAGGGCTCATCTTCAGCCCTAGACCGCTACTTATATGGCGCTTCAGGGGAGGTGGTGGCAGCAGTGGCCACTCGTGCTCAGACTATTGCACAAGTAGTGGCACCTTCATCCTCTGTGCCGGTTAGTAGTGGCCGTCCACGCCACACGGGTTTGCCGGACCACATTGGTCAGTCCCGGCTACCACTTTCTTTTGGCATCGCGGATGCGGCTATTTCTACTGCCTCTCCCACTCCGCCCCCGGTCCCACCGCTTTCTTCCACTCATGGGGATGCCGCACACACCTTGGCGTATAAGGTGTTGCAGTTGCCCGTGTTTGCCGGTGTGGATTTTCTGACACCGGATTTTTGACCATCTGGTGTATTCCACTTGGCAGGTAGTATGTTGGAGGGCAAGGTGCCCATGCCTTCATTGGAGGTGTCGCAGGCGGTGACGGCTCCACCCACCGAGGAGGATTTGGTGGCATTGCGGGCCAAGTTGGCGGCGGAGGCTATTTCCGTGTTTGAGGCCAATGCCACTTCCACACCTACGGAGCAGTCCTCCGGGGATCAGTCATTGATCTCTGGAGTGGCTTATTTATCTGACATTGCAGCCCGGTCGGCACGAGAGCGCCGTAGTGTGCGTCCAGGGGTTGTACGTTTGGTGAATGACGACGGAGTCATGGTGGTTAGCCGTACGGACGGCAACCCCACTCGAGCTACCCCCTTGCGTGTTATGTTGGACTCTGGAGCTCAGCCAGTGATGATTGGCAAGCAGCTAGCCCTGGATTTGGGTCTAGGTGCTTCGGACCTCGAGCCTTGCCCATTTACGATTGTTACATCGGTTGGAGGCACGGAGAAGGCCATGGGGTACACCCGACATCCGTTACAGTTGATGTTCGGTGTCGGATCTGGTCCATTGTTCTCCCACGTATCCCTTCAGTGTGCTGTCACTGGTGCCACCAACTATGACATTCTGGTGGGTCAGCAAGCACTTTATCCTCTCGGTTTTGGAGTGGATAATTGGACGGAGGAGGCCTGGATTAGGCCTGGGTGGTTTGCCGGTGATGGCAGAAAGGAGCTCATTCCGGTTGTCTTCGCAGCTAGCGCGGTGACTTCCACGGCGGACGCTATGTTTGGGTGCAGTGCATTGGCTTCTGATTTGCCATGTGGTTCTACGCTTTTGGAGGAGACATATGCTTTTATGTCGGGGGTAGCGGAATCACGGGAGTACATACCACTACAGATCCCTACACGTCATTGCAAGGATCCAGTTCTGCCTTGGGGAACTCAGTTGGAGCTTACCCGTCGGAGTCGGGAGATTGTGGATGCTTTGGATGCTCCACATCTCTTAGTGGACTCTTCTACTCCGTTGTTGGCTCGTACAATTCAGTGGCAACCACCAGATGAGGGTATTACCCTCGTGGAGCTATTTGCCGGTATCGGTACGGGGCTCGCGGCTGTGTTAGAAGCTGGGCTCAAGGTACGCCGGTACATACACGTCGATAGTGGCTTTGCAGCCAATCGAGTTGCTCACCACCACATTCAGCGTCTTCTGGCGTTGTACCCGGAGCAGTTACCACCTTCTGCCATTCGGGGATGTTTTGGCAAGCTGCCACGTGATGTGACGTTGATCAGTGAGGATGATCTGCGCCGGTTAGGCCACGTGGACTTAGTGATTGCCGGATGGCCTTGCCAAGGCCATTCACGGGCGGGCAGTGGGCGTGGCTTAGATGATCCACGGTCGGGTCTCTTTGTAGATTTGCTTAGGCTCGTCCAGTGGTGGATTACCCACCAATCGACACCACCGGGGTACATTTTTGAGAATGTACCCCCATTGGGGGATACACGGACGAAAGTGCGTGAGGATGGGGCGTACATCCATCACCTTCTTGGTCCCCCTACGTTTGTTGATGCCGCAGCGTTGGGATCTTACGCCCATCGGCCACGTTGGATTTGGACCAACATGGCATCATCCACGACGCTCACTTCTGCACTTGCTCAAGTGCAACGGCCCGTGCGCCGTGAGGTCGATGACATTTTAGACGACCACCGTGTTTCCACGGAGGTTACGAAGGATGATAAGCCACCATTGGCGGTGGTCAACCGCGTTGGTTTCACTCGGGGGGCATTTCCCACTTTGATGTGCTATCTAGGCTCTTTTGCCTTCAAGTCACGCGGTCCGGGCATGGTTTGGGATTCTTCTTCCCAAACTTTCGAGGAGCCTTCTGCCGATGAGAGGGAGCGGGCGATGGGCTTTTTGACAGGCACCACCGCCGCACCGGATATCTCTGAGGGCCAACGCCGTTATTTGCTAGGTCAAGCCATTGACCTCAACACCCTTGTTTGGATATGTGGCCTCTGTTTCGCCGCTCAACGCCGTTCGAGTGACCATCCACGCGTGTTGGGGGCAGACTCTGATGGTCAGGGGGCAGCGGTGCCACATCTCACAGAGATCGAGGAAGCGGAGTTGCTTTTTCGTTTGAAGAGGCATGCAGCTGAAGAGCTTCGTGCTCAGCGTGTCTTTGCAGCCTTGGCAGAGGACTTTGGCCGTGAGGATGCTCGGGATATCTTTTCCCAGTTTTATCATCACGACACGGGATTTTCTATAGATCCTGTGAGTGAGGGGTGTGGGGGCATTAATGCCCTCTCTGCTACCAAGTAGCAATCACCGGCCGTGCCGGTACGCGGTGAGTCTTCTACGGTGGAGAAGGAGACCACGGAGTTTGATGATTGGCCTTTGGATTTGGGGCCACATCTTACTGGTGCCAAGGCACGAAGGGTACGAGCGTTTATACGTTCGTATCGTAGTTGTTTTGCCTTTAGTCTCCATGATTTGGAGGGCTATAGAGGCAAACCAATTCACATTCAGTTGGAGGATGACCACCCGATCTTCCGACGACCGTACAAGCTCAGTCTCTCTGAGAAAGTTGGGGTTCAAACTCGTTGTCAGGAGTTGTTGGACGCCAGCTTAATTGAGCTCTCTAACGGCGAGTACGCTTGTGCCACGGTGATGCCATCGAAGAAGGACATCTTTGGCAACTGGACGGAGAAGCGGATGTGTGGGGATTATAGGCCGGTCAATCGTAAGACCAAGTCGGATCGGTATCCCATGCCCACGCCAGAGGAGTTGTTTGATGCGGTGGGACACGCCAGAGTATTTAGTACTCTGGATTTGCAGTCCGGTTACCACCAGTTACCATTGATGGTGGAAGACCGGGTGAAGACCGCGTTCTGGGGAGTTGATCTGGATAGGAGAGATCAGCTCTACCATTGGAAGTTTCTCCCATTTGGCCTCAACAACGCACCCGCTGAGTTTCAGAGGGTGATGGACCGGGTGTTGACCGGTTTACCGTTTGCCCGATGCTATATTGATGATGTTATCATTTTTAGTAGCAGCCCACAGGAGCATGTGAGGCATCTTCAGGCGGTGTTTGAGAGGTTACGGGAGTGGGGATTGCGCTTGCACCATGACAAATGCAAATTCTTCCATGACCGGTTGCCATACTTGGGACATATGATTGTTCCAGGAGGTCTTGGCGTGCAGCAGGCGAAGGTTGACGTGCTGCAGAAGATCCCAGCCCCAATCGACGTGTCGCGGCTCAGAGCTTTTCTTGGCCTGGCGAATTACTATCGCCGGTTTGTCAAGAACTTCAGCTTGATTGCCAAGCCGTTGACTATTCTCACGGGGAAGGATCAGCCATGGACTTGGGGACGGGAGCAGCAGCAGGCGTTTGCTACTTTGAAGCTGAAGCTCGGTTCAGCGCCTGTACTGCGGCGTCCAAATGCTACACGGCCTTTCCACTTGCACACAGATTGGAGTGCAGTAGGATTGGGAGCTGTGTTGACTCAAAAGGATGATGAAAGACGGGAGTACGTTGTGGCGTTCGCTTCTAGGAGCAACAACAATGCGGAGTCCAACTATTCGTCCTATGAGGGGGAGGCCTTGGCCGCGGTTTGGGCCATTGCTCATTTTAGGCCCTACTTGTATGGGCAGCGTTTTACTTTGGTGACCGACCACCTGCCTTTGAAGTGGCTCATGGAGTCTGACAAGCTTACTGGCAAGCTTGCCAGGTGGGCTTTGTTGCTCCAGGAGTATGATTTTGAGGTTGTACACCGGGCGGGCATCACGAACTTGGATGCAGATGGTCTATCTCGCAATCCAAGTCCATCGGAGGAGGATTTGACTGGTGCCAGGTGGCATGGGGACTGTGACAGGGAGTCAGTCCGGGGGTGGCATGCAGCAGCCTACCTCACATTGATGTCTGGATCCACATCGACGTTGCCTGATATGGCAGCGGATGAGGAACCAGACAAGGCCCAGGTTGTTAGCGACGTGTGGGAAGACGTTCCAGTCTTGCACAAGCTGCAACATGGCACACTTCCGTCCGCTCTTTCGGCCATGGAGCTCGATCGAGTTGGACACCGGATAGCGAGGTTCCGTTGGGAGAACGGCCTTCTATTTCGGTTATGGCCGGATGGAACTAGGCGCATAGTTCCCAGACCGGATCATAGGGCTTCGTTGGTACGGCAAGTACACGAAGACCTTGGTCATTTTGGTGTGCGGCGGACTCATTCGATGTTGCGCAGTCAATATTGGTGGACCGGCATGTATCAGCAGGTGGCCATGTACGTTTCACGGTGTGAAGTCTGTGATCGGGTCAGATCCAGCTTCAACACATTGTCACCACAGTTGCAGCCTTTGCCCATCATGGGTTTGGGCTACCGTTGGTCTCTGGATTTTGCCGGGCCACTTGTTGTCACCCCACGTGGAGCCAAGTACGTGTTGGTGATGGTGGAACACTTCAGCAAGTGGATTGAGCTTGTGGCATTACCACAGAACTCCTCGGAGTTGGCGGCCATGGCATTCCTTGACCGGGTGCTCGCTCGTTTTGGAGCCCCAGCTGAGGTGTTGACTGACCAAGGGCGTGAGTTCCTTGGTGCTTTCGAGGCTTTGTGCACCAAGGCTTTGATTGACCACCGTACGACTTCTAGAGATCATCCGGAAGCGGACGGTTTGGCGGAGCGTGTGGTTCAGACCGTCAAGCGTGGACTACGGAAGTATGGATTACTTCAGGGTGGCCACCGTGATTGGGATCTGATGATACCATGGATCGCCATGGGATACCGGTTTAGCCGGCAGGCCTCTTTGGCCGCTTTCAGTCCGTATCAGTTGTTGTACGGACGGGAGCCGATTCTACCCAGTTCTGTACGGGAGAAGTTGGCCCCAGTTGTGGACTTGGATGATCCAGAGGTCTGGATCCAGTGTCTGCGTGACCGAGCGGAGTTCTTCAAGCGGGCCATGCCAATGGCCATATAGAATTTATCCATCGCTCAGCACCGCGACACATTACGGTACGCTCGCATTCGCAGCGGCGCTTATCGACCTCAATTGCGGCGTTTCTCCACTGGAGATTACGTTTATTTGCAACGTGAGGCGCCTACGACGTTAGACGTCAAGGCCGGGCGCACCATTCTTCGTGTGAAGGATGTGTTGCCCAGTGGCATCTTGTTGCTGGAAGGCAAAGATGGCCGGGAGTGTCGGGAGCATTCCAAGAACTGCGCGCCCTGCCATTTGCCCATTGATGGCTCCGTGCATCCTGAGTTGGCCGTTGTGCCACAGGGTCTTCCGTGTTATGTGTGTGGTGAGAAGAAGGGTGCGGCTACTATGTTGCTTTGTGACCATTGCCAACGTGGTTGGCATATGGCTTGCTTGACGCCGCCTCTCTCTACTCTACCGTCCGGGGATTGGACTTGCCCTCGTTGTCGGAGGTCTTCGAGTCACGTTTCACCCGATGAAACGGCTTGAATTCCTCATAGACTTGTCATTGTGTGGTGCGTTGCCATCCAGTTGGAGTTCCTGGTTTCGGTTCAGGGATAGGCAACGTGGAGATTGACCAAGGGATTGGCAATAAAATTGCCTAAGGCGATTAAAGATGGGGCTCACATTGCACCCGGCCTACCATCTCTTTGTTACTTCTTCATATGCTTATTGATTCGATGACAGCGACATCTTTGGCTGGATGCGTACAGTTGTTGCAGCGACATCACCGTGGTGTTTTGTCTTATTAGTGTTGTTTGGTCCTAGCTGGATAGAGGGTCTCTTTATCCGCTAGGGGGGGCACTTGAGGGTGTATTACGTATACTTGTTTTAGTGTATGTTTTTCGTTTATTTGATGTTGGTTAGGACTCTCGATCTGTTGTGGTTATCGATCTTTCTTTACATGACAGCTGTCACGGGACGTGGCATCGAGGGTCTCTCCGTATCGTAGATTTTAGCGTAGATTAGTTTGTTACTAATCTACGTGTGTTTAGGGACGAACGGCGGCGCACCGTTTTCATCCGTGGATGATTTTCATCCACTTAGGGTTGTATGCGTGTGCGTATAGCGCCGCACACGTCCTTGACTTGACGTCTTTGTCAAGTCAAGCTTTGTGAGTGTGTTTAGAGAGTGATTAGTGAGTCCTTGCTTGTTAGTGATGGTTTGTCATTAGTAAAGACTCTACATTCTCTAGTTCCACTCGCACTCGTTGATTCTTCCTTCGTGGAGTGCGAGACGCTTGACTACTTGTGATTCATACATCTTTCCTTGAGGGTGTATTACGTATACTTGTTTTAGTGTATGTTTTTCGTTTATTTGATGTTGGTTAGGACTCTCGATCTGTTGTGGTTATCGATCTTTCTTTACATGACAGCTGTCACGGGACGTGGCATCGAGGGTCTCTCCGTATCGTAGATTTTAGCGTAGATTAGTTTGTTACTAATCTACGTGTGTTTAGGGACGAACGGCGGCGCACCATTTTCATCCGTGGATGATTTTCATCCACTTAGGGTTGTATGCGTGTGCGTATAGCGCCGCACACGTCCTTGACTTGACGTCTTTGTCAAGTCAAGCTTTGTGAGTGTGTTTAGAGAGTGATTAGTGAGTCCTTGCTTGTTAGTGATGGTTTGTCATTAGTAAAGACTCTACATTCTCTAGTTCCACTCGCACTCGTTGATTCTTCCTTCGTGGAGTGCGAGACGCTTGACTACTTGTGATTCATACATCTTTCCTTGAGGGTGTATTACGTATACTTGTTTTAGTGTATGTTTTTCGTTTATTTGATGTTGGTTAGGACTCTCGATCTGTTGTGGTTATCGATCTTTCTTTACACGACAAACATGTTAAGTAAACCGAATTCTTTGAGGTGAATAAAGCATGACAACAACAGCGTGGCAGGTCTTACCCCTTCAACCACTCCCGGCATCTGCGTTTCCACTCGCCCGCGCCAATCAAACGGGAGATCACCAATGTTAAGTATGGTGGCTCTGGCCTGAAGCACGCTGAGTACATCCACGACTGAGAGCGCACCTAGATCAGGGATGTTGGGGCACTCCACCTAGTAGAATTTTCAGGCACAGCGAAGGGAAAAATTAGGACTCCCTACACCCTAAAAAGATGGAGGATAAACATATATGGGCAGGAAATAACTATGAAGTTAGGAGATGGCCGTACCAGATCCTCTAAGGACGGCGCCATGTTAGCATAAAACTGGACGATAGAAACAAAATGGCTGAGAAACCCTGTCCGGGCAGGAAGAGGTCGTCGTTTCTAACAGCGAACCTAAGTGGTGTTGGATGTAGGCCTCCGAGAACAAATAGTATCCTATCTAAACCCTAGAGTGGCAGAACCTCCTCCCACCGTAAATGTATGAAGTCGAAGCAAGCCACACCTGAGATTGAAAAGGAAAAACGTCGTAAGGTAATAGAAAAAAAAAACAAAGAAAAAGCAAAGAGAAAGCTATGACAAAGCAAAGAAGAAGCAAAGAAAATGCAAAGAAGAAGCAACAAAAATGCAACGAAGAAGCGAAGAAAATGACTCAGAAGAAGCAAAGAAGAAGCAAAAAACGGGAAAATAACCACAGAAAAGCTGGGAAGTGGAAAACAAACGTGAATTGTGAAGTTGGTGACAGCGCGACACGGGCTGTCCGGAAAGCTGGAGGAACCGGGACCGTAACATCTCGCCCTAAACCATTCCAGCAGCACTCTCCACAGTCACCGCATTGCACCGCAGTTTAGGCAAGTACTACTAAACCCTGGACAGCTCTTCCACTGCTTCCGGCGGCAAACACTACCCTAAAACCTGCGGCACTTCACACCTCCATCAGCCCCGCAACAAAACATGAACTCCATTCATGAATCCTCATTCATGGATATCTTGTCCATGAATCCTCATTCATGGATATCTTGTCCACGCCAAAATGACGCAACAAAATGACGCAACAAAACATGAACTCCATTCAAAATAGCCAGGCAGCCGCAACTATGTATTGAGAGCGGCTGAAATTGCTTCGAGGGCATAGTTACGGAACGAAGCTCAAATGTAGGAGGAAGTCTGAAGAGCCGCAGTTTAAGAAAAGAAAATGCAACTCACCGAAAGCGCAGTGAACCCGAAACCATTCTCCCGATGTCCCCGCGTTGCTTCAACGCCCACCGCAGCGCCCTCCCAATCTCTGCCGACCGCAGCGCTGCCTCCATCACCTACAGCTCCGCCTCCATCACCTTCATCTGACCTCGCAGCTCCGCGTCCATGACCTTAATCTGACGCCGCAGCTCCGCCTCCATCACGTACAGCTCCGCCTCCATCACCTACAGACCCTAAACCGTCACCTTAATTTCACGCCGCAGCTCCACCTCCTAAACCTACAGCTCCGCCTCCATCGCCTGAACCTGACGCCGCAGCTCCGCCTCCTAAACCTACAGAACCTTAAAAAGCACTTAATCTAGAACCTCACAATTCAATCACCAAAAACCCTAAACCCTAAAATTCTACGTAAACTCCCAAAACTCTTCCCAAAACACTACAGACAGAAAAAAAAAAAAAAAATTTGCAACCGTGGATGATGGCAAGCCCCTACCTTGGGAGGGCGCCATCATCCACGGTTGCACTAAATGCGGTCGGCGGCTAAGCACATTGACAGGACAGTTAGAAGCCGGCAAAGGAGTTCACGTCTTCATGAATATTCCACATGTCACATTGACAGGATTTCTAGTTGGGCGCAGGCGGATGAGAAGGGAAGGGGATGTGGGAGGCTCTTGGATGGAGGCAGCGCGGGCGGGCGGGCGGTGAAGTCGGGCGGGGGCGGGACCGCGGCCGGGCGGC
>CAXARX010000218.1:0-34391 GCA_963971425.1 Bryoerythrophyllum caledonicum | reverse complement strand
AGTATGTTATGTTACATGCAAAGCTGCAGCAGCTGACATGGACGGTGCAACATGAGTAGTATAAATGCTTGGTCCCGAGCTCTTGAAAAACCAAACACTAGCACTTCCAGCAACTGTAGAAACTAAGACTAAAAGCAAAGCTCTGGAGCTGTGCAAGTGTACAGAACTAACAAGGACACGAAGGTTTCAATATATACAGAAGCTGTCAACGTTGACATGCATGACGAATGAGAACAATATAGGATGAATGAGCCAAGTGTTGACATGTGGCAGATGTCGAGAGGAGATGAATGCCAACACCCTCCCTTGCTCTCGACGACAAGAGAAAGCAAGACATAGGAGGGAGCGCTTGAAGTCCAGGGTTCGGAGGAGGTTGATGAAGTTTGCTAGCCAATGGAGGAATCAAGTTGAGGAGTTGTCTGTGGTGAAATGAATAGAAAGTGATAGAACACCCACACTATCTCGATTGATGCAAAATTTGTTGAAGTTCAGTGGCTTGGTAAGAAAATCCGCTTGTTGAGAGATAGTAGGAGTAAACGTGACCCGTACGTGTCCAGCTTGAGCAGCTTCGCGAATAAAATGTGCCTGAATCCCGATATGCTTGGTTCTGGTGTGCATGACTGGATTGTCAACAAGCTTAATAGATGACTGTTTGTCTGTCAAGATGTTGGTTGGTTGATCAATGTCAATGCCTATTTCTTCAAGTAGTTTGTGAAAGTAGATGATGTCTTTTGAGGCGTCGGTCAATACACGATATTCGGCCTCGGTACTTGAAAGAGATACTGTTGGTTGAAGTTTGCTTGTCCAAAAAATAGATGCTATACCTAATTTGTGGAGGATACCTAAAGTAGAGCGTCTGGTATCAATATCGCGCCCCCAGTCCGCATCTGTATAAGTGTGGAACTGCTCAGAGTTATCTGATAAGAAGAAGACGCCATATTTAGATGTGCCTTGTAAATAACGGAGAATACATTTTGCGGCTTGAAGATGCGGCATTTGTGGACAGTCCATGAAGCGAGCGATAGTGCTTACTGCATAGCATATGTCGGGTCGCGTGTTGGTCACATGTATAAGGCTGCCTACTAGTGATCTGTATAATTCGATGTCTACAGCTTCCGCATTCATTTGTCATTGCAATGTGAGGTTTGGATCCATAGGAAGCTAACTAGGATTGCAATTTGTGAGACCATACTTAGCCAAAAGCTTGTGTATATAGCTGGTTTGAGTTAGGAGAATACCTCGTGCACATCTTTGTATCTCAGCTCCTAAATAGACATAAGCTGCACCAAGGTCGGTCATCTCAAACTCACGTTTAAGCGCAGCTTTTAGATTTGCAATTCTCTCAGAGTCGTCTCCAGTAATCAAGAGGTCATCAACATAGAGTAAAATGAATGTCTGTTTGCCATTTCTTGTAGAAAAATAAAGATTTGGATCATATTCACTACGGATTAATCCCTGTGAAGTGAGCCAAGCGTCAATTCGTGAGTACCAAGCTTTTGGTGCATGTTTCAAGCCATATAATGCGCGTTTGACTCTACATGCATTAAGTGGGTTTCCTGCATAGGAAAAACCTTCTGGTATTTTCATAACAATGTCCTCATTGAGTGTACCATTCAAGAAGGCAGTGCATACATCTAGTTGATGTATGGGCCAACTATTTTTTGCTGCCAATGCGACAATGGTCTTGATAGTGGACCAGCGTACTACAAGAGCAAATATGTCCTAGTAATCCACTCCCTCGCGCTGTTGGAATCCCCTTGCAACAATACGTGCCTTTTGTTTGATGTTGTCCCCACATTTCTTGATTTTGAACAACCATTTGGAAGTGATGGGAGATTTATTTGCTGATCTATCAATCACCTTGTAGGTTTCGTTCTTCAGAATAGAATTCACTTCACTTTGTATCGCTGCTTGCCATCCAGGATTGGCTATGGCTTCTTGATATGAGCTTGGTTCGCTTTCTTCTGAAACTGCTAAGGTCCAAAAATTCTTGAGCCTGCTAGATGGTGCTCTAGTGCGAGTTGGATAGCATTTACCTGAGTGGGATGATTGTTCGGTGGTGCTTGTTGAAGCAGTGGTGTCTGTCACATGCGTTGATGTAGACGTTGGCTGTGATGTATAGTGGTTGACACCTAGGTCGCAAGGTATTGATACGGCCCTGTCAGGATCTGGTATGTGCGGCAGTCGAGTCGGAGAGATTTGAGGAGCGCTCCCTTGATCCCATGTGTGACTACGGCCATGAGAAAGGGATGTCGCAGTAGTAGTTGTACTTCTTGTGAGTGTTTGATGAGTGTCATCATTGGTGTGATCACCAGTGATGCCGTCACTACTTGAAGGAGTTCCGGATCGGGTTGGTGAGTCAAGAAAGTCTAGGTTTACTGAAGGTGTTGGGCTTGGTGCGGAGTTGTAGTTGTTTAAAGAGATAATTGTTGTGAGGTTTGGCGAATTGTTTGGTTGAGGTGTTGTCAGATGGTGAAAGCCAACCTTGCTCTCATCAAATACAACATCACGCAAGATGATCACTTTTCACCGCAGAGGGTCATAAATTCGATATGCTTTAGATTCCATATCATAGCCCACGAACATGCCTTTGATAGTCTTTGAATCCATTTTCTTCCAATCCTCATCTGGAACATGGATATATGCTATACACCCAAATATTTTGAGTTTGCTAAGATCAAGAGGTTTACCTGTGAAGGTTGTCTCGGGAGGAACGCCAAAATTGCTTCTAGTTGGACTTCTGTTGATGAGAAAGTTGGCCATCGATACAGCTTCTGACCATAGATATGTTGGAAGATTGCTTTCGGCTGCGATGCTTCTTGCCCTCTCCATAAGTGTACGATTACGGTGTTCTGCAACACCGTTTTGTTGAGGAGTACGAGCTTGGGTTAGCTCTCGGTGGATGCGATGTAGCAAGCAATATTGCCGGAACAGGTAAAGCGTGATCCACTAAGTGATGGTCTTTGAAGAGGTCCAATAATGTTTGTATGGATGCGTTCACCGGGCTTTGATGCACGCGTTTCAGACTCCTTAGGAAACCTCTCTCTATGTTGTTTTCCGGCAAGACAACAAGCACATACTTGGTAATTGACATCTATCAAAGGAATGCCTTCAACATGTTGTGATTTTGAGAGGAAGCTCAAACTTGAATAACTTAGATGTCCAAGGCGTCGGTGCCATAAGTCAGCAACGTCAATGTCTTCTACTATTAATGCCATAGAGATGGTGTCTTGGAAGCAATATAAGCCGTTGCTTTTATCTCTGTTGCCTTTTGCAATGACTTGATGGTTCTTGAAGATCCAACAATGAGCATTATCAAAGGTGACGATGTATCCGGAGTCTGCAATTGAACCAACTGATAGAAGATTTTTCTTCATACTCGGGACGTAACGAACATTATTCAATTTTATTTCACCTGCCTTGGTGTGAATAGTGGAGGTGCCGGTTCCTTCAACTGAATGAGATTCACCTCCTCCTATTTTTACCACATGGTTGTAACTAGAAGAGCTAGGTGGATGATCAAGTTTGTCAATATCTGATGCTACGTGCCCAGTTGCGCCACTATCAACATACCATGGATTGTGATCCATCTGATAATTGGGATCATAGTAGTAGGTTGGATCATAGAAATTGGAATCATACTCATCAAGCATTTCTGCAGAATTAGCATAATCAGTACTTCGTTGGTTGTGTGGTGACTGTCGGCAGTTGCGCATGATGTGTCCTGGTTTTCCGCAGCCATAACAAGTGGGCAGTGATTGCTGATTTAAATGAGCACCTGTCTGTATCGACATGAATGCAGGTCTGAACTGGTGTCCGTGTGTTCCTAGTTCAAATTGGTTTCCGCGTCCTGCTGGTTCGAACTGGTGTCCACGTCCTGTTAGTTGATAACTGTGTGCCCCGGGTATTGCTGGGTGATACCCTCGTGTCCATAGTGGTGGTTGAAGACCTAACAACGCCCTTCCTTGACTCCATCTGCCGCGAGCTCGTCCTGGTTGTCCTCGCCAGTAGGTGGCGGCGAGTGCTTCATCGTCTCCATGAAGCTGATCTTGGTGGCTCCGTCATGTCTGCTCCGCCCTGAGTTTAGTGCACAACCTCTCAAAGGTGAATGTCGTTTCTGTGTTCGACAAGTTCTTTACTGTGCTATCATACGTGCGCCGCAATCCGTTAAGTATGATCTGATTCAGATGCACGTCGTCCATTGTCTAGCCCATGTTGATCAAGCCGTTGCGTAGTTCTCTGGCTTTCTTTATGTACTCGTCTATGGATCCGCCTTCAGGCTTCTGTCATCTTGAGTGTTGCAATCTGGCCCATCAGGTTTAGCACCTGGGTCTTGTCAAATGCTGAATATTGTTCCTTCAACGCTGCCCACACCTTCGCTGGATCTGTGAGTTCTACAACGGTGTCAACAAGATCGTCAACAACAGACATCGAAATTACTCTACAAGCTAGATCTTTCCTTCTCCAGAACTGTACTTCAGTCAGATCTTCACGATCAATCTTGACAGGGAAGCTTGCTGGATTTGTCTCTTCTTTGGTGATGGTCCACATCTTCTCGCCTCTGAGAATGATCTGCATCTTGCGACTCAAAATGTTGTAGTTCTCATTGCCTAGTAACTTGTCTCCTTCCTTCATAACAAATGTTTCTACCATCCTTCTCTCTGGGAATACTAACTACGGTACTTCTCTCAGTTCCTCTGGATTTGCTTGCAGCTCAAGGTGCACTATAATCTCCTTGCTCTTTCCAAGTTGTACCTCACTTAGTTTCGATGGCATTGCCGTATGTTCCCCTCTGTCTCAATCTCTCCAAGTTACACCTCACTCAGTTTCGGTGGCATTGCCGTCCGTTCCCCTCTCTCCCAATCTCTAGGTTAGATCTGAAAACCTAAGCGCTCTGATACGGTGATACCATGTAGAAACTAAGACTAAAAGCAAAGCTCTGGAGCTGTCCAAGTGCACACAACTAACAAGGACACGAAGGTGTCAATATATACAGAAGCTGTCAACGTTGACATGCATGACGAATGAGAACAATGTAGGATAAATGAGCCAAGTGCTGACACGTGGCAAATGTCGAGAGCAGATGAATGTCAACAACAACACCATCAACTATGATGGGTCGCCATATTGTACTGGTCACCGGGCCTCTTGCCATGGCCATGCTCTCCGTAGCTTTGTTTCTGTTCTTGCTTCCGGCTCTCAGTCACGGCAACGAGCTCATGCATTCCGAGGAGTCCACGAATGTTTGGGAGAACGAGCCCTCTGTTGAAGCAGATGATGCTTTAACTTTCGATGCTGTGGAGATGAGACGCGACGTCTTGAGGTAGTTTTCTCGTTTAGAGATGTTTTTCTGCTATTTTGCTAGTAGAAAAATATGTTAGAAATAGTTTTTTGAATATTGGAAATATGGTTCAAACCACATTGAAACAAATGTGGGTGTCCTCTTGTTCTAAATGATGCGATGTTCTTCTAGTAGTGGGCTCATAAATGAGAATAGGGTCAGACTACATTGGATTTGCTTCTGTGGAGGTTTCTAGTTTTATGGTGGAGAGTATGAAGTGATTCAAAGTAGGGTCGAACTATACTACATTTTTAGAGAGTGTGAAGTCCTAATCTTGCTCTCACTGAGATGGTTTTCATGACTTTGGCTGTAGTTTTCTGTTGCAAAAATGGGTGAGTTTGAGGCTCAAACCACATTTACACTTTCACGGTTATGGAGCTCTTTCTAAACTATATGACGTGAAGAACTCTATTTTTTGTGTGAAAGTGCACTGGGATTAAGAATCAGACAATGGTTGAGTATATTACTGAATGTGGAGAGATTGGTTTAGGTGGAGAGTGCTGCAGGTGAAAAGTATGCAAAGAAGGGGTTCTCGTGCCGGGGCGGATCACTAGGGAGGTCCGGACGAGGTGGAGGTGGTGGCGGTGGCGGCGGCTCGAATGGGCGGTCCATGTGCAACTGCCAAGGAGGCCGGGGCGGTCGCGGTGGCAGTGACAGTGGAGGAGGTGGTGGTGGCGGTGGAGATGGTGGAAGAGGTGGTGGCGGCGGCGGCGGAGGAGATGAATGGGGCAAGGTAGATGGTGTTGTCGGTGGCCAAAAATTTGCTCAGACACACGATAAGGACTTGGAACGCGAAAGAGAAAGGGAGCGGGGACGTGGAGGTAGGCAAGATCCTTCCCGTGGCGGCGGCAGAAGAGGTGGAAGAGGCCGTGGCCTGGGCGGAGAAGATGAATTGGACAAGGTAGATGGCGTTGTTGGTGGCAAAAAGCTTGCTAACACAAATGGTATGGACTTGGCACTCTTCAAAGTTTTTTGCACAATGTTCTCACTCTAGGCATGTTCTTAAGGATGTATCACCCATGCTAGATTACACATAATATTGTTGGAAGATGTGTGTTTGGTGATTACAATGGTTTAAGTTCATCACTGTCAAGACAAAGCATGAGTGCACATTGTAGGAATCAGTCTAGGTGTCAGCACTCAATCATCTATGTTAGATTAACTAGTACTACACTAATCAAAATGTGTGTTTGGTGATGGATTAGCTAGTACAACCTTAATCAAGATGTGTGTTTGTTGATGGATTTAGCTGGAGGTGGCCGCGGTGGCGGTGGTGGTCGTGGAAGAGGAAATGAAAGAGGGAACAGTAAGGGAAACCGAGGGGGTGGAGGTAGGCGGAACCCTCCCAATCCTCCTCGTAGCGGTGGAGGTGGTGGAGGCGGAGGTAGTGGAGGCGGCGGCGGCGGGGGCGGAGGTGGCGGTGGCGGTGGGGGTCACTAATCAAATAGCTTCATCCTTGAATCATGGGAGTATTCTCACCTCCAGAATGAAGAATTCTTCCGAAATTCAGGGACTTTGTCACTTGGTCATAGGCAATGTGATATAATCATGCTCAGGTGTTGTTTTTCTAGAGCTAGTATGACTCCACCATCTGAGCTTTGATAGTATACTGTCTACAAAACACCACACTTGACTTAAAGGCTTGAGTTTCAGTAAGTAAGCGTGTGTGGATGTGCACACTAGTTTTGTGTTGAGATTGGTGCTCAATCCAAGATACTAGAGTTGGATACATGTGCTGATCGCTTTTGAAGTTTTGAAATAAACTTTCAGATTCTGCGAGAAAGAGATTTTCATGTGCATGGAGTGAAATTTGTCATGTATTTGCAACTCACGACCAAACATTGATGCAATGGTGCAATAGGAAGTTTGATTGTCTTTATTTCTCACGTTTCAATGAATACAAGTTGCGAGCCGCATGCGTCTGTCTCTACAAAGCGCTCATTTACACGACACGCTCAACTTACAAGCCATCCAAGAACCGAATCACTACACAATTCTACCACACAAATTATCGGTAGATCTACCTATATCTGCATTGCAGAAGCATAGTCACCGGCATCAATTGCTTGGCACAACTGACCAAGCTTCGTAGAAGCATTGGCTGACAAGTCAACTGAGTTCAAACAAAATGCGCACCCAGCTTCCTTGAGTTGTCCTCAATCTCCTTCTAATTCTTTGCAGGCGGTGCTCGGGCTCCTCTAAAGACAGCCGAAGTGTCATCGAATACCCTCATCAGCGTCGACACAACGAGTTTCATCTCACCTTAAAAGCGAAACCACAAGATGGAACAATACCGTAGAGTACTGGCCTATAAAATTGTTTATGAGATAAGGTGAAGCCAAGAATACGCAGAACATCAAGTGACGACTTTTGTTACCTGCAACATCTGCGGTACCTAGAAAATGTACTATGGGAGGTGGTGCAAATGATGAAGCGGATGCGTTGGGCTCCATGTTGCATGCGTTGGGCTCCATGTTGCATGCTCCAAGCTCCATGTTTGGTGCTTGGTGCAGGATACCTGGAGCTTGGCATCATGACGTACACTAGGATGCAACATCGTGGTTGAAGATGGCACCCCAGCAGGCTGCTGAAGAGCATGGTTGTACTGCTAGTCGGACACATGAGCTGACCCAGATAGCTGCTGCTCAGTTCGGTATGATTTTTCTGCACAAGAAGGTACATTCGCTTTGACCGCAGCCGCTGCACAAGAAAGAAACAATCAACATACCCAAGGACCCCACTTGTATCAGAACTCCTCAAGCAAGAACACAGTATATGAAGCTGAACATAACTCCTAAAAACTGTGACAATCAAGAGTAAGGTCACTACAAAATAATCAACCAGTATTTGAGTGTCAAACAGGTTTTAGCTCCGCTCGATTTTGAAGATTCACCATTCAGCTACACAAAATACTTTCAGCTCTTTATCCACCTCTACGTAAATGCATTCAACTATACATACCTTGATGGCTGTAAGAAATGCGCTCCCGTAAATTAGCTGACAGCCCTTGGGAAGAGTCATTGGATAGAATCAGTCTGATGTATTCAAGAGCAGTGGATAGAAGCCCTTGGCTGACCGGGAGCTCAGCATAATAGCATACGAACCGAGCCAAAGACGTGCACAGTCCCAAAATGACAGACTTATCCATGATATCCTGCATTCCACAACAAAAAGCAGTCTTGTGCTACCCACACAAAGAAACTTCAGTTTAAGAAAGCTAGCAATTGTAAGACACATCAGAAAACCAGTATCTATAAATCTCCTACCTAGAACACATCCATGAATTCAAACTGAGAAGACTGGTTTGCAACTGAGCCTAGTTGCGTCAGTGGCTGCTCCTTCCCCTGTTGATGAGAGATACTTTCAGAGGCTAGAAGCTAGGAGTTTTTATGTACTACTTCCAAGAGTAGCATGTTCTTACAATTAGTTGCTGATAAAGCCACTTGCGACTTCAACAGCTTCTTGACATCCACTCTCGTAGGCATTCGCCATGTGCGGTACCCTACAATGTGAGGGAACTTCTTCACCACCTCGAATCGAGATATTCTTCAAGGTTAGGAGGTAGATGGCACGACAATTGCAAAGGACCTTTACTGCTGGAGACTTTAACTGTGGCCTCAAGTATTGAATAATCCTACCATTTGTGGACCAAAAAATACCAATTGTAGTTTTGTCAGAAGCTGACCAAACACAAGTTTGTTAGTACCTTTGGAGGTAAGCCAGTGACATCTTCTTCCAACTTCAGCAGACCATCCGACCGTGGTGCAGCTCACTCAAGTTATTTGAAGATACAGTGGGTTTTGACCTCTTTTTCTCTTTAAAAGCAACCCTAGATAGCTCTCAATTTCTACAGCTTTCAAATTCTTAAATAGTAAATGAAGGAAGAAATGTACAAGGCTCTGAAAGAGAGAGAGAGAGTTTGTGATATCACAAAAAAATCAACCTCTCCCACTCTCACGCGCCCCCTAAACCCTAAAACATCAAACAAACCACTTCCAACCAAAAAAACCACCAGATCCTTCACACGAATATTTACCTTTCCCCGACTTGCTGATCATAGAAGCCGCCAGCACCACCTGCCATCATGAGATCCAACTCATCAGCACAAACCATAACCCTCAAAAACTCCAAAATCTGCATCCGATCAATTCAACCACTAGATTAGTCAGCATTCGTGAAGTAACATACCATTGTGGCCGGTGATAGATACAGCCACCTCCGGTCTCTCGCCTCCGGTGTCGCCTCCTGCTACTCTTCCTCTCCTCTCGTGAGGTGTGAGCTGGACTCCGATTGATAGAGGCAATGAGAAGTGACGGCCGTGGCAACATTTGGACGCGGGAAGGGCAAGGGGGGGAGGGGACCTCGAACGCGTAGTAGATTTGGTGGCGATGGAGACAGAAGCAGACATGAAGTGGAGAGATGGAAGAGGAAAATGAGAGAAGCTTGTGAAAGGAGGAGCTCCAGTGAGAGAGACGACCTCTAGTAGGAAGGAAGATTTTGTTTTCTTTTTAAATTTGAATAATACAAATCACTTTTTATGTAAGATTTGCATCCTTGGTGACTGTTTGTTCCACATACATTACAGACAGGGTCTCAGGATGTTCACATATGAACTAACCTAAAACTGCAGCAATTAGCTTTTTAGTGGACTACGGAAGTAGGAAAAATGATTGGATGTGGTAAAAATGAGATTTTTCGCTCGTGAAGGAAAAATTACCACATTCTTAGTCGACAGACATAGGAAAAAAGGTGTTTTTACCTTGTCTCTCAAGTGGTAATGCCTCCTAGGGCCCCTTGTGTGAAAAGGGTAATCATTGAGCATTGCCTCGGTAATACGCTTTAAGGAAAACAATGAATCTCAATTCTGTGACAATCAATGAAGCAGAGGAACTGATCAATCGACTCGTTCCATACCCCACAACTGGTTTGTGCTGGGGTTGTAGTTGCCCACGATTTCCATGTCGAAGCCAGGCATGTCAAAGCTCAAGCCTTTGCATTTGACGAGCTTGGGCGGGATGTGCAGGTAGTTGTAGCCCCAAGTGAAGTCAATCTTCATTCCAATCTCGAATCTCTCATCCTCCGCGATCGCATTGTGGAGAATACCACTTGCGCTTCCGCGGGCGTACTGGCCGCCACCAAACACAACGTTGCCGTCATAGTTCGCTGACAACCCTTTCATGAACGTCACAATCCTGCGCAAAGACATAATTTGAGTCAAGATGGTACTGCAGATCGTATAGAAACTATGATCATCTAGCCGCAAAAGGTTGAAATCTGTGGAGACTTAGTGAGTAAACGGAAGATCTTGTCTCATACACGTTGACGTAGACGTCTGGCCGCTTCTTCCATAAAAGCTGAAGAATAAATTCCTCGGTCTGATCCTCGGCCATGCACATGTTGAGCACTAACGCCGTAGAATTAGTCCCCAAAGTCGTCTAATGGCAGCATTTACCAGACCATGGTTAGCAATCAGTGTCGTCCCTCTCTTTCAAAATACAAAATGCTTGCCTATGCACAAATCTTCAAGGAGCTCAAAAGGAGAGTCCCACTTCATTACTAAACTCGTAGTTTAATGCGTGTCAAAATGAGAGTTTCACAATACACTACAAAGAGCATCCTAGTAGTGAATGTTTGCGATTTAGAACATTCAACTCTCCTGCTACAAAGAGACGCATGGAAGATGTACCATTTTCGGGTGCGCCGATGAAGGCATACGAGTACATGTTTTCAGCGTCCATGCTGAACCCCGTGGTGTACCCGCAACGCTCAGAATGTGGGACCGGCGGAGCCGCGGAGGAGCGGAATTTCTTCACTCTCCGGTAGTGCGCGTTGGTGCTGGGTGTTGTACCCCCGCGTGCGGATCCGAGTCCTCATTGGCCAATAGAACCCAGTAGGCCAGCTTCAATGACATCTTGAGTGCACTATGCTCCTTGCAACGTCCCAATCCCTCCCGTCACCACAAAACGACAGGTCTTGTGTATATAGGAGGCAGACAGACCACGTACACGGACTTCCAACGTCATAGACCACGCACACGGACCCCTGCGACACAGACGACAAAGGAGCAACAGGGACGAACACAAACAGGGAACAAGAGAGACAAACACGAACAAGCACAGAGAGCGAGGCAGACAAGACCCAGGAGCAAGAAACGAGTCAAGAACAGAGACAAACTCAATAAAGACGAGCAAGAAAAAGGACAAGGAACAAGGCAAGCACGCGCAAGGAGAACAGAAGAAGAGCACCATCAAGACCAGGCGTCGAGACGAGATACACACAAGGAGAAACGACACACACAGCGACTTGCGACACCTTCGAATTACCGACCTCCCCCCTACCAACCGACCTACTACCCACGACCCCCCGACCCTCCTGTCCCGACCCCTTTACTACCCCGACTCCCCCACTGTCCCGACTCCCCCACTGTCCCGACTCCCATACTGACCCGACCCCCCGACTCCCCCACTGACCGGACTCCCCTACTGTCCCGACCCCCCGACTCCCCCACTGTCCCGACTCCTATACGGACCCGACCCCCCGACTCCCCCACTGACCGGACTCCCTTACTGTCCCGACCCCCCGACTCCCCCACTGTCCCGACTCCCCAGCTAGCCCGACCCCCTAGCTGGCCCGACTCCCCCGACACCCCTACTAACCCGACTCTAGTACTGTCCCGACCCTACCCCTATCCCGACTCCCCCACTGTCCCGACTCCCCTGCTGCCCCCCTATCTCGACCCCCTGACCCGACCCCCCCTACTAAAACCTACGACCCCCAGACCCCAACGGTCCCCAACAGGCTGGCATCATCCCACTTTTTCCAATCCCCCTTCCCTTGCGACCTCCCTACCTAAACCTCTACGACCTCCTCCTCCCCCTGCGACCTTCCATAAACACCCTAATCTCCTCTTACAACCTCCTTCTCCCTCAAGTTGGGACCTCCCCCTTCCTCTATTATTCCCCCTACTTCCTCCCATCACCCTCTCCCCAACCTCGCTCCCCTTACACTCAACCCTCTACCTCACCACCACTAGTAGAGCCCGTCAAAATTGCATAAACCTTGGAAAACGGTGCCAATCCACTCCTCGCATAGCCATCGAAAAGAAGAATAGAGGAGTAGAAGTACATTGGAGGATCAATAGTGAAGAACCACTAGAAAACCTTAGTTCAGAAACTCCAAATCAACATCCTTCACCAACTATGGACGCCATGGACACCGAAAACCCCCACACAGGAGTTTTAAAGATCACAACAGCTGAAGATTTAGTATCAAAGGCAAGCGGAGGCCCAACCCCATCCAAGAAAGCTAGAGGTAGCTATTCCACCATTCAAGTCTCCATCCCTGACCTTTCATCATTTCGATTTTGGTTAGGCTTCCCCACTATGGAAAAACTTGCCATAGATGCAGGACAGGAGCCCCTATTTAGTGGAGAGAATGTTAGAGACATGATCACTCGTGGAGTACCCAAAGAAGAAGCAGAGGAGGCCATCAGCGCTAATGTGGCCTATCCTAGGATACCACAACTCTTATACTCTTCAATACGCAGCGACAACATCGAGGGCCAACACTACAACCTGACACAGGTACCCTTTGACATCCCTACAAGCCCTATCACTGGACTTTCCTACGACTTTCATGTGGCAATTCACTTCGAATTGCCACCACATCCCATGCACCATGACGATGTGAAGGGACTAGCCCTAGCAAGGCTTGAATACATGAAAATCCCCTTAGGCACCAACCTCATGGACCCTATCGCCGTTTTATGTAAGGGTGTCAAAAAAGAGGGACAAAGGGGTATATGGTCCGGTATCATCAAGTTACACCTCCTCAGGCCAGAGGTAGATGCTATTGCCCTTCTTCGAGGTACTAGATATTTTATCCTCCATCTGGACCCTTTAGGACAAGCCTCCCTAGGGAAAGTGTGTAAAACTTTCCACGCAGTGGCCCGGAAGAACTTATCAGTGCGAATCAAGAGCGAGACCCTTAAAGGTATGGCTGCCCACACCCTCTTCCAGGACGTGGTGACAAATAGTTTCTCGAGAAACTTGGAATTTGAGATTACAGACGTGCAGAAGGTACAAGAAGAGACACACGCCTTTATAGTCGCCCCAACCCCACAACAGGCCAAGAAGTTTGAGCTTCACCAGATCACCACACACCACGAGATGATACCAGCACGTGCTAGTAGCTCTGGTGGCCTCTCCCCCGCAGATAGAGCCAAGAAGGACGCATTGACAGTTACCCTCTCCCAACTCCCCATTTTAATGAACGTGGCAGAAACCACGAATGCTATCCATAAAACCTTTGAGGCCAAGAATGTCATCTCCCTATGGTTCCACAGGCAGCAGAGAGGAATGCACAATGGTAGTGCCAACGTGCAATTTCCTAACCCTATCATCTACCGCCAGTTTCTACACAAGACATTCACTATAGGACGACATCAAGTGGAGATTTCTCCCCACCGCCGCAGCCTTGAAGGTGATGACCCACCCACCACCGCACTACTGGAGAAGTGGGGCTTTAATGACATCAACAAAGCCCTCGTAAATACAGTAGAGTCCCTCCAAGTTACCCCTGCTCCTGCTAGTATTACCAGGTCAGAAATGACCTCCATTATAGATGCAGGCAACAAGAGACTGCGTCAGGAGCTCTCCACCCTCAGAGAGGACATCATCAAAGATACAAAGGCCTACACCGATAACCGCACCAGTGAGTTACAGGCGAAGCTCTCAAATGTCGAACAACTGATGGCCTCTGCACTGATGGCCATGCAACAAATCACAGGATCGCGGCCTCCAACTATCCCAGCCTTAGAAGACCACTCAAACGTGGATTGACCAAGGACTACAGTCGAAAAAATCACCAATGTGGCAACACATGGGTGAACAAGGTTGTCACCTCCCTCCCCTACATCTCCCAACTCTCTTCGTGCACTCACCTACTCATTGAAATCACTATCTCCCCTAGTATACTCTCCCCTTTACACTACAATATGATAGTTAATACCCCAATAGTTATGACACTTACACCCTCCACACCTCTCAAAATAGATATAGACTCCCAGAATCCCTACTCTTTCATTTATTTGCCATCAATAACGATATATCATTCTACTCTTATAGTCACAGTACACTCTAGCCTCACCATAGTCTATACACCTTCTTCACTACCCACCTCCTATGCTAGACATACTATATACTTCTACTATCACTCATCCACAACTAAACACATGACTTGGAGACCACATGGTGATCACATGTATTGGCCTTGGGGAATTTTTCCACATATCTATAAACTTTGGAAATGCATATACCATTACGGTATGAATATCTCTTTGAAAAATACATATGGAATACACACACTCAACACTCATACACCCCTACTACATCCCTACATTACAAACACTACTCACACAACGACTCATAACACATCAATCCTACTCCCACACACACCTCCAACCAATGTAAACACTCATCATCCTACATACCCCTCTATGTACACACCTTCCACAACCACAAACAAAAAAACCGCCATCATTACATACTCTCCCCAAAAAACAAAAATAAATACATCCACACCCACACACATCCATGCACAAAAATACATCAAAACAAACACACAATCATTTGCACACTTAAACACAATTACAAACACATACGAAAAATCCACAAATACATATGAACACACATCCACTCAAACACACCCATGCATCCAAACACACACACATAAACTCAAATATACACATACTACATACACACGCAAGCATATACACACAACTACCCATCCACACCCGCAGACAAAAACCCACTTATACACCACCGCAAAGACACACACAAAAAAATATCCAAACAAATATACACAAGCCCACACAAACACCATCAAAAATACACACCCGTATACAAAGCTCGAAATCACAAGAAAATACAAAACCACAACAAATTTCACAAACAAAAACATACACAAATACATAAACAAAAATACTACAACCATGAAAACAAAAACTAAAAAATACCTAAAACACATACACAAAACAATAAAACTAAAACAACACATTAAACCCTCATATTACAAAACCCTATTACTACAAAGTGGAGATATAGAAACCAACCCAGGACCCATGCCTAACATACTAAAAACACATCCTACAACACATAAGAAGAACGCAAAAATTTATTTCATACCAAACTCCATAAAACTTCAACCGGAATACAAACACATTTCTCAAACATTTGCCCCCCTTTTAAAACCCACACATACACTACATCAACTATATAACACAACACACCCAAATATTGCCCAATATATACTACAAAAAAATATGCATCCACCAACACATATTCTATATGCCCTAATAATCACCACTCACCCAAACATAGACGAATGTAACCATCTTTTAAATGTACAAAACCATAATACAATTACATGGACTAACACACTATTACGAACCTTATCAAACTTACAAAATCCACCTGAAAGACATATTCATACACCACACCCTTATACAAAATTTCTCGAAGAGAACCAAAGTATCATAAAACATGGAAACTCAATACATGAAGAACTGTACGACTTTATACATAATCAAACCATACCGCCATCTAACATAATAATAAAACAAAAATTCCCCTACCTCCCTAACAAACTTATTGATGAATCACTAAAATGTTTCGACCCCATACCTGAATATACCCATCCGCCCCCTCCACCTTCCTACCTTCCTCCACAACACCATAATAACAGTTCAAACGCCGAAAACACAAACATAATTACATGGAATGCTTCATCCCTTAATACTGCTCTTCCTAGCTTGCAAACCTTAGTCACATACACAGACACACCACCGGCCATAATAGTTATACAAGAAACAAAAACATCCACCACAAAATCCACAAAATATATACAAAATATATTTCAAAATTATAAACTCATCTTCAACAATACACATGCACTTACTAGATGCATTCAACAACGGAGACCATACACACCGGGCCGCGGTGGCCTCCTTACATTAATACACAAAAAATATACATTCCCAGGCAACATCAATAAAATCCCTACCCCAATGCACATATCACCGTACATTCAAATAATTAAAATCACTAATCACCCACTACAACCGTGGTTAATCTTTCACATGTATATGCCATCCCATCCCGAAGATACTAGATTTCTCTTAGATATACAAAACACTATTACATCCCATATTAATAATCATCCTAATCATACATACTTATTATGTGGAGACTTCAATAGAGACATAGCGCTAATTGGCCGCCAAAATGGAAACCATCACACCCCCCCTCAAAACATTGATTACCAATGGCGCCGCTTCACAGAAAACTTAAACTTCACTTACATCAATACCAATACACAATTCTCTAGACAAGGTGGCTACAATTATAGTGATTGGAGTCTAATAGATGGATTCTATATAAATACAAACAACAATACACAATACACCTCCACAACAAACAAAGATATTATTCTCAACTCGGACCACTCACCCATACAGTTGCACATCCCAAATAACACACTAATTAGTAGAACTCCTACAATCCCAAACAAAGACACTATACGCATACTCAACCCCATCCCAAAAACCAAGATAGAAAAATTCAACACAAAATTTTTCGAAGAAAATTCTGTACAAATAGACTCTCTCATCAACACTCTTGAAAATAATAGTCAATTAACACAAGCACAATGGCAAGAAGCATGCCACTCTCTAGACAAACTCATCAATAAAATATCTGATACACTAGAACAAACTTGTAGAGCACACCCCATACCCCAAATGACAAATAGATCCTCCCAACAAGGCGGGTATCTACCCCGCAAACTTTCTAAAACGTGGAAACAACACTTAACCACATACCATACCATACGTAAAACCATTAGAATTGTAAAAAACAACCCCCAATGGCGTAACCACCCCATACACAACGAACTACTAACTATACAACACATCCAAATCCCTATCCCGCCGCCTCCGGACTTTCCCCACGATACATGGATAAAAGATATCGCGATAATTGCAAAAAATGCCAACATACAAGCCAGGAAAATAATCACAAAATACACAAAAGAAAACATTAAAAAAGCCATATCAAAATACAGACAACTATACGAAATCAGCCCCAAAAAAATTAACAAAAAAGTCTTCAAAAACCTTGAATCCCCACCAATGGATTGTATCAAAAATCAATATAATAATATTCTAACCAGCCCCGAAGACATTGCGAATGAAATATTCAACCAACAAACAAAAACCAATAGACCAACAGTACCAACATGTAATTATCAGCCACAACATACAATAGAATGCACATGTGCAATACGCCAATACCCTTGGCACGACCTGGACGGATATACCCTTGACAAACGAGGCGAACCAGAAATTCCACTACATAAATACCTCAACAGAGCCACATACGACACATGCCTTCAAAATCTTGGAAACAATAAAGCCCCAGGCCCAGACCGCATACCAAACTCAATACTCAAAAACATGCCTCCAAGATTTCACAAGCTATTATTTCTATTCTTCTCCCACTGCTATAAACAAAAACAGATACCAAACTCATGGAAATTAAGTACAACAATTCTACTATACAAAAAAGGCGACCCGTCCATACTACCCAACCATAGACCAATAGCACTAGCTAACACAATATACAAACTCTTTACCAGTACACTCACCTCCATACTATCCTCATACGGCGAAAAATTCAAAATCCTACATGATAGTCAAGAAGGATTTAGAGCAGAGAGAAGTACCGCACGACAAATACAAACTATAATAGCCGCACTAGAAGACGCAAAGTTTACTAACCAAGATATATACATACTATACGTGGACTTCAAAAATGCCTTTGGTTCAATTGACCATGCCCGACTTTTAGCAATAATGATGGACCTTGGTTACCCAAAAGATGCAACTACACTTGTTGGAAACATCTATTCTAAATCATTTACATGTTATACCGGTGAACACTTTGGGAAAACAAAACCTATACCCATCCAAAGAGGAACTATACAAGGGGATACCCTTAGCCCATACCTATTCATTATATTTCTAGAACCACTACTCAGATGGCTCGAAAGAGGAAATTACGGATACACTTTTGGCACATCACAGGTCATAATAAACTCTGCCGCATATGCGGATGACCTAGCCACCATAACTAACAAAATCAAATCAATCCAAATACAACTAAATAAAATTGATAGATATTGTAAATGGGCCGGTATGGACGTAGGTGTCCCAAAATGTGCCGCTACCGGATGCCCAAACAAATCCAAATTGAATCCTACCACTTTCAAAGCCCTAATGCAAGCCTCGAACATCAATTACCGCAATCAACCGATCCCCATACTACACCAAAATGAACCATACATATACTTAGGCACAAACCTTGTTCCCTCACTAAAATGGAAAATCCAAATCCACACCACAACGACGAAACTCATCAAACAATGCAAAGAACTAACAACATGCCCGGCCACCATGAAACAAAAAATAAAAATGGTTGATACCGTATTACGCCCAGGTGTGGCATACAGTTTCTACGGTGTACCATACTCTATGCCAGCTATCAAAAAACTTGACAAAAAAATAATAGCCATACAAAAAACCATATGTGGATTACCAAAATGTATGTCAAATGCAATAACCCAACTACCACATAACCTATTTGGACTTGAAGCCTTCTCCCTCAAAAATGCTTACCTCCGATGTATAGGCGAACAACTGCAAAATGCTTTAAACGATAAAGGGAGACTTGGGAAAATATATAATGGATTAACTCACTATGTTCTTGCCCAATATGGTGGCGCTGAAAACATACCGAGAATTAAAAAAAGTGACTGCATAAGATCACCAATAACACGAACATTCTTCTTATTAAAATATGTAGCTAAAGCCCACCTTAAAAGTACGCTCCCGAACTTCCTCACTAATCCTACAACACTAGAAATACTATGGCGCCAAGAAACATTAAATCATAACACACTCAATGCCCAACTCTCCCAAAAGCTTCTACAAAAACTCCTCTCAAAAAATATTTTTGAGCTAAACCAAATTACCTTACCCAACGGTACACACATCATGAACGATGAGGACTTCAAAACCTACCACTTCACCCCATCTAAACTAATAAAGAGTGCCCTAAGTGTTGCTAAACAACTATTTTGCCACCTAACATGCCCCACTATATGTCATACCCCTTGCAACATACACCCATACTCTCATACACTTAAAGATCCATTCATCACCCTCAACGATAACATCATCCCAAGAAATATTCCCACACCAACCAATCCCCCTAACCCTCCACATATATACCACCCCCGCCCCCCAACATACATCCCCAAAAACCCTACCACATACCCCATTAATAATATCATAAACCATAAACATATTCAACACACAGACACAAATAACATACAAAATACCTACACAAAATATCTATGCCAATGGCAACATAATGATAATACATACAATAAATGGCTCCCCCAAAGAGACCTTTTTCCACGGCATGACACCAATACCTCCACACATAACATTGAAAAATTAAAACAATACTACCAAAAGATCCAAAATAAAATATACTCAGATATCATCCTTGCCCACCACCCCCAAGAACAATTCTCAGACTCAAGGTCCGTAACACCACCCATAATTATCTCACTCTTAAACATCTACACAACAGAATGCAACCCCGAAAATGATATCCTTACATCCTCAAACACAATTCAAATAGATAACAATCATGCACATCTATTCGAAGAAAACGGCCGACATTTACACACCATCCCCGTTACCCGACTCCAATGGCTATGGAATCAATATAATACCAAATTACAAACTCCTACAAACATCGAACCAACGACCCAACCCTTTGAAACCGAACTAATATGGCTCTACCAAAGGTATAAATACCGAATACCAAAAACTGACCCCCTCAAAAATGCCCAATACACAATACCCACTCTCATTTTAGACTCACTGATCTCATCCTTTAATATCGAGCAATCATACTTCTCTTCCCCAGTCACATGTTCTACCAAACTAAAAAAATTCTACTCACCGCATGAAAGAGACAAAATATTCGGATCCCTAGGAAAGGCCTTTGACTACAAATGGACCGGTAATGGCATAGCCCACCCCCACAACGAGAAGGACATGGATCAAGCCATACATTGGGCTAGACTTGCCGCCAAACACGATCCAAATAACACAAAAACAATCATCATCGCACCGAACAGTAATTGGTACCAAAACAACAACCAACATCCAAATCCATTCCCAGATTCCCATATCATTGCACTATTCGAAGCCGACACAATACCATACGAAGAACCTACTATTCCACCCGAGCTAAAAAAACCCCGAATAGAGCCATCTACATTACAAATACTATGCGTCCACCATCAAAATCAAACCCTTGGCTCCCTAGAACAACTTGCGGAACTTACCTCCGTAACAAACAATCTAGGCATACACCGACTATACACAAAACTGGCCCCACCAACACCTATACAAACCCCTGTAAACAAAAGTAAAAACTGGTCAAAACTAAACTATGTCAACAACACATTAAACTACTCCGTCATACCTCCCCCTCTTCCAGACTACCAAATCCATACTACACCAAAATTTAACCCCACATACAGTTATTACACCGACGGCTCCTTCAAACCACCAGAACAAATTAGCCCGGGCTCTTGGCGCAGAGAAAAAGCTGGCTACGGCATATATAATTTTATCAAAGAAATTAAACTAGCCAAAAGACTTCATGGACTACAAAATATTCTCAGAGCAGAACTCATGGCCATCCACAAAACACTACAAATCATCACAACAAAATACAATGATGAACCCGCACATATATTCACCGATTGTATAAATGCACTCTACCTACTTAACACTCAAATAACACACCCTACCCTTCACAATAGCCACCCCGACCAAACCATATTAACATCAATGGTCCAAATGTTACAAAACCGTACACAAATCACAACCCTCCACAAAGTAAGAGCCCATGCTAACATTGATGGCAATGAACAAGCAGACAAACTAGCAAAAGAAGGCCGAGAAAAAACACACAAAAACGCCACAGACCCACACGAACATGCCCATGCCACCCCATACTACTTTCAAAAAGAAGATTGGCCTTCCAAAGAAGATACCCCCGACAAAGGCCCAATTAGATTTTTGGGCAAATATCTCAAAAAACAAGACCTCTACAACAACCTTGACACAATTTCAGAAAATATTCCTAACATAGAAAAATGGACTAACAATAACGACATAGACAATGAACTCTCTACAAATTTTTGGAAAAACCCCATCATCCCAGACTCGCAAATAACATGCCTCATCAAATTCCGTACGGGTCAATATATGGGAAACGCTCGCAAACAACTCTTCTTTGGAATAGAAAGATTCCCATCCATAACATGCCCCATATGCCCCTCAACGGACCCCGACACATGGCTCCATGTCCTACTCAAATGCCAAAACCACCACATACACTCTCTAATTGTTAAAAGACATAATAAAGCGGTATGGGAAGTCCGAAAACTAATCACCTCCTACAATAAATCGAGATGTTTTATATTAATGAACGCCGGTACTTTTAATAACAATCCACAAGAAAATACGGTCCCCCCTTGGCTACTCCCATGCTCATGCATGACCCAAAGATGTCATTGCAACGCTAGGCTCAAACCGGATATCCTCTGCGTTAAAGGTTTACCATATAATGACCCACCACCCGATAACATCAACCAAGAATACACCATTCAATTCATTGAATTCACGTATTGCAACGATAGATTTTCCCCGGAAACAATCCAAAATAAAATAGATAAATACCAACCCCTTATTGACGACATCATCGCCCTCGGATGGAAGGTCGACCCCCTTATTGTAATCACATCCGGCGCTCGTGCCACCACGTTTATCCCATCTATGAAATCTCTTGAAGATACCTTCAAAATACCCATTGAAACAATTAAAACCTCCTTTAAAAACATTAACACCATTGCTATTCAATATGCCATGTCCATTCTCCTACATAAACGCAAAATCGAAAACAATCAAGCCCTCCCAGATACACAAGACCTCCCCCCTTAAATTTTTCCCCCGCCTTGATTTTTCATGACTAGTTGGTTTTGAGGTTTCTTGACGAATTGCTTGATTGGTGGTTCGTTTGTTGCCTTGTCGGTTAGTTAGTGGCTCGTCAGTTGGTTTGCGGTTCCTTGGCTACTTGTTACATAGTGTCTACCCTCGAGAGAGGGAAGTAGTTCCAGTTTACTAATTCCTTGTCCAGTGGGCATGGTCTTAGTAGTGGAACGAACAGACACTTTATTCACGCCGGTTCCCTTCGGGAACCGGCGTTCTTCTCTCTGAATAGGCCAATTAGAGGTCAACAAGGCTATTTTCCATTCTAGAAGTAATTTAACATCCCAAATATTGGAATAAGATTTATTAAATGAAAGTCAAATATTAAAAATTGAAATTACCATCACCACCAGGAACTACAAAAATCTCCAACTTATCATGTGTTTTTATTACATTGAAATTAGGGGCCTTATTAAAAGGTGAAAAATAAAAGAGGGATTAATCAAGGAATAGATGAAGAAAAATAAAGGTGAAAATTTATAAGTAAAATAAAATCAAAATTAAAAAAAAAATCAAAATCAAAATCAGTCACGCTGTTATACCATAGATACCCATTTTGTCCAAACTCCAACAATTTGGAAAATGTAATGATTCTGGAGGTTGGTGCCAAAACTGACCAATATGTACAGTATGAGATTTCATGATTTCATGTGGCAACGTCTCAACTGTTAGGACGAGTTCCCATGTGTGGCCCGTCCTGTTATCTCTGACGGAATCGGGTCACTCCCATGCCAAAAATATGAGCCCAACCCGCTTTACACTATGACGGGTATTTTAAATTTGGACGGGCTTGTCAAGTGAACTTGGCAGCCCCGCAATATTTAAATAGCTTCCATCTTGCTAATTTGGAACCAAAAATATATTGTGTCAGAGATGCCACTAACTGTAAAGTGAAAAGTGATCCAACCATGACCGGCGTTCATCTAGAAGGGAACTTGTTCTCATCAACTATTTCTTCTTCTCCCATCTTTTTCTTTTCGGCTCTCACCCATAAAAGACTTGTCAAAGCATGTACACTTCTCTTTGCACACCATCCTACGAGGTTGTTCGATCCAGTCTCGGTTTCTGTTCTCAATCATTTTTGGCGACTGCAAGTGCAATTTTTTTTTGGTTATATGGATTTTTTTTTTGTTCTTCATAATGTTACTTTAGAAAAAGACTTAAAGTAATGAGCTTGAGCATCAGTCATAGTATAGATCAAGAAGCATTGAATCTTTCATTAAATTAGTGATGATTTTTGGCTAGTTCGTTTTCTGAATAAATTTTTTTGGTGAATCAAGTACAAAGCCTCAGTTCTCATTCTGTTTTTTTTGTGACTCAGTCAGTTTGCCACTGTGCATAGATACACATTCCATATCACATGAGTAAGTTAGTGTAGATATGATCACTACATAGATTATGAAGTGGGCCCTTGATTGGACGTGTTCTTCAGACTTCTGTATTTCCTTGTCATGACCAATTTTGTTTTATCAAATCAACACAAACATAATATTAAGTTTTTTCTGTGAATATAGGAATTATTGGAACAAAACTATTTGAGAGCATTTTTATTCGACCTTACTTCAAGTCTCTACTTATAAGGTAAAATATAAATTATGTTTCATATCTTTCTTTTGATTAATTTTCAAATAATTTCAAAGGATCTTTGAGATCATTGAAAATGAAAATTTAAATTCATAATACTATTGGATATGTAGATGGCTATGGACAATAGCAAACGATTTAGTCATATGGTTGATGCTGCAATATCTATTGGATGGGCATTGAAGCTAAATTCACAAGCTTCAAGTCATTCAAGAAATTGTATTCCTCATCTCTCTACACCTTGCAGCTACGTTGATTCCTCATCTTCAATTCCTCCGTTGCTTCCAAAAAGTGTGGTTAAAAGATACACCGCTCAAGCAATATTGGACGAAGAAGACTTGTGTTGTTTATTTGCTTCTACAAAGTTGACTATTTGTGAGCTCAATGGCATCAATTGGAGACATTGGAATCTCAAACCTAGAAATACACATTGGTGGGATCAATTTTTTTAGCATATTCTGAGAGATGATCCACAGAGATTCAAGGAGTTTTTTCGAGTGTCTGTTTCCACATTCCACTATATCACCGAATTGATTCGGATGGATCTTGAAAAGAATCCTCCACAAGGTCTTCAAAATATACCAAACAGAAAATTGGAGGTCATCAGGCAAGTCGCTTTAGCCATTCGTAGATTAGCCACTGGGGATTCTCTTACTACTGTCGGAGACATGTTTGGTGTTGCAGATAACACCACATAAAGGATTGTATCTAATTTTTTACGGTCGATAATCAATCATGGTCGTCATCATTTAGCAAAGCCAACTGTTGAAGATTTGTAAAGTGTAAAGGCAAACTTTGAGGCAAAACACAGAATTCCACAAGTATGTGGAGCCATTGATTGTACTCATATTCAAGTCGACTTACCTAGCAATGAGCGAGCCACTGATTTTTTGACAAGGATAAAAATTATAGTTATACTCTACAAGCTATTGTAGATTTCGATACAAGGTTCGTAGATATTTTTGCTGGTTTTCCCGGGGTGGTGCATGATGCACGAGTCTTTTCAAATTCTGGATTCAAAGCTTCAGTAGATCGTGGTGATCGCTTGAATGGAAGACCTCAAGTTATTGGCGGTGTTCCTATTCCAAAATTGTTGATTGGAGATGCCGATTATACTCAGAGCACATGGATGTTTATTCCAATACCACGCTACAATTTAGCCCCAATGTATGATCAATTCAACTTCAAACATTCTAGCACAAGAATGTGTGTTGAACAATCTTTTAGAATCTTGAAGGGAGTATGGCGCATATTAAAGAGAACTATGCACACAGTAGATGTTACGATGGTGCCAAAGATTATTTATTGTTGTTGTATTCTGCACAACATCATGCTTGATAGATGAGATGTTGTTCATGAGGAACTTCCGCTTCTAGGTCATCATGATGAAAGAATCCCACAATTTAGAAGTCGAAGAGTTATTGCAGATGAGGCCTTGGCTGTGAGAAATGCCATAGTGGAACATTTATGGAGTTAAGAAGGGCATTTAACAACTAATGTATGATTGTAACTACTAGAATTCTATAACTTTTATATAAAAACATATTTGTATTACGGGTTATATTGTTTATGTATCTTTAATATTGTGTTTTCTCTTGTTTTTTAACAAGCTATATCGATTGTAACCTATAAATTTCCTAAGGCATTTTCACACATAAAACATTTCACATTTGTTTATTTTAGTGCAATAAGTAAGGAATAAAATATACTTAATCTTCACATGGTGTTAAACAATTTCAAATGCATAAGTCAAACATTTATATTATATTATTAAACATAATATTGGTTCCTTCAACACCAATTCTTAGAGGTAAAAAAGAAGTCTTCCATATTTGAAACATTTTTGCACATAGTGATGGTTCGGAATTTATGTATTCATGAATTGAATTCTTACCATAAAATAACATAACAACACATATTTAGATGTAGAATACTATCAAAACTAAGATTGTAATAAAAGAGATTCTTACGTTTATTTCATCCTTATACCATAATTGTTTTATGATGCATTTTTGAATAAACTAGAAAAATATAGAGAACATATCACTTATTGGAATTGAAGACAATTTTGTTCCTAATTTCTTTATCCTCTAGATCTATGTAAACAGATGAAAATAATAGTTTCAAAGTAAATTCTGGAATCTGCTATAGAAATGTAAATTCAAAATCAATGGACTTTCAAAGGAATCCAAGTTGATCTCTGATATAAACATTAATCTCTTTGCAAATGTATATTTTTGGGCAAGGTATAGAAAAAAACTTCTTCTTTACCTCATAAAACTAACAGATTTTAATATTTTTCACTTTTTTGTTTTTTCTACTACAAGATGAGTTATAAACCTTCTTATTGACCGTTTGGATAAGCATTCTAAAAGATGTTTAGTTCAAAACAAAATTTAATGTGAATTGGCCATTCTTGAACCTCTACTCCTTGCATAATTTTTTTGAATATGCTACACCCCTTTTATACCTTTAAAAATTGGTGTATAGGGAATTAACATCATGCTTAAGACAATAGTAAGAAATTTGGAACTTGTGTATTTCAAAAAGTTTATAAAAAGTGAAGTCAATGTCTGCGGATCCACTCAACGTTGGGAAGAAAATGAAACATTGTTTTCACTTTAAACACTATAATCTATCAATCGTGCGGTGGATTGCAACCTAAACTGTATGGCATGTTTATATAGAAGTCTATTTTAAGATATTACATTTGAAAATCCCAAATTCACTTGAAAATGTGATTTTTATGCCTCTTTTTGATAGTGACAATTTTAGACTAGTTTTTGAGCGAAATTGGCCCTGGTCCTTTTGTGGTGAAACAACTCTGTAAAAGCACTATCAAAATTTGTAAAAATATGTATCACCTATGAAAATGTATCCATGTTTCAAAGAGGTCCGCAATATAAAATTGACATCCACATATTTTTATTAGATAGAAATCTCAAAATTATTTGAGTGTGTATGGAAAAAAGAATTTGAAGATTCACTTGTACATGTAGATGCATCTACGAATGACCAATGTTAGTAGGGGGAAATCGGGCATTTGTCTTGGAAAAGAAAACAATGAAGCATAATGAACTTAAACACATAGAAGGTGCAAAATCAAATAACTTAAATATTAGAATTAATAAAACCAAAAATAAAAATTAGCCAATTATAAAAGTCATTGGCAAAAATACAAATAAAAACCGATAATAACACATAAAACCAAAGCATATGAATTTTGTATTTTATTGGTAAACCAATGAATACAACATCTATACTTTCTATAAATTGTCACAAATCTCGGCCATTGCCTTATTAATGGATAGTAAAGCATGAACAAATCCTTCGTTTGCTTCTTTTGTTGCTGCTAATTTCTCTTTTTCAATCTCATGCATTTTTGCATTGCTTGCAAGTTGCATATTTAGTGACTGTTGTTGTAATAACATAACATCTTTATGGTTTTTGGCTTCAAATGCCATAACTTCCTTGTGCCGTTTGTCTGCTCTTTCTTTGTCATCCGCCATAGCTTCAATAGTACGTTTTCTTGAAGTCTCCATCGCAGTTGCCAATGCATCAGTTACTCTAGGCATAGATCGGCGACGCTTACCCGTACTAGAGGGATCAAATGCCCGGGTTGATTCATCCCCTAAGTCTCCCGATTGTTCACCTAATATATCAAATAAAAAATAGAACTACTTCAATATTTTCTTTTATGTAGACATATTCAAATTCTAAATGTTATCAACAAATATACCATGTATAAAAACAAAAATTTGTATCATACCATTGTTTGATGTGTCTATAATCTCCACTGGATCAGTAGATCGTGATGAAAAAGGCAACCATGAAGCAATGTTGTCATAAATCTCTTTGTGTACATTGACTTTTGTCTTCACAACCTTCTTTTGGCCTAAATTCATCTCCCAATAACTTTTTTGACCACTTGGAATGTTTTTTTTCATAATCCCACACTTTTGGCCAATCGGAACGCAAAGCCTCCCATTTGTCCAGACACTACTGACTTCACCACTGAACACCCTGAATCCAACACTTCTCCGCAATGGCAGCCCATCGTTGATTGTCAGACAAATATAGAGCTCTAGATCCTACAATTCCCGGACCATATGTAATCCAATCATGTTTCCTTGCATCAAGTAATATAAGTACCTTTGACATGCTCCACACGCTCTTCTTGAAAACCTGGGCTTGTTCCACAGTCTTTCGAATTTCATGCACGGCTTCTACCTCACACTCCACTTGTGCATGTAAATAGTTGACCTCATTGCCACTATGATCATCTGGTTCACCTTCCATTTAAGAATCGAAATTCAAGTAAAAAAAAGGCTGAGATGTAGAAGCTGGATATTTTGAACTTCCGGGGATTTGCTCCATTTCTTCACTTCCAGTATTCTGAGAAGTGTTACCATTGTGCCACCATCCTTGGTTGAATGAAGACATAGCAAAAATAACCTCCAAATACCTTCATACATGGATAGATAGATTAAATTTATCCCAAGTCCATCAACTTAGTTTGTTTTTTTTAATTTAAAAAAAATAAAACTGAAGATACAAAACAATGTCCTTTATGTGTTACCTTACAAGTACAGCCTTGAAATAGGGCCTGAATAAATATGCTCCCAAATAGGTTTGCTCCAATAATCCCTGTATTTACACAAAACCTAAATATGTGTCAACTCATATGTCAAAACATAATCAATTCATGTGAATGTCATGTCTAACAAAGCAAGTCCAATAGTACATATTTTTGGCTCTTTTGGTATTTTTTAATTAGTTACTTGTGGTGCAACATTGGATTCAGGCTCATGTGATATGACAAATGTATGTATGTCAGGTAATATGACACGAGTGTCTATCTCATGTGATATGGCATTATAAAGAATGAGTGACTCACTGATTTACAAAAATACTACCCTCATGCTCCTCTAGAACTTTCCTCCACCAAAAAGAAAAAACAGAACAAGAAAGAACCAAAAACCAAGTACTAACTTATTCATGTGATATGGCATGTGTGTCCATCCACATGGAGAGACAAAGTCACAAAAATATAAAACAACCGACTAAGGCTTTGTACTTGCTCCACCAAATACTTTTATTCAGAAAAGAACCAAACCAAAAATCATCACTAACTTACTGAAAGAGTGAATGGTTCATGACCCATACCATGACTGATGCTCAATCTAATCCTATTAAATCTTTTCCAGTGCAACATTATGAGGCAAACAATAAAAAAAAACCAAATTAAAATTAAATAAAATCACTTCCAGGAGCCAAAAATGATTGAGAACAGAGAGTGAGAGGGAATGAAGAACCTTGCAGGATGGTGTGCTAAGAGAAGTCCACGAGACTCTGACAAGCCTTTTATACATGAGACGCCAAAAGAAAAAGATGGAAAAAGAAGAAATAGTTGATGAGCACAAGTTCCCTTTCAAGTGAGCGCCAGATCATGGTTGCTCACCTTTTCACTTTTTAGTCTCATAAAGAGTTTGACATGTGCAAATTGATGATGATATTTCTTGAATAGTATGCCGGGTGGTGACATGGGAGGGCTGAAATTTGGTACTCTCTAAATTTATATTCAGGAAAGCTACAGGAATTGGCCGGGTTGGGTATCACATGGGAACATGCTCTTAATCAGATGGATGTCCTGTAAAAGCTGAAAGTTGGTACTAGGTAACCTTCAAAAACATTCTTCTAGTGCCACGGTGATAAGCATACGTCTTCTTTAGCTATGGGCAGCAGGTCTATGTTACATTGGCATGCCACATTTTTCTCCTTCTCAAGATTATCGAGTAATTTTGACAAACATTTATGACCTCTTTTCTCATTTTAAATTAGCCTTTAACAAATTTTAAAAGTCTATAAGATTCATGAAGGAACATGACCTCTCCTTCCTTCTTCAAGACACCTAAAATTACTTCTAACTTGATATTAAACAGATCACCAAGCTCTTTTCGAGCTAATTGATGGATTGTAGTTGAACGTGAGAACTCGTAACCTTCACGGATATCTTTAAAGTATTTGAAAATGGTGTGGGAGTCTAAAACTCCCACTTGGTAGCCCCTACCAAAAAAATTAGTTAAAATAGGATTTTTAGTATTAGTTAATTAGAAAAGTAGTTAATATTGTGTGAAATTAGATTAGATAGCCAATAGAGAAAATAGAGAAATGCTTAAGTAGTTAATTAGGTTTACAGTGGTGATAAAACCGGGTCTTAAAATCACTAATTTATGTCCCGGGAAACAATATCAAAAGAGTCCCAGGAGAGATCCCGGCACGTAAGTCTAAAATCACCACTTAAATCTAAATTAACTATTTAAGTTTAGAAGATAGTTAGAAGTAGTTGAGTTCTAGATACTAATTCTTGTTTGAATTAGTAGTAGTTGTAGAGAAAAGAAAAGAAAAGACAAAAAAAGATAAAGAAAAAGGAAAAGAAAAGAAAAAGAAAAAGAAAAGATTAAAAAAAATTTTAAAAATTAAAAAAATTAAATTTTTTTTAAAAATTTTAAAAAATAAATACCCGGGTACCAACCCGGGTATGAACTAGCTCGGGTACCAACCCGGGTATGAACTAGCCCGGGTACCAACCCGGGTATGGGCTCATACCCGGATACCCGGATATCACCCGGGCAGCGGCCCGGGTATCTCCAGCCATCTTGGCCGACCCCCTCTCCCCGAATTTTTCTTCTTCTCTCCAGAAGCTTTTCTTTCCTCCCCTCCAGAACACTTCTCTCTCCCCCTCCCCCAAATTTTCTCCTCTATCTCCCTTTCAAGTTCTCTCTCTCTCTCATAGGTTCTCTCTCTCTCTCTCTCCCTATTTAGTCTTTATTTGGAGTTGGGGTTTGAAGAAGTAGTTGAAGAAGTGCAAAGAAGGAGATGCAATTAGGATTTCAAGAGGAGGTAGCGTAAGAGGTTTGAAAAGGAGGTAGCGCGCGTTAGGGTTTGGTGGAAGACGTGCGCGAGCTAGGGTTTGGTGGAAGAAGTGTGCGAGCTAGGGTTTGGTGGAGATTCTAAGGTTTGCGGAAGTGGAGGAGATTTGTGGCCGAAGCGAGAAGATAAAAGAGACAAAGGAAGGAGGTTGCGGGAGGTTGCGGGTGCAACAGTAAACGTGACTCTTGCCCATGTTGAATTTCTTTTGTTTGTGAGAATTTCTTGTTTGTGAGTCTTTTCCTCTCTTGTCTACCGGGGTGACTCCCGGTAATATCCTCCCCGGTCTAGAGAAAAAGTCCCCCGGGGAACTTCATCTAGACCTTATTGTTTACATGTGTAGTTGTTGTCGATTGTCCTAGCCCTGTGGCAAGTTGTTATTTTAAATTGTCTCCCTCCTCCTATCATTTTAGGTCTTGCCCCCAATTCCTATATTTTTCCCGGTCAACCGGGAAAAACCTCTTTTTAAGTCCTTGTCTCCAAAGTCCTCTCCTCGTTATCATTATATGTGACCTTCTGTTGTTAGTATGTTGTTAAATGTGTGAGACACCCATATCCACATACTCTAGCAAAGTGTTCCGGAGTTGTTTATCGGCTGACCGGTAGACTTGTGTTTTTGGGCCGGACCGGAGTTTGTGACAAGTTAATAGGGAGATTGGTGGAAGTACAGGTATTTTGAGGATTTTGTCCGCTCGGGACAATATGGCTCTCCGGTGAGTCGGGTGGATTCCCCATTCTCCACGGAGTGGGACTTGAAGGTCTATGAGAGAAAAAGAAGCCTCCCGGTAACTTCTACCGGGAAAGAACCGGTAGACCTCCCTTCCTCAACCCCGGAGTCTTTGGTGGAGTCCTATGCGGCTATACTAATCGAGCTTAAAGAGACTCCGCATGTATCTATAGATACATCCAACCTTTCGGTGGATACCACCACTCCATCGGTAGACCTCCCGGTTGAAACATCCGACCTCCCGGGGGATTCTCTTGACTATGTTGGTACTTCTAGACGTGGTGACAATCTCTATACGTCTCAACCGGAAGAGTCTTCCGGTTCTTCCGGTTGAGTCTTTGTTATATGTTATGTGTTGATTTACCTCACCGGTTGATGGGATGTGGTTTTAAGTTGCTAGAATTAAACACTAGGGTGAGAGTAGTGATGTCGATGGGGCCCCATTGCGCACCCGGTCACTACCACTTGAGTGGTTTCTCCGGCTACTTATTTTTATTAGGAAAAGGTTTACCGGTCCCGGGACGGCCGGACCGGGAGTCTTCCAGTTTACCGGTCTACCGGTAATCCGCCGGTGACTAGGCTACCCTTGATTTTAGGATCTAGATGCCGTTTTGTCTTTTAGTGGAGCTACTTTTGGAGGGTAGCTATTGACTTTAGTGCACCTCCTAGATGCCGTTTTGTCCTTTTGCGGTCTAGTTTTGGAGCGTAGCTATTGACTTTAGTGCACTCTTTAGATGCCATTTCCACCTTTTGGGGATCTAGTTTTGGAGGGTAGCTAGTGGCCTTTGTGTACTTAAGGGCCTTGGGCTCTTGTGTTATGTACTCTTCTCTTTGTTGATCTCCTCGTGTCTTGCTTTCATTGCTTGTGTCTAGAGTCTTTGTTGAGCTTGTGTGAATGGACCGGGAGAGGGTTGAGTCCTCCTAGTGTGTCTTTGCTAGGTGTGCAAGGTTGTGACTTGTTGTGTGTTAAGTGATTGAGTGTGAGTAGAGACATCCCGAGGGGCTAGGATATCCGGGTTAGATAGATAGAGTGAGGTCCGGGACTTATGCTCTAGACTTTTCACCAGTGGGACCGGGAAGAGTTGCTTTATCGGATGGGATCCGGGAAGCCCACGACTATTTATGATAGCCTCCCTTAAGTGGAAAGTGTTCGGATTGGTGGGGAGTAGGGGGTGACATCCCCCTTCTCTCGGTACATCGAGAGACATCCCGGCTAAGCTTGAGTTCGGAGAATACCGGGATTATTACCCTTGTAGTGGATGAGTTCCGACGATCCCCGTGGAAGGTTGTTTTGCTTATATGATTTGCTTAGTACTAACTTGTTGTGAGTCTTGTATCTTCTTGGTTTGATTCATTGGGTATGGTTGTAGTTGAAACCCGAGCTTGCGTGACCTGTTTACCGGAACAAGTTCCTGATAGATTGTGAAGACCGGTGAACCGCCTGCGACCTTTTTAACTCTTTCTAGGTGTAGGGTTAGATTGTGGATATTGTGGCCTCTGGACTGCGAGAACGGAGGGCAGTGACTTTCCGGGCACTGTAAAAACTTACCGGAAATCTACTCTGACGCTCAATAGAGTTTAACTGAAACACATTTGGTTATTTGTTACCGGTGACTAAGGTACCGGGGAAGCCATCCTCCGGGATGTGCCGAGGTATTATCTGTGAATTGTTGTTAAGATTTAAAGAGTTTGATGCACGATAAAAATCCCTGAAAACGATCTGGTAGGGTGGGCTTGCTTAAGGTTAATTTCGATTAATTTTGAGAATAATGAACCACTAGACTACGACAAACGGTCAAATAATCTTGAAATTGGTTGGAAGCTTGTTCTACCGTTTAATGCTGCGGGGTTCCTAGATGTAGCATTATAAAGGCCCATTTTGGGTCTCTCTAGCATTAAAGGGTTAATGATGCTTGAATACAATCCCTGTTTGGCAATATTACGCCAATTTTATAGGTGTCGGTTATGGATTTGGGTTGGTCCGCAATTATGGGAGTTATCTAATTGGCGGCCACGGGCTAGACTTGGCAGCACACTTTGAAAATTCACAACTAATTCACATTTCATCCAAAATATGAAAACACTTGGATTGAAATTATAATCCTATCAGCTATCACTGAAAAAATAAATGTATTAATATTTGTACTCTCGATATGGGCACATTGCTTAACTTGACTTTACAGGGGGAGTTACAGTGACAAACAAAACCGAGTACAATTTTTACTCACTTCCATTCAAAAATTCATTACATGAGTCTAGGTGGGCAAAACCGAAATGTGTACAGATCAAAGTTGTAGTACATGATGTATTACACAATGTTAAAAAGTTTGAGGTGGAGTTGAATTGTGGTTTGGAAGATATCAAATGCCAAAATAGAGTATGCTTTCATACTCACTTTTGTTCAAGATTGGTATGAGAGCTTTCAAAATATACACAATTTGGAATGAAGCCAATTTCCTTTAGTGTTGTCTTTATGGTACTGTAAACCATCATCTTGAACATGTGAATGCCTTTCATCAATGGAAATCAACCTTTGTGTGCTTGAGATAAATCTCAAATTGTGGAGTTCCATATGTCGCTTTGATGCGGTGGATCATAATTCTTCAATAATGTAC
>CAXARX010000217.1:0-39816 GCA_963971425.1 Bryoerythrophyllum caledonicum | reverse complement strand
AGTCAAGTGTCACGATTACAAGGGCGAAGTGGAATAAAATAATCTTCATACAAATCGCAACCTACTCACAAAGAAGACAAACGGCAATCACAACGATGTTCTACAGAGACATCATCTTCTCCAAAATCTTCTTGAAAGTCTCCATCATCCATATATTGGTCCTCGACTAATGGCGCAACTTGAGTCGTTGGCCAAAAGCCCTTGTTGAGGGCAGTAGATGATTCAAGAGGTTCGGAAAGTACATATTTAATCCAACGCCAATATTGCACCAAGTGTTCAAATCGACGCCACTACTCTCATGTACGGTCTTGATTGCACAAACTTTCCCAATAATTGATGAATCCGGATATTCCTTTCAAAACCTCATCAATGTTTCGAGAGGAACGATATGCAACGGTAGCGGGAACACTGCGAGGCTACAAACATCTTCCTTTTGAATCTTCTTTCCAAAGTTTTATGCGAGCATCAAGTAACCAATCACAGTCTGTGAAAAATTTCTTATACTTCATAATAGGAGAGCCTTGAGCATCAATATAAAACTTGAAACATTGAGCTTTTGTATGCCCAATAAGTGCGCCTTGCTCTTGTAAGAGATGATCTTCAATGAAATTTTTGAAGGCTGGCACTTCCTAAACAATGTGTACAATAGTGGGTAGAGATTCAACATCTGTGAAAGATTTATAAGGAGAGAATCCTCAAGAAACTTTCTTTTTTCAATAGCATATCTAATCTTCCCAAAAGAGCATCAATATCATCAAGTGTATTGCCCACGAGCATGAAATTGACAAGCATTTCTCAGAAACACGCCGAGCTACGAGCTATGACCTAAAACTAAAAGCATATATGTTTTTGTTGTCTCATGTTGCATTATCCATTTGCACATTCAAAATTAGTAGCAATCAAGCTTGAACATGAGAAACTTCAAGAGGTGGAAGAAGGGAAGTTTCACATAGTTCACCACCCTTAAGTACTACATTAAATAAGAGAGTAAATCTACAATCAACGAACAATTGACACGTGACTGATTTCGGACGAAATTTGAGATGCCACAATAGTTTAGCAAACGATCGAATAGTGTAGTTTGAATGGTGACAGAATATATTCAACCCATAATGCACATAGCGCGTGTCGCCATGACCAAGATCAATCATGCCTATGACAGACACAAGGAACTTGAACAACCCATCTAATTCTTAATTCATGTGTGAGAAAATCGGTGATGTAGTCTTCGCATGATCCATCTTGTGATAAATGATGGTGAGACACTTAAAAGGAAAATGCTCTGAGCGATGCCGATTGGCATAATATAGTTCTCTGTGAACTCAACCAAGGGTTGAATGATCCCGAAGTTTTTTTAGCCCAGAGCAATGTCCCTTGCGATCTTCGAACTGAGGTCTTGAGCAGAGATTGAAAACGATCACATTTTTAGCAACGAGCGAAGTTGTCATCAAACTTCTTTGCATCGTATTCAGAGAAGTGCAATATTTGAATTGTGCTCAAATTTGATATAGAAATGTCTTTCATCCCAAATGATGCATTTATTGCATTGACTTCTCCAATGGTACCTTTCCATATGAAACTAGAAGGAAGGATCATGGACACTACCTTTTGTCCAGAGTTGACGGTCCTAGTTCGATGACGCATGTGATCGGCAGATTTCTCCAAAATACATTTCAATGTTGCAGTGGCTTGTTCGGTGTGACTCCTTGGCTTATGCAGTCCAGTATTACCGTGAGGATGCGAGTGACGCCTTTGAGCTGCATATGCTTGATATCGATAGAAATAGCTTCTGAGATACCAGAAATGAAGATCCATACTTGCCCTGAAACGGCAATGCATTCAATCGTGACAACTTTTTTTCCTTGAACATTTGCATGAATTTGCCGATAAATGTCTAACTTCAAGTGGTGTCGAAATTGAAAGGATGTTTGGATGTACATGCGATGCGAAAAGCACGAATCTTCTCTCGAGGAAATAGTTGAATGCAGTTCTTAAAGCAACACAATTTGCAGGAGACAACATTGATGGATTGTTGAGTAAGAAGAGTGGATGACCTAGTTGAAGATTGTTGAGGTGGGTTTCGAACGGAGCTAGGATAAATTGAGAATGGTCTCGACGTCGAAGGATTTTCAAGGGCTAGTTGATGACAGTTGTATTTATCACGGGCCTGGTGGTCAGCAAAGGTTACTCCATTGTAAGAGACCCGGTTGATCAGTGATGGACGAAGAAATTGAAGCCAATCAGGAGGGATGGACCTAATGCAATATGTTCTTGTAATCTACTCTCCAATGCGATTGTCACCAAGAATGCCATCTTCTCCAAGCACGAGGTCGGAACGGACCATGTGGCAAATGCCAATACTGAATTCAGCTCCATCATGGCTAAGAAGCATGACAACCTTGGTGTTCCAAAGTCGCCGAGGAAGGCTTTCACATTCATAGACGTTGAAGTCTTTGACAGGAAAATGTACTTGATCGTTGTTACACGACAAATTGTCATTTGTTACAATGGCATCCATAGTCCTAATCAGAAGTAGGTATTATTCAAACATTAGATACAGATGTGACCCTGGCCGAATGAGCGAGTTTCTGACAAAGAGACATCACAATGAGATGAATTTTTTTAAAAGTAGAATCTCGAAGAAATCACTCATTAGTTCAACTCGAGCTAACTTGACCATATATGAATTTTTGTACTCAATTCGACTGTAGTTCAATTTTATGATATCATTTGCATTAATTTGAAGATTACATATTTCATGGTTTAGGTGAGAAGTGCGGTGCACCAAGAATTATAAGAAATATTTAGTTGAAGGGGTTGAATTGTTCTTGAATTATACGGCATTAAATTGACAAGAGATGACTATATGGTAGGTTGTCTCAATTAGCTCGAGTCGACCTAAACGAATGTATATTCAACTAATCAGTAATTCATAAATAGTTTGGCACTTCTTATAAATATTCATACAAATGAATTATCAATATTCTTTTAGATCGATTCGACCTAAACAAACCCAGGTGATGAAGTCATATGGAAAAAGAACCAAAGAACGAAATATATATAAATGAAGAAAGCTATCAAAAGAAGTATTATTTCATTAGATCAATTACAGTTGGCAATTATTTGATTTGAGATTAGCTCGACTTGATCTAAATGAATCAATATTAGGTTGAGTATATCATTGAAAATTATGACATTTGCATTTGATGAATAAATAAATTTAAGAAATAGATTTGGAATGTAGTAGCTCCATAAGTATATGAGAGGATAAGAGTCTGAAATTAGTTGGAATTTTTCTAACTAATTCGAATAGAATAAGCATTTGCAAACCTGTGAGATGATTATGCCATATTTAACTACTTCTGGACTTTCAATAGTCCAGAATTAATAAGGTGGAGAAATCCCCCGATGTTATACGAAATACTAATTTGAAGATGTCCCTTAATAGGAATGTGCTTGGAAATACGGTTTTAGAGTGAAACACTGCTTCACAGGCTTGGAAATGAAAGGAATCATACAATTATTGTTCCATAGTGTAAAGATGGTCGACAGATCACCAATCCAATCATGTCATATCTAGAACAACGATTTCTTTATCCTCGAGACGGTGTTACTAAGTTAACGTTGAGGACGTGTTAACAGACCCCCCAATGAGAAGTATTTGAAGGAAATATTGTTTGCCTTGGTAGGGTGGAGGTGAATTTAGTTCTTTTTGGCTCTATCCTGCTTTCTATTCTGCAGTAGAGGTTCCCATTATTTGAATACGAAAATATAATTCAAAACATATAATTATGGCTAAATCCTCCAAACGAATTTCTCATCGATCGGCAGTTTCAAATTATTACATCGAGAGATCTCCGGATTCTAGAAACGGGTGTGTATGGCCTGTGTGGGCTCCAGTGACAATCATGGTGTCGACAGTAGTGCGGTAAATGTCTCTCTTTCCTCGCGTCAAACAGAAAAGGGGGGGGCACGGTGGATGGTATGCTTTTGATTCGAGTAGTATACTGCTAGTCATTTCCAAGCTCATCAAGAACAATGTATGATTCACTGAAAGAGACGATGCTAGAGATTGATTATAAGATATGGTATCCGTGGAGATCAACAGAAGTACGCAAGTCAATTAAGTGAAGACAGCAGACAGTTGGATCAAGTGCTCGGACATTCAACATACATCAGGAGTTGCATACCTGCAATTATATGATCCCATCACAAATAATGCCATTAATTTTAGATGCGGTTAAGAATCGCATGGATCATTCAAAGGTGAAATAGATCTCTTCTCAATTACCCACAGTAGATATGTGAAGATGTACATGCAAGAGACTAAATTTGAATGTGTGCTTAACTGTGGAAGAGACCAAATGCATATTGAGACAAATCTCTCTGCCTGGACACTCCAAATCCTATACAATGATTCAGATGGAAAACACTAACTTACACTACCGCCAAGACTATTCACGAGATGAGGGAAACGATAGCCCTCTGGCTGTGAGCACTACTTCTGTCACAAACCCCCAAAAACTGAACAGCAGAAACATATTCAAATATACAGGATGCATTGACGATAATACATCTCAGATAGATGAAATTGGAGATAATAACTATAAAGCAGAAACTTTGAAAGACAAGTAATTTTACCAAGACAGCCTAATAATGCCACTACAGTCGTATGGGGAACTTTTCATCGTGAGATCTCACGACGGCCATCATGACCCTGACAGTACATCGTGAGATCCCACGATGGTCAATTCAACCTGGGAAAGAATTTCTGTGATCTCACAATCGCATAGGCCACCTTCCAGTAAAAAGTAGATCATGGATCCACCACATTTGCTCGGTTCAAATTTTCTAAGGCTGCCTCCCTACTCTTCCTTGGAATCGTACGTGATTTTGGACCCGCTATCTTGGACCAATTCGAATACACTGCACAGGTTGCGTCCACCCAAGTGGGAGGAGAATTCTCAACAACCCATTTACCGTACCAGCAATTCCGGTACCGCAACTCCAACGAACTTTCAGAGTTATCCGGTCGCCAGTATTGAATCAAGAACTTCCCGTAATTCACATCTCCTTCAACTCTACATATTGTAGACAATGCTCTTCCTTGCCAAACAGCACATGTTTCGGGGACTTCAGGTCGGAGAAGAACCCAAGAGCCTGGTTGAATGTCCACCCATGGATTGAAGCATTCCCTCGGCGCTTCGTTTGCGGGCCGCAGTAAGGTTCGGGCACCTCTTCAACCTCTGGGTTAAGGTTCATCCCATTTACTGAGGATCCTGTTCCAGGGTCTCCAGTACGCGCCACCCTCCAATCATGTTTTGGCCAAAAGCCTTCCACTAACTCAGGAGGACAATCGGGAAGTGGAGCCTTGAGCTCATCACACACACTCTTCCAGTAATCCACGTACGCACCAAAGGCACATGCAAATCCCGCGCATTTAGAGATTCCATCTTCCCAATACTGAATATATTTCTCAAGTCCTACCATCATAAAACCCTTATTGACGGTAGCTCTCCGTGCCATTTCCCTTGCCTTCTCTTGATTTCCTGTCGGAACGGGTACTTCGCTGCCCCACATGGACTTAAAAGGAACTGGCTTCGGACATCCGTCAGGGAGCATTGGACGACCATTTCCATCTCTCTTCCAAAGTCGTTGAGATGGTTTATCCGACAGTAGCCATTTTGAATCAACTGCTGACCTCTTGAAATTCATGACGGGGACCCCATCATTGTCTACGTAGAACTTGAACAGGTGCATCTCCCCTAAACCAATCAGTCTCTCCGAGCCACTGGCTTGGTATCCCTCTACGAACGACTTGAAATCCCCCACCTCTTGTATGATCTCTGGCATAAACGTCAACTCTTGGGATTGCATGAAGGCTTTCATGAGGTCAGCAAGGACAAACGTGTTCTTACTTTTCAGCGCCTTCGACAGGTGGCTGAAATATGCGTCTATGTCCTCGTGCGTGTGTCCGACAAGTAGGAACCCAACTTGAATTTCCTTGAAGACACCTCGTGCAGTGAGCAACGACAAGAACGCCATAAGATATTTGTTCTTGTTATCCTTAGCAGAATTGTCAAGCTGAAGATATAAATTCTGCGGAAGGGGGGTACTTCCAACCTGACTTTCAGGTTCAGTGAGTGTAAGGCTCTCCAAACACCTAGACTTCCCTCTCAGCAGAGCCTCGAACAGAGAGTTCGCCGGCGGATATGGAAAGAGGTCACCGGCCTCTCGAATTGGTGGACCCTCTAGTCGGCGCAACAATCTCGCCAATGACGAAATCGCGAAGTTGGAGTCTGCCGGCCAGCACGATGGAGAATAATGGGCGTAAGCACCGTCACCATGACCATGAGCTACCATTCCAGTTATGCTCATTGGAAGTTGTCCCAAACCCGCCGTGGCCTTTGTAACCACCCGCATTCTGGGTAGAGCCGTCTTCGATGTATCCATCTTGTCATGAATGATACATAAAATTCTCCGAGGATCCCGTTTGGATTCCTCACGCCAAGATGCATACAGTCGACGGCAAGAAGCTTGGTGATTGAGATGATGAGTCCGCTGCCTCATAAACTCCACGTATTCGGGGCTTCCCTTCGGAGACTTCAGGATAAACTGCTGCAGATCGTCACACATAGTACATTTTGCAAATGAACTACCAACAGGCCTAATAGAGACATTGTTGAAGTGCTCCCTCTTCAGTCTACTAACAGTGGACTGGCTGACAGGAGGCAAGCCGTAGTCTACATTCAACTGCAAATCCAATTTCAAAGCATCAGTATCGGAATCAGCAGAATGCATGGAAATCAATTCACAAACAAGAAATGAGAACAATCATCATGAGATCTCACGATTGAATATATATATATATATATATATATATATTTGAAATAAATGGAAACTGGGGGCACTACCTCATTGGCATCTGCTCGCACTCGTTTCCAATTTCTTCCTGCAGGCAGGTATTCCAGAGTGTCCAAATCGCCCATTCCCAATGCCGCGCATTTGGTGTGGCATTTGATCAGCGCTCTCGTCTATGATGGCTTTCATAGTCCCACTGGCCTGAACAGTCCGACACCGGGGACGCTTAACGCCTCTGTTGCCATGCGTTCCAAATATGATGCCGTCGTTGTATTTCTCGATGTAACTGTGGTATGTAGACTTTGGAATCCCATGAATAATGTACCATGCTGTGCCACATACTTCAATCCCCTGTAGTGTGATGAATTTCCGCTTCTGATCCCTGTCCACTTGGTGCAGTTGTCCTCCCACTGATATCCCATATTCACGGCGGTCCTCAAACGACTTCAAGTAGTATTTTTGCCTAACGATCAACGTAAACTGCTGGTTAAAATGCTGGCAACACAAACGTCTGCAACACTTTTCAGAGCTAACTTTCCGAATCTCTTCCTCTGACGTCTTCCGGGTGTACAGTGATTCTTTGACGTGCAGATTGGGCTTTCGAACTACAAACCGGTAAGGTGCTTTCATTCGACCTCCGAGATAGGCGAGAGGGTCGTCGATATCGGGAACGACGGCAAAATGATCTATAGTCTCCTGCAAAGACCGACCGTTGGGAAACCAACACTCGAACATTGGCCACCTCTTGTGAGGACATAATGGCATCTAAGTTGCCCACAAAAACATCGAGGACTGTCACACCTACGAAGCCCTCACCAAGCATTTCATCTTGAAAATGATCCTCCGGCCTCCAACAAATTATGCGACCTGAAGAGAGGAAGACTCCTTCCGAGTCTTTCCGATGCACGTCAAGTCCAAACCATGCACCCTGACGAATATACGGACATGGATCCATCGGGGGATCTCCCGACGCTCTTACAACATCCGCAGCTCTCCACAATACCAAATTCTCTTGAACATCCTTCAACGTTCTCATGCCCCTCTGACATGGGTAGAATCTCAAGCTGTGAAATTCCAATTTTATCGAATGAGGCCGCACCAAAATGTACATCCGGGGCTCCACAGGTATGGGCACACCGAGCCATTGACCCTGGGGGCGAACCTCCTTCACGATTCCCCGATCCCACTTCACCGAACCCAGGAACAAACAGTTTAACCCAATCGTCATTGCCAAATGGTATTGATTCAGCGCCTGAATCCAGAGATTCACGTCCCATATCTGTCGTTCCTACATACGGAATAATTGCATCGGGACTAGACCCACAGAATGAATGCATTGTGACAGAATTTCTGTAGAATCCCTCGCACCAGTCAACGATGAGCAGCAAGCCTGCAAATAACATGAACATATCATTCAGGCAAGGGACATGAAGACCCCCATATCCATGATCTCGCCGTCAGATTCCCAGATCAAGAGACATCTTCATCACCAGATATGCCAAGACAATCCTCTTGGCTAGACATGGTGACAACATACTAAACAGAAATAATATCGGGAGATCTCACGATCACATGAGTAGGTCATGTCATGAAGCGCATCCTAAAATGGCAGCCACCTACATCCTAAGTTCATCAGCGAATGTATCGCCCCACAATCAATCGATACATCCAAGGGTTCAATATCCAATGCAGTGCGGACTAACTCGCGAGATTTCACAGTCGCCTACTAAAGGATTGGACTTCATCGAGGGATCCACGACACCCATGTCCTGTAGTCATAAGAACTTCGGATCGTGGGATCTTCCGATGTAGGGTTGCAAGGGACACAACAAATGCAGGGAGAAGCAAGTCTCAATATTTGGCTAGGTGGTGTCTCCATCTGTAGGGTTGATTGGCGATTGCTCTGTTTTTATCTTGTGGTTATTGTGGCATTTTCGTCTGGAGAGTAACGGTGCCTTATTCTTCAAAATATTAATTTCAAGAGTGTTAGTCGAAATACTCTATACTGCCCTCCAAGCCATGTACAATCAATCGTGAGATCGCACGATAAAGCGCCTGCAGCATCCTCCATACAACGATCGTGAGATCTCCCGACACAGACATCTAATAGTAAACAGAAATGGCTATAGTGAGATCTCGCGATGCTCGTTTGGTATCAGAGCGAGATTCAACTACATCTGTGTTTGACTCACATAATTCAGACGCCAGGTCCCCGGACTGGGAAGTCCGATCGAGGGATCCCACGACCACAATTGTGGTATTACTTGACTCCGGCATCCCATCACTCATCTGTTCCGGCATGTCGGGGGTCTTCCGACGCTAATAAAGCAGTGAACTTTGGATCTATAGATGCCACTGTACTATACATAAATACGCACAATGTACGGGTATACGGTACCGTATGTTGACGTTGTTGTCGTCATCAATCTACACGCTTATCATACGCACTGACACTTTGAGCTGTAGAATTTCCTGTCTCACAACGAGCCTCCGTGTCTCAGCATCAAGGATAGCCGATATGCAGATGAGCTTCTCAAACAATGAACCTAGTGCACGGCGTAACTTTTGCAGTTCGACTCACCTTCAATCTTAAACTATCTACCCGTATGATTCATGACAAAATATAGTGGCCTCATGTGGACTGACGAAATCAAGAAATCCTGAATCGCAAAGAAAATGCACGGGATACTTGGTTACTTAGTTACCTTGTAACAAATAGTTCAGCGAAAACTTCATGCGCCTCCACCCAGCAGAGCCGCCAACACCGAAACAGACCACTCCAAACTCCAAAACCTCCTGCGCTTCTTCACGTGTACAAGTAAAAAGAGCGAGCTGTAGGTTCTCCCGGGCTTATTATGCATCTGGGTTGGAATTTTTGAGCTCTGGATTCCCGCCATCAACTTTCAATTCACCAATTATGGATCCTTATTTCCGAATGTTGGATGCGTTTTGGAATATCGTTCCGTCATGAACATGACAAGGGGGGTACGTGCAATCCTTGAGTTCGAAAGTTGACCGCATTCTCGAATTCCGCGCACCTTCGACCACAGGGAGGGTAGGCGTGCAACTCTTGATATCAAGTCTTGATTTCGAGTTTGACTGGAACTGCAAAATTTGAGTCTTCGTTGGAATTCCAAATCATCACTGACATTCAGAAATTATTCCCCGCATTCAAAGATGGTATTGTTGCACCGATTTCTAGGAGTCAATGATGCTTTCAGCAAGGCAGATAAAAACTTTATGACTTCCATATCCTCGTAGTTCACACGTTTGCGCCATCAATACTCCGTCGATGATTCTTTAGGGTTTAGGGTTTAGGGTTTAGGGTTTTGGTTTTAGGGTTCAGGGTTCAAGATTTTTGTGTTATTCTGCTCCACAAATTCTTTGAGATCACAATTTTGCTTGTGGGTTCTTCCTTGAAATAATCATAGTTAAAATTTCAATTCACCTAGGGCTTCAAGATAAAAACTTATAGATTTTGTATATTAAATCTCATTTTCAATTAAATAATTACGAAAAAATGAATATAACTTGAATGAACAATAACCTATGTGAGAAAAATCATTGAAGATTATTATACATTAATAAAAGTGAAAATGTGATGAAGTTTGATCTAGACAATATAGACTACATGCTTAGGGGTTAAATTAGCAAATTTGCTATAAATGCTTGAATTTTGTGTAGATTTTTGTACTTAGAATTAGGAATACTTTACTCCGGCTCCACGACATTAGGAGCATTTAAATTTCATGGTGGCTGCTAAAAATATGTTTTTGAAATTACTACAAATTGCAAGTTTTATGGCAAATGTTCAAATTCAATGTACATTTCTGCAATAGGCAAAGCTAATCATGTCTTGAGGTCCCCAAACAATAGAGCCACTTAAATTGGATGTTAATTCTACATTATGACTATAATTTGATGTAGATTTTGCGTTTCCAATAAAAAATGTTATGCTATGAGAACCCTCAAGAAATAGGGGATTTTAATTTGATGTTGGGTGTTGGATATTTGATTTAAATGTTGTTGAATGTAGCAAGCTTTTGGAGGAATGTCCAAACATAATCAAAATAAGCCATTTGCTAGAATAAGCGAGTGCAAGTAATGGACATTCATTATGTAAGATGGAGCTTGTGTACTCTATAGCTGTTGTATTTAGAACATCGAAGGTAATAGTATAATTAATGAGTTTTCAAGATCTTTTACTTTATTCTCTAAATTTTTTAGAGAGGGAGAGTGTGTTGTACTTGTGGTCCCCGCAATGATATCGATGACTAAATGGATAGTCAACAAAGCATTTGGGAGTCTTGTACCAACACAAATTAGAGCCACTTATTCACTTAAGGTTGTAGAAGTTGGTATTGTCCACCCTTGTTGAGTTTAGAAAGATTTCATGTTTTCTTAAAAATGAAAATAGTTTGTTGATTTTTACCACCATCTAATACAATTTCATATAGTATTATTTAGAATGATATTTTTACCCCCCTATATTTTCAAACATAGACCATTTCGATTCCATGGAAGGTAAGTGCATTGTTCACCCCCGAAGTGCAATCATTCCTACTTCGGTGTTTAATACCTATGTACTTTTATGAAGTGGGTTTTCTAATAACCATGAAATAAACCGTAAAGAAATTATACTCTCTAATTATATGTAAACTACTACGATGACTTTTTGATTTGTTTTAATGCCAATCCTCCATCTAATTCAAATTTAATGTATTGCCGGTGCAAGCGTAATCTTTATTTTATTTTCATACTTATGAATTATTATAATGATTTTCCAAAGGCTAGCGTCATTCTCCATAATTAGAATGAATCGAAATTAAAAATGATCTAGTAAGTTGAAGAGGTGCACAATAGTTCTTGTCAGCCGACGTGGATGAAGGGCCCATTCATCAAGACATGGAGCTGTGGCCCACAACGCCGGAGTGTGTTCTTTCAGACCTCTAGAACTGTAATACAGTTAGAAAAATTCCAAATGCAAAAATGTACATCAGTTTTGAGCATTCGTAGCAAACATTCTATACGGTCTAGTAATAAGCAAAATAAAATCAAGTTGGAAAGATGCAATAAGAAATTGAAGTGCCTTTAATATCAAAGGACCCTAATATAATGATTTTGATTCCAAACGCAGAAAACTACATGAAACTTGTACGATTGTATATTTATTGCTATTCTTAGCACCCATTTAATCATAAATTTGAGAAATAACATCCAAATAATTGAAGTGGCCTTATGGTTTAGGGACCTCAATACATGATTCTAATTCAAAACGCAGAAATCTACATTGAAGTGGAACATTTGTGGTAGAACTTGCAGTTTTTAGTAATTATAAATCATAACATTTTATTTTTTAGGGGCACTTACATTTCAATGATGGATGTCTTAGAGTATTCAAAACAAAATTTCAAAGTATAGAATGTTTAGCTAGTAAAGTCTCACAGTTGATGTAGATTGAATTTGGAATTTGGAATTACAATTACCTAATTTGAGCTTTGAAGTCCCTGAACACTTACTTTTGAAGTTGCATATCAATCATTTCGGTGAAAACATGCTAAATTTTGCAAAACTCCTTTTATATGGGGTGACAGTTTTCTGTAACCATAGGTGTCATTTTGTTTCTAGTGACGACAACAAAAAACAATAGTAATCCAATAGTTTTGAAAACAATAATATAGATCTTAAACGAAAAAAATGAAAAGAAATACTATCATATTCAAAATTGAGGGGGGTAAAATTCTAAGTATGAGCAGAGTGAAGTTTGGGGCTTAGGGGCGTTTGGACAGTGGAGTGTTGCAATTGCAATAATTCATAAATCGAAGTTCATATATTGTTTATACTAACTCCTTTTCACTTACAAATAAATAATACATTCATTTGTGCATACTTAGTCTTCAACAATTATACCAATATGGAATTATTGTTCAATTGAAAGTAGTGGATGGGCACTACTTGACAAATACACATTGAAGTTCATTTCTATCCTACAGAATTTGCCCAGTTCGATATCAAAATGAACAACACGTGTCTTACAAGTAATATGAGCATGTGAAAATTTTATCATACAAAACTCACATACTGGCTGACAATGTGTCGGGTAATAATTTAATGCGGATAGGAACTTAAGTTTGATGTTGTTCTTGATCACAAATACATATATTAAATATGGCAATTATTGCAAAGTATACAGACATGGTACTACAAATAGTTTTCGAGAAGTTTCTCTTTTCTTATGATATTAAGCAAATAGAGAACCCTTAATTTGCAATATATTGTGGATAGTGAAGGTCTAAAACATATATATCATTTTTCAATACATCTCTTTTGAGTTGAATGTCACAACTTTTCCCACTTATATCATCCGAATCAAAAATATTTAAAGCTATCAAATAAACAAAGAAAATGCTCATACATTTAGAAAATAAGGCTTTTCGTATATTAACTTGATATCCAAGCAAAGGCTTTAAATATTGAAGAAAAGATGATGGATGTTCAATCACTTCAATTTATGTCCTACCAAAAGACATATTAAAGAACATGACGAAAGAACAGAGTCAGTGAAGAAACAACAATAAATGAAACTCCAATGAAATAAAAGTAGTGGAATTGCAATATAGATATATGAATGGTAAGTATAGCACGCAAATTTCGATGAAAAGGATAAGAAAGAGGTAATTCAAGTACAAGTGTGTTGACTGAGCTACAAAAGCGCAATAGCAAACGCAAAAGTGTGTTGATCGAGGTACAAAAGCACAAAAGAAAATCCAAAGTGTGTTGATGTAAGGTTGAGGTATAGCTCAAGGCATCTTGAACAGAGTTTTGGTTACTTTCCTTTGATATTGTTTAAATTATGTAGTAATTATAAATGGATTGAGGTAGGCTTGAGGTAGCTACCTGAACATAGTTTAAGTTATTGTAATTTGTTGGAATTTGCTTTATTGTAATTTGTTTGCATTTGCTTTTGATTCTTGGAATGATTTCAGAAATTACATTCTCATTGATTTCACAAGTATTATGAGAAATCATTTGTTTTGTTGTGGCAGACAGACAGTGTTTGTTTGACATATTATTTAGGAGTGTTTGTTTCACATATTATTTAGGATTTTCATTCTTAGAATTTTGAAGCATATAACTAAGAAAGGAGTTGAGGAGAACAAATGGTGATTGAATGCAAGAAGAGGGAATTACGTAGTTTTACTTATTGCAAAAGAAGTAATTACGTACATTTACTTAAGGTAAATGGATTCATGCCGGCAAACTGAAGGTCCTATCTATGAATCTGTGTATCTAGCTCACCGAGGACATTTTAATATTGACATAATTATGTACTGTGTAGGTAGATTTTTATTTACTAAGGAATGTGATTAACTAGTACTGATCCCCTTGAAATGAGTAGGGTAGAAGCAGCAGTAGTGGATCATTTTAGGAGTTTTAGAGTACATCATATGCACATATCAAGTGCTAAAGTTTTCCCATGTAGGAAGATAGGAAATGTGGGGGTAGAGAACATTTCAGAAATTTTTTGCCCCCAATTGAGAGTACTCTGAATTTTGGGAGGCAAAAAGTGCATTGTGCCAATTCCATGTAATTGAAGATTTACACCTAGAATGTACTAAAACGTGAAGATTTTGTACTGAAATGTAAAGATTTTACTCACTGATCGGGGAAGGAAGGAGAGATCCAGTATTGGTGCTTCTATACTGAATAGGGGTATTAAGGGGACCCATACTAATTAATCAAAATTTCTAACTACATAGATATCTCCTTGTAGTGTAGATACGTGAATACTGAAATGTCCGAGGGCTGTATATTATGTTGGAAGCATCTACAAGTTTGCACAGTAAATCCTTTTGTTATTTTAGTCCCCTTAATACCGCTATTCAGTGTTCCTTAATCAGTGCATTTAATTAACTCTTACAAGTAACCGTGCATATGTGATGCCCTAAATAATCGGGCCCCACTCACGCGTGAGAAAATATGAGGAGACCAAAGTAATTATATTCCGCCGTCTCCTGGCGACATGTCCACCACTCCACGTCGACAGAGGCACGGTTCACTGTCCTGTCCGTTTGGTGTACTCCCTCCCCACTCAGTTCTTTTTTCCTCCCGATGTCGAGTGCACCTTGCTGATGCGTTTTGTTTGTCATATTTCGAAAATAGCGTCGAGTTTCTAGAGTTTTGGAGTTAGTGAATTTGGTTGTGTGCGGTTTAGAGCGAGTTCGAAAAGCAATTGTTTTGTGAGATTAAGTTGAATTTCATTTGGAGGAGTGAGCGGAGTGTGTGCGGAGCGCACGCAAGATTTGGTAGCAGAGGTGGAGAAATTTGTTGCGAAGAAAGCTGCGCACTTCGAACTAAAGGTACCAGGTGAGAATATCCGAACCCATGGAGACATGTGGACACTGATTTGTGATTGTTAGTTTTGATTTCTTTGAACTGGTTGTGACAATCAGAAGTGGGGAAGTTCTGTGGGTATTCTCGGAAAATTTAGTGTATGGTCTCAAATGAAACCGTTTGCACCCCTCCGTAGAATAAAGAGTAACATCCTTCCATACTACGGAGAGGTACACCTCTCCGTAGATTGAAGAGTCACACATGTCGAGTTGAAATTCGATTATCTCTGTCGAATTAACTGGTACTTGCGCGAAGCAATGGATCTCGTATTTAGTCGACTCAAGTTCTGGTTTGTTTTGTGATTGCGACTAAAGTTTGATATGTATTGTTTTGGTTGCAGGCACATTCGAGATAGCATCAGGAATCAGGCGTGCAAGCAGAAGCAGGAATGGCATCAGGTTCTTCCCAGCGAAGCGCAGGGCTTCCAATGTGGATGGACCCGTAAGTTCTGAACTTGAATGGTGAACCCCGTGTATGAATTCTTGCATGTGCATGATAGATGAACATGTGGATAATTCTAGCAGAGGTGAAATGCTAATCGCGCGAAGCAATTGTAACATACTAAACCCTAAATAGTAAACCGTATATAGTAAACCCAAATCGTATTATTATACTCCGACTTTGTACGGAATACGTTGAGGATTACAAAAGCATAAGGATGCCCGCATTCGATTCCCTATAACCGCACACCGTGAGATCCCTCGATGTCTGATTTCAAAGAATGTGGTAGGACCCAATCGTGAGATCCCCCGACGAGTGATCTTCTGTTTGTGCCGAAGAAACATAAAGTTTTGAATTAAAAATATTGCATCGAGGGATCTCACGATGGATCCCTCATTTTACAGAGTATAGTGCTTCGTAAAGCAGAATAATGCATCCACCGATGATGACCATAGAAAGCGAACATCGGGAGATCCCTCGACGATAAATGTCCAAGCTAGATTCTTGAGTAGTTCATCATTATTTGTATCAGTCGTCTAATATTTAAATGCATGGCATCGTGAGATCTCACGATAGGCTAGACATTGCAGAAGTGCGATCCGGGCAACCGACAGAGCCTATTCGGGAATGAGTCATTTAGGTATAATTCAATTTAGAGATCGATGCCAGGGGATGAGGAATAATCTCATCGTGAGATCCCCCGATGAGGATTCGTCATACTGCATCAGGGACACATTCGATTCTAAATGGCGGTCACCCAATCGAGGGATCTCACGATGCTTGGAACAAGTAGATGAAGGTAGCAGGCAGGGTGCGGATTGAAAACAATATCCCTCAAGCCCTACCCATTCCATGGCTGGGATTGAAAATTCCAACGAAGCTATCAGATGAATTTCACTGTAAAATGATAACTGAATTAAGAGTCCATCGTGAGATCTCACGACGCTTGCAGCAGATGAACTAGTAGATTAGAATCACTTAGCAGGATTCAATGTATCAGTGTTTACTATGAATTACATTCAATCCATCGTGATATCTCACGATAGAAATACTTGGTACAACGGTGTTTGATACACTATGGAGTTAGTCGTCCTCAAGTCGATTCTTCTGACTGTTGATTTTCCTGGGTATTGAATACAACAGTTCGGCGCAAATTGAAGAAAGACCAGCGCTCAAGTCTCCGAGGAAGCTTGCACTCTTTGTGGACTGCTGGATTCCGTCATTTCAATACAGGGGTTTGCATCCACCTTCAGCGACATTTCGATGCGACAAGAAAGTGACACAATGGGGTATTGCAATGAAGGAGTGTGCGGACGGGTCCTTGACCATTCATCCGACACTCTTCAATGGTGAAATGGGGCATCCGTCGACCGGGCTCAATCTACTAGATATGGCGGGACTTGACGACGATACTGCTCTTCTTGTTGTAGTGGAGAAGGTACCTCGATCAAGCGAGTGCATAGTCTACGGATTGATATTAGATTACTCGAAGCTGAGCCTGAGTCTGTGCAAGTCAATGACGGAGAAGGGATACCTTATGTGCAAAGACCCTTCAAAGCCTCAGTGGAAGCCCGCGGAAATCAAGAATCAGTGGGACATAATCATGGATGACATGGAGGAGGCGACAAAAGCCCCAAAGCTGATGCAAGCGACTGCTCCGGCGCCAGCAAGAAAGAAGAAGAGTGCGAAGCGGAAGGCACCAGTCGGCGAAGCTGCCGATGAAGATTATGTGGAAGTCGTTCCATGAGCGAAGAAGAAGAAGGCGGAGCCAAAATTGACTTTGCACGTGGCCGTTGCTCTCGGAGAAGCAGACGTGAAGAAAATGAGCAAGGACCAAATGAAGGAAATGAAGGCATTATACGAGGAGTCATTTAGCGGATTGTACAAGTGGGGGAAGAAGCCATTTCGTGCCACCAACGGTGAACTCGTCCGCGTCCACTACGACTGTCTGCATCAGGCTCCAGAAGCACTACTTGTATACAGGGGAATTGAGATGAGCCGACTGGACGGGATTACCAACAAAGCACGAATTGCACCCGAGTACGACTCCGAGAACCGTGTAATAACTGTTCTTCCTCTGAAAGCCGGTCCATACGGACCAGGAAAAGTAGTCACGTACTACGAGAAGGAGCCGCCAAGGAAGGAGATATTTGAAGACCCCAAGACACATTACTTCATCATTGGGGGCCAGCACACAGTCCGAGCATTCAAGGACTTGGTCAAAGGTGGTGAGATTGCGCAAGCGGATATAAAGCAAGCGTCGACATAAAACATCATCCCTGTGTGGACGAAGAAAGAGAAGCACGGCGATCTTCTTCATTTCTCACGGGCGTTGAATCAAAATATTGCTGGTGAGCAGAAAGAGCAGAACTTCACCAAGCAGCTTCAGAACGCAAGAATCAAATGGCGCAGCATGGGAAGTCCACAGCCAGCCATCATGGGTCGGCCACACTCGAGGGAGTACAATGTAAGATTGTCCCCACCTCTCAACAGAATGCCATGCAATATGTGCCCTGTCGTGCCGTCGTGGGATCTCACGACGAAGAGTTTGGAATTACATATTCTGTCAACAGTGTCTTCAGAGTTCTGCAATGCATATTGAAATTTGGCTATGTGTGTTGGCTCATGCTGTAGGACTCATCGATCGTATACTTTCTGATCGTCGTAAGATCTCACGACTCACTGCATGTCAGCATAGTTTAGTTCAAGAGATGAATCTCTTTCCCATGATCTAACTGTGTCCATCTCAATGTGCAGGCATTTCATCCGTCGCTTGTAACAATATTCGCTGGAATGAAGGCTCATGACATGGCGGAATTGAGGATTCCACTCGTGTTCATGGAGGACGACGCGGATTTTCAGAGGTGGATCACTATTGAAGAGAAGTATGTTCAAGGTCGACTACCTGACGGCTCGGGTACCGTTGACGAAGCTGGGAAGCTAGAGCGCAAGCCTCTCACGCAATTCGACTTCAAGCCGCTCTATGGACTTCGGTCGGAAGACATAAACTACTTGGCGGATCAGGTGGAGGCCCAAACTGTGTGCATGAAGAGCTCAAAGAGTTCTCAGAAAGGTGGCCGACAGATCACTTCCCTCGCTGCTGCTGGAGCTCGAATTAGGCTCATCAAGGCCATGAAGAACGAGCTATTGTCGCACTACAAGAACCATCTGCTGCCCATGAGGAAGATGGAGTACATTCCCTACCCGGCATCCGCATGGGACGACTTCGCGAAAGAGAAGAAGGTCACTCCTCAGGACTTAGACCTGTGGGTGAATAAAGCGATGGATATACCTGCAGGGAAGAAATGGTTGGATGGGAGGACAAGGCCTCTTAACAAGACTGTCGACACAGATGAACTCCCCCTTGCCGTCATCAGTATGTGGGAGTCCTTCTTCAAAGCTGCCGAGGAAGATGAAGTCATGCAGGCAAACAAGAGAGGCTTCGCCGAGCATTACATGTGTACGACAATGGATGAGAGCACTTGGAGCATCACCGACACCATGGCAGATGCGAACGTGAAGGCATGGCGGGGAGGGGGAAAGTGTCACATCTACATCTGGTTTATGTTCGAGGAAGCAGCTGCAGGATCTCGGGCAAAGATCTTGGAGGAGAGGAAGCTCAGTAAATTGTTCGATGGTCTTGAATCTACTGACTCAAAGGACAAGACTGTCTCAGCACGATCTGGCGCCATTCTGCTCACCGATGCAGATGGATTCCACATGATTGCCTCCCATATAGAGAGGCGCCACATGCAGATCAAGACCAAGTTGTGGGACTGGCACGTTGTGAATTATATGGCAGGGCCCCTGGACGTCTTCCCCGTGCCTGCAGCTGGCGAGGGCTTCAACGTATTTGTTGTATTCGTCTTCGGTCATAGCGATGACCACAGCAAGCGGGCTTGCTTCAAGAGCTTCTTCCCAGGATTGGAAAGCCTGGAGCATGTGTACAAGGCCGAGGATATGACCAACGAGCACCCATACTGGCGACGAGAGCATGTGCCGTATCTGAAGATAAGCACTACCCTCAAGCTGTTTGGAGCTCTTGCGTGTAATGACTACGTCCTGGTTAATGTCAACGGAGGTCCTGAGGTCACATTTGTGGGACTGGTAAGCACAACATTCTCAAGCTTCCCTGTCCCCACTGTCATATTCAATGCTTCCTATCTGGTTCTACTGTTGAGAGGTGCCCTGACCAATGATTTCTTGTTGCAGCATTGGAGGGGAGTCAAAGTTCTGGAAGTAGTACATTCGGTGGACATGGTCAAGACGGGTGACTTCTTTGCCAAGCAGATGTGGGACACATTGCATAGTGAAGAGGTGCCGCTGTCTCCTCCGGTTTTTGATGTCGATCCCATTGATTTCCGGGAGGGAGTGGACGAAGATCCAACGACTCAGCCTATGACAGAGCCAATGGATGAGACATCTTCATCGGCGTCAGAGCGCACTCACGTTTGCCACGTCTCGATTCTGCTTGAATGATCGTGAGATCTCCTGATGCTGTCATTTCGTTATACTTAAGAGGAAAATTATGGATTCGAAATTGGAGGACTTATGTACAATTGGCCGATCGTTTCGCCGCAGGTGGATTGTCCGACACCTAACCAGTCTCAATGGGTGCGGGGTCGATCGGCAAGCACAGCAGTACATATTGAAAGTGTGGAGCCCGATGTTCAATCGGTGCCTGCGATACCACCAGAGCAGGCTCAAATGCCGCCGAAGTCCAATAAGCGACAACCACTTCCAAGGGACAGGGCATCCTCTTCGGACGAAGACACTTCGCATGTCAAACTTGTGGACCCACGAAGAACTCGATCAAAATCTGCTTCGAAGGCCGACCACCGGCCTCAGGGTGCTAAGGCAACTGCAGGTGGAAAATCTGCAAAACGTGCCCGCAACGTGATTTCAGCAGCAATTCTCAACTTGAAGTCGAGGAGTACTCAGGCCAAGAAGGGCGACAAGAGTGTACAAGATAAGCCCTCCACCTCATTGCCTCAACCCGCTTCAAGATCGGAGGTTGCAGACGCAGCTGACATACTCCTTGCTTGTGCCTCCGTAGCGGTACCATCTCCCATTGCTGACCTCATTCCTCATCACGCCGAGGTGCCAGTAGTAATTGTGGATTCCGACTCGTCTGTTGAAGTACCTGACCCTCACCTGCAGCAGAGTGATGGTGACCGAAGCAGATTTTCATCGGGGGATCCCACGACGACGATGGGCTCTCAGGTAGTCATTGACGATGTCCCCTCTTCAGATGTCGTTACACTGACAAGCGTAGAAGAATGCGCTATTCTACCACAATCGGGGGATCCCACAATCGTTCCAGGGTCCTTGGTCAGCAACGCATATAATGATACGTCACCTAGCCCTGATGGGGATTCCCACGGCATCGTCGAGGGCATTCAAGGATCGGGAGATCCCCCGATCAATCCTGAGTCCACTGATGCTTCGGGCCTGCTCGAAGTAGTAGCAGTTCAAACGAGTGATAACCAGAAACAGGATCAGGGTATGCCATCATCGGGGGATCCCCCGATCCATCCTGTCGAGAAGCCTCCGCCTCTGGCCATGACAATCGATGTCCAACAAGACACACTTGCGGACTTGGCGCCTATGAGTCCTCTTTCACTCAGAGGGGTCTTACCTATCGATATTGCTTCACGCGCCGCGGATGTCTCTTTAGAGATTCCAAGTGCTGTTGCTTCCTTACACGGTGAGACAAGTGCTGTTGCTTCCTTACACGGCGACCTGGTGGCTTTACCCCTAGATGGCGCATACTTAAAGAAGTTTTTGAATGTGGAATGGGTTAGAGCTATCTGTGGATTCCCCACTTTGCACTGCACTTCCTCGAGAGTCTCAAAGGGTCCACAATCAAAACATCTGGATGCCGTAAGGCAAGCAAACCAATTCATTTATAGTCCGCTCTTTAACTGGGCACTTCCAAATGGGCCGCCTGCAGGTCTGGAGGATGAAGTTCCTCAAATCCCAATGATCAACGAGGCGACGAGTTCACGGCGAACGATCGATGATAAGGGAAAAGATATTGTGAGCGGCGAAGGGAGTGCCCGTCAAGTTTCTGGTGGATCCCGACCCGACTCATCAGTTTTGAATATGCTGGATTTCAGCTGCTTTGTAATGTAGAACTGTACACTAACTTGCTGCATTTGCTGGTACATGCAGGTTCTCCACTGCCTAGTGATTGGAACAACAAGTTATTGAATAAGGTACCACAGCGGCGGTATTTCATCATCCTAGACCTTAATGGTGTTCTTGTTCACAGGACAATGGATACTCAAAATAGACGTGTTACTCAATTGCGACCGGATTCCACTTCGTTCCTTGATTGCCTGTACAGAAATGCTAGGGTAGCTTTTTGGAGCAGTATGTCGCCTAGAAATGTTGCCTTTACATTGAAGCACTTGCTGTTCCGGACGACAATCAAGGTGAAGGACGTCCCCGTTCTTACCCAGGTGGATTGCACTCGGTCGAAGTATAGAGACCCTAGTCGGCCGGACAAACCCTTCTTCCTCAAAGATTTACAAGTTTTCGTTGATAAGTTGGAATTAGATTCACAAGAAAATACTCTCCTCATTGATGATGATCCCCTTAAGAACCTACTCAACGACACTTTTAGCGCAATTTTCCCCAGGTCATGGTCAGGTGATATGCGAGACCAATATTTGACAAGGGCGCTGTGGCCCTGGATAGATGGTCTCCTTAAGTCTCAACACCCAGTCTCAGTGTATGTCAGTAGCCATCTGCTTCATGGCAGTCAGACACCTGAGATACCGCTCTCTACACCGGGGTGTGACATTTTGAGGCAAGTTGTCTAGGTTTTTAGACTCGTCCAGCTAGGGTGCCTCATCAGGAGATTTCACGATCTCATTTTGCTGTACCAATTCTTTATTATAGTTCAAAACTCTTGAACTTCTTCATATTTTTGCAAATGTTCAGATATAGATGTAAGCATTTTTCTTTGGGTAGTATTCATTCATCCTTCATTTCATGCTTGGTATGGATTGCCACATTGTGAACGCATCAGTTCCTTCAGGGCATATATGTTCAGAGATTTAGAAGATAAATTCATTGGATCACGCAACCGCATTAAAGAGTCGTGTGCGCATATATATCTGAACTAGACTACTATCGGGGGATCTCCCGATGGACATTAGTCAGTATTTCTTCATTACTTTGAATTTTTTCCCAATATCTCCTGCTGCGTCGTATCTGTATGCATTGCCGTCTCACGACCAAAGAATTTGATGTCATTGATGAGGATTAATAATTCAACTTTGGTGTTTTCCATTAAATTCTCTACATATTGCCCTTCACAATTTCACCTAATTCCGTGACGCTCAGTCTATGTGTTCATCAGTGATGTCGCATCAACATTCCGTCATCACTCATAATTGTTTTTCGACTACTTAACTAGCGTCCGAATATAATGTATTATTACTTCTGGATTACTTACACACCCTCGATAGGTTGATTAAGAGATCTCACGATGCTCTTTGATATCTTCCCTGCAATGACGGAGTATTAGACGTGATATTTACATCTGCATTCCTTTTGAGCGTAGTACTTTCACACTGCCATCACTCCCCAGTCGTATTGTTAATTAATCTTGTGTTTTTTTTGGCCACAAGCAAGGGGATCCTATATCGTGCGATAGTAAAGGAAGCAAGCTCAAAACAAGAATCCTCCCACCCCGCCTTGCTCGAAAAAGTAGGAGCCCACTCAAGTGAACCCTACTGCACATTCGACAGTCTTCTGTGGTTCCAATCTTTCCAGATGGAGGGCATGGATAATCCCCTGTACACCATTCTCTTTTCAATCAGGTGACACTCTCCTCCCCATTTTCAGGGTATTCCTCTTCCGTTTCTTTCGAGTTCTCACCCTCAACCTAGAATATCCTATCGCGTTCAATGATTCCACTATTATTAGTTTTTCGTTACGCGCGCTCGACATGACTTATATACTTCTATTCATTTGAAGCCCACATGTCGTGAGATCTCACGATCCCTCGACCTTTTCAACTCTATTCTTTTTGGTACACCAAATTTTTTCTTTTGTCTTTGCAGATTGCAGATGGCCATGCACTCAGTACTTTCTACGGATCTCTTTGTACAAGGTGGTATGGCGGACCTCCCACAACTTGACCACATTCTGCCGGGCCATCTTCGACATTCCTGTGATAACACTCGCTGTGGGTTCTCGTTGGCATTGCAACCTGAATATTTTCCGTATCATGAGATCTATTTATACATCAGGAGATTTGCATAATCATCGAGAGATCTCCCAATGATATTATTTGATAACCTCCTGATGTTTTGTTTAGAATTCATTCAATATTCTAGAAGTTCTTACATGTGGCGTAGGGGTACTCAACGTAAGGCCTTCATACTATTTCAATGCCATGTATTTGTTGCATACAACATTTTATAAAGCGGTGATTCTACCTTACATATCTCAGTGTCATTACGCATTGCCAATTCTCTTTAACTCTTCCTATGTGATGAGATGGGGCATTCACTTAGATCTTTTCCAGGTTTTTGTGTTGTATACTAGGCATGCATTGCTGGATTGTATTAATTGGAACATAGACGTTGACGAAATGCTTGCATTCGATTCTCTCATCATTTCTCACGAAGAATGCTTTACGCTGGGATATGTCTCGCCACCACTGTTTACAGAACTGGCTAATATTCACTCCATTGCTACCTAAAAGTTTCGGTAGCTACTTGAAATTTTCACTTAGTCAATTTTATGTTTTTATTTTTGTAAACATAGTTTTACAACTCTCCATTTCATTTCCTGCCTTTTCTATATTTGTTGCAGTGCCACTTAGACACTCTCAAGGAAGCCAAAGTTACACTTTTTAAATTCCATAAATTTCTTGTACTACGTTCCAGAAGCTTCTTTTAGAATCACTTGTCGTGACATCTCCCGACCTCTAGTATTGAACAAGAATTCATTCCAGAAAGCCACATTTAGTGCACACAATTAATATTGGAGTTCAAATCATTCCACATTCATCAATTTGTTTCCACACTCAAAACCGTCAATGGATCAAAGGGGTATAATTCATTTTTATCGAGTGATCTCTCAATTATTTCATATCCCGATGCCTTCTAAGTAACCTTTCAGAGGCAATTCAGCCTCTTTTTACATAGTATCCCTAAACCTGCCATTCGACTATACCTTCAGAAAGTCCAAGATTCCACCCAAAGTCCAGAAGTAGTTAAATATGGCATGATTGTAATCTTGGCTTTAATAACAATAAATATATGAAATTAAGTTATAATTTACAATCTATTTTTATTAAGCTATTTTCAAAAGGTCCGTGTCGTACATTATGGAACATTAAAAAATTCAATTTACCTCGAGTCAACCTAAATTATAAAATACGTTGTTATTATCTCTTCCCGTGTACCTGAATCTTAAAAGGAATTTGATTCTAATTTTTCCAGCGATATGGGGATTGCAATCAAAATATTGTAAACTGACATGTAGCTCAATTCGAGGTGAAATGCATAACGTGATTGTAGATTTCGAGCACAAATCTTTCATTTAAGTTCTAGTCGAGCTAAAAAACTTTTTGACAATATTCGTAGTCACTTTCTCTTATTTTATTATCCAAACATCTTCGGTATTGGCTTATCAAGATCTTAATTTAGGTCGATTGGATCTAAAGATTCACACGATCCATCCCTATTTATAATTTGATAATGATGAAATTCATATAAATACATGATATAAAATTAGTTTCTATAGATTTTGTAATATGTAATTTAGCTCTAATCGACCTAAATCTCTGTATTCAATAATAATCAGTTTAGTGGATGGGTACATTTTAGCTCCACTCCAGTTAAAATGTTCATCCTTCACTTTTGCTAGTTGTGCTATTCCGAAATTATGAATTTCCTAAACTTCATGTTTTAGGTCGATTCGACCTAATTTGCCAATTCCTCGCACCAGTTCTCTAGATATCTAATAATTCGGCGACATTTTCAGAAATACATTCTGCCGTTGCCATTCCAATTTTCAGTGACAATAATTAGATCTTGCAAGTACTGTAGACATTCCATACAATGGTGTTACACAATGGAAACCCTAAAAGTGGTAAAATCACCGAATCGATGAGGGTTGACTACTCCAAATGTACACATTTAATTTTTTCTATTGCAGATGTGCATCAAACAAACTATAAATGATATTAAGAATACTAATAACAATTGAATGCCTACTGCAACACATGTAAAAGTGCACCAGAATCTCAAAAATCTAATTAAATCCTGCAACTAGGGATTCCACAAGATCAATAGAACTTCTTGAATTTTCACGAAGAAATTCACGCTCCATTGTGCACCTATCATACTTGAAGATACTAAAGAGTAAAATAAATTTAAGAACAATTGAGACTTACAAATAAGGAAGAACGCAGCTTTACTACGATCGTGGTTTTGTGACTTTCTTGTGCAGCGGAGTACAAAACCACCTATCTTCAAAGTTTGTGTCGAAGCATATTCAAAAATACACATATTGTGTAACATGTACTATAAAGAAGCAATTTGAAGGTTAATAAGGAAGGAAAATGCAATCACAGATAAGGCATAAACAAATCCGGTAAAGGTCAAGCAAATGACAAGAAGCACATAAAGAGAAGAAAAAAAGAATCTTCACGAGAGACGAGGATGACACTTACAAAGAGATGGGCAGGAAATGTTGGCGCCAAAATAAAAGATAATATTTCAAGCCATTTTAAACGATCATGCATTTCTTGCCCTTTTCTTGTCCAATTGTTTTACTTTTGGAGGAATTTGTGTCCACTAGTTCTACTTTTGAAGGAAAGTCCTTTACATTATGTAATTTGTTTATATTTTAATCCCTAAAAGACAGATTCATCACCACTGGTTTCTAGTGTCACTACTATTATTGAATTTCTTGCAACTTTGCAATTAGATATGAATAGAACAAATTTTTTATTTTTTTTTAGAGATGAAACTACACTTCTTCTTTACGTCACAATTTGTGTAGATGTTTTGGTGGAAAATTATATTTTTTCAAAATTTATAAAGAGAAAGTGAAGAAAAATCACATCACACACAAAATAATTTCCAAAACTCTCAAAATTTCACCATGTGTGTATATTATAATGATAAACATCATAGTGTATTCTCGATTTCCGTGTTAGTGTATATTTATAATTTAATAGACATTGAATGTACATTAAAAGATCAAAATGATATAAAATTTTGAAATCTAGGAATTTTTCAAATTTTGGATTGGAGTAGAAACTGAAGCAAATGACCTTCACTTGGTTAGTTTGGCTTAAATTCAAAAAATATCAAATAAATGGAGAAATTTTAGATTTTGAGCATGGAACAAGTACTTCCCAAACTACACTAAAACTACACTAAAACTACACTAAAAATGATATTTAGTGTTGTGTGGCAATTAGTGTTTTTACCACCCTACCAGCCACAACACTAAATATCAAGTTTAGGAGAATTAGTGTTGGTGCTTCAATGCGCCGCCTCTCTTCTGTCATCTCCTTCCTTGGCCTTACCTGGGCACCTTGGATTTCGGCTTCTTCCTCTCTTCTTTGCTTTTGTTCCCTTTTTTGGAGCTCTCTTCCTCCTTCTCTCCGGCTTCACCTCCGGTTTGCTTACTCCACCATCTGCGCTTGCCTTCTTCGCAGCCCATCAGGCTGCGACTCCTCCCACATCAGCCCCCGCCTCCCAAAAAACAGATTTGTCGATTTAATGTGTTCTAACACTAAATGTAAACCTTTTCAGATTTCAGATTTACCATGGAGTACATTTAGTGTTAGAAATTAGATTTAGTGTTAGTTACTTTAGTAGACTTAATGATATTTAGTGTCATGGTTTGTAATTAGTGTTCTCAACACTAAATATCATTTTTAGTGTAGTATATTCTCAGAGACGTGTTTTTAACTATCTTTCCATTACTTTCAAGAGAAATACACCAAAATTGGTAAATAGTCTTGGGTGATAATTAGTGTTGTTCCCTTTTTTTACTCCTAGCACTATTTTCCAACTTTTGTGTAAATAGTGTTGGGCACTTAACTGTTAATCCCTTCTATTGCGCACTTAGGTTGTCCAACTCCATTCTTCTCTCAATCGCTCAAAAAATGGATAGTTTCTTATATTTCTTGCAGAATCAGAAGTAAAAGAGGAGTTCGAATGAATAGAAAATCAACTTTTTGTCTCCTCCTAACACTAAATGCACTCTCCTAAAAATGTTGAAATGACCAAATTTTACTATAGAGCTAAAATAGTATTTGAATGGATAAATAAAGTTATAACACTAACCTTGCAATTCACAATTAGTGTTGTCTTTGACAATTAGTGTAGCCAACACTATTTACCAATTTAGGTGTAGTGGCAAAAGTACAAATTCAATTACATACTCTTCATAACCCAACCTAAAGGTCGTAAAGAGAAATGGAGATGAAAAGACTACTTGTTTAGTTTTTTCTTCCAACTAATTTATCATCTAAGCGTCAATTTCTTATGATATTGGTGTTAAGGGGTTAACTAAAAAAGTTTTGTACCTCGCATTCTAAAATCTCAATACTTATTTCAATTTTACTTTTGAATAATAAAAAATAATATAAATCATACAAGCGCTCATTGTGATCTTCATATGTACTATATATATATGAAATTAGGGTGCTTGTTTTGTTTTGTTTTGATTAGTTATGTTTTCTTTTATTTTGATTTGTTTTGATTTGTTTTCAGTAACCACTCGTACCTCATAGACTGATGACTGTCTGTTTGGGGTGTATGTGGTATCATTGGAAACTGCAAAACAACGAGGTGTGCTTATACTTTTTTTCCTGGCGTTCTCACATACCTTACAGAAGTTATAGAAGCTCAAAGTAATTATTAGAAATTAATAATTAGAAGTTACTAATAATTAGAAATTTTAGAAAATAGAATGTAAATGAAACTTTGAAACAATTGCTAGTATGACCACTTCTGCTGAATTGAATGACCTATTTGATTTGAGATGTCAAGTTCATTGTATGCATTTCTAAGTACTTGCACAAAATCCTCACGAATTCAAATATTGTGTTAAACAAAATCTAACAACAAATAAATCAAAATAAAGGTTTTTTTAATAAACAAAACACATCAAAATCAATAAAACACCGTAATGGAGCCTGAAATGTAATGAAGATATATCTACGTCCATGCATTTCGATTCCAAAAAGTGCATATACAATTTCATATAGATTTTTAAGGTTTATAGTTAACATAGAGAATAACTTAGTATACTTGGAATGTTAGAATCTATGGGTATGGAATCACCAAGTTGATGGTATCTCCAATATGTATGAATAAAATTTGAAAAAGAGAATTCTTAAGTACTACCACATTTCATTACAAACAAGTGACTCATATGGTCTTCAACATTCGTAACTTATATATAGTGAGGAGGATGAGGGATTAATCATCATACATAATAGACTCTTTCTAAGGTTTACATTTGAAAATATGCAACACAATCTAATATTGTAAGCAGAAACCCCATCCTTAATGATTCAAGTAAACACTAGTAGGACTCTGGTCGTTGCCATAAAATATCTCTAGTGCATAGGATCAAATAATTATTAATGGTCTAGTATGAATAGTAGTAGGAGGAGCAATTTTGTCCAAGTTTCATTTAATTTTTTATTTCTATAGATATTCTGATTAGTAGTAGCCATCATTTCTTTCGAATTCCATTACTTTAGCATGGTTTGTTGAAATGTCACAAAAGAAATATATACACTTGTCCTTGATGTGTCCTTTTCAATGATACCACATACAATAAAAAACAACGTAATTTAATATATAAATTATAAATATGTACATCTGCGAGGGGCTCTTATTTAATAGTATTTAAACAACTCCAAGGTTATAATCAATGTTCAATCTTAATAATATTATTTTTATTCTAAAAAAGTGTATCACAAATAATGTTGGATTGACATTAACAATTCCTATATATGATAATATAAAAGGGTTTCTAAATTTTTAGAAATATATTGATTATGTAAAACCCTTATGCACTACACAATTTTTGTATTTAAACTATTTGTAAATGAAATATTGGTAATGTATTTCAAAAAATCTTCAAAAGTACCCTAAACCCTAAAAAACTAACATTTCAACCAATAAAAACAAATTTCATCGACAAGATTCTAATGCGTTATTTGTAAATGAATTACAAAATAACTTAAAATTTTGCCTTCTAAATTCTATACTTAAGAATTGGCAATTGCAATCATGATAGATCTAATGATACAAATATAATCTAAAATTCATAATGTGCAACTTTCCCAATAACCAACTTTCTGCATTGAAAGTGAAGATAACCAATGAATAACACAAAAATTATTTTTTAATTCTAGAATTAATGGTAAAATTTACATATATGTGTTTGTATATATATATATATATATATATATATATATATTGCAACGTGTTAATTTTCAAAAAAATAAAATTGATACCAAAACTCAATTGGATGTGTTTCAAAGCTCACATATAACATGTTTTCCAAATTAGGTTGAAAACTTATAATTTTTGTGCATTTTGATTTTTGAAATTTTACCTTTTAAATTTTAGACTTATTTGAGTCAAACTACTAATGTGATTTTTTTTGTGTAAAATGTGGATGAGTGCTGAAATTTGGATGAATGCTGAAATTTGGGGAACCCCTGTAACATTTTACAGCCCTACTTTGACACTTCATAAAAAACTTTGCATGAAATAAATTAAAAAAATTAAAATTCTGCATCTTAAGGATCCAATCTAAATAAACCTAGATTATTGGTGCAAGTCTCAGAAAAAAAATAAAAAATAAAAATGGGTATATATATGATAACAATTATTTCAACACTTCCATCATTATTGAGTTCAATTGACTTGCGCGGACGTTGACTACACCGACATCCCGACTCTCGAGAGCCTACACATGACAAATCTAAATTGTCTAATTCTAGTGGCTCTTGATATATTGATTGAGTTTACGGATTTGTTGAAGTAGTGGTTAACTCAAAGTTAGAATAGTAGATGCTATTGATGAAGTAGTGGCTACTCAAAGTTGCAATAGTAGATGCTAGTGATGAAGTAGTGGTTACTCACAGTTACAATAGTAGGTGCTACTTTTAGGTGACAGTACTCCCGGTGAATTGTCAGTTGAATAGACCGATATACTAATTACCTTAAGCTCTCCACACCTTTTCCACAATTAAGACTAGGTGCTAGACACCTAATCTGGCTAATATTTTAGATCATCTTCCTCGTGTCATAGGAAAGGTATTCTCTTGCTCATTTGTGGTGTTTGTTACGCTTAGAGTATGTGCCATCACCTTAACAGGATTCATCTTTTGATTCTAGGGATACGGAGAGTGAAGCTATGGCCGCACAGTCTTTTCACGTTAAGGTGCACCATGATCAAGATGATATCGCAGCTCGACACAAGGAGCCCGTCGACTTTACTGATTCTCAACCAGAGCCTGGGACTCGAGCGGACTCTTCACCATTACCTTCACAAGCCCATCATGTAGATGGAAACAGTTCGAAATCACCTACTAATGGCGGAGAGTCCGAGACCATCGATTCTGAAGCGGCACCTGCAGCTCTAAAGCCGACCATTCCAGACATCATCTTCATCGAAGGGCCAAGTGAAGCGACCATTCCAGATATCATCTTCATCGACGGGCCAAGTGAAGCGATAGGACAACCTGCTCTGGCGTATTCGCAGCAGGCAAAAGCAGCATCAACATCTGAAGGGGTGACCCGCAAGCGTTTGTTGCAAGGGCACATGGAGGGGACAGTACACAAGTGTTCGTTGAAAGTGTTGCTGCAGGGGACGGCACTTGACGTCAAGAATAAACAGCCTGTCAGGAAAGAGGTAGCCGCGAAGAAAATGGACGAACACATGGATGGCTTAGACGATTTGCCACATTTTTTGTCACGTTTGGTGCCACTTGACGGTTTGCCACTTTTGCCAATTGACGGTTTGCCACCTTTCTTGCCAATTGACGGTTTGCCACCTTTCTTGCCAATTATTGACGGTATCGGCCGAAGGAATGACTTGCAACCATATTCAACGCCCGCTTCACCTATGACCGCGGACACTTCACCGTTACCTTCGCAGGACCATCGTATAGACGGAAATAGTTCGAAATTATCTGTTGAGGGCGGAGACTCCAAGACCGTCGAATCCGAAGCGCCCCCTTCACCTCTCAAGCCCACGATTCCAAACATCATGTTCATTGGCACAGGGCACACCTAGTGTACGAGGTGATGAGACGTGACAATCTGAAGAAGGTTGCAAAGATAACGGAGAAGAAGAACTCGCATGAAATTGTAGACAAGAACCCAAGCATTGGCAACGGTGACCTCATACATCCAGCTAGGGACCGTCTCAACCTGTAGTGAGTCACTCATTGTATTATACTTGCTTGCTTGCTAGCTATGGAGATTGCAGCAATTGTTTTTCCGTTTTATTTTTTTTTGGTATCCTGAACTTGTCAAGAGGAAGAGAGTCAGAGAGTAAATTTATTGTAATTTCATGTTCTCTGAACATATAATTGTACGTGTTCTGTACTTGCGAAAAAAAATTTGTACTTCAAATGACGGAGTTGCAAGATCATTTACTTTACATTAAGGAGCCAGTGAGGACTCGTTGTGATTGGTGTTCAGATTTTTCACTTCACTCTGGCATACATAAATATATTGTGTCGTGATGGGGGAATTTGAATAACGAAATTGTAATCTCCTTCTGTTATTATCATTCTTGATAAATTGAGGCCCCCGGCCTGTTTCATTCTCTCCTTGTAATTAAGTGTGATCGAACAAATGAATGACATTCAATATATGGTAGTGACTGCTCAGATCGATCCCCATGCATTGTTGTGCAAATTGGACAGTGAGAATTCTTGAATTCATATTGGAGAAAAGCATGACCCTAAACCCGCCCTGGATAAATGTTTATTACGTGAACTCTTCATATGATTACATTTCAGGAGAATATTTGCTATTGGGTACGCATGTAAATTGGACACATTCCTCATGAACTCACACAGTCACGGGGGTGCCGAAAGGGTGATATTAAGGAGTTTTGAGTTTTTAGGTAGATTTGGAGTTCGTAGTTGAAAACAAGATTGAGAGTGTCGTAGATTTAATCATGGATTACAGTTTAATTTTAAAATTTTGGTAGATTTTGAATTGGTATTTTATTTCAAGATTATTACGTGTACATTCAAAGTAGAATTTCGAAATCTACCTTCGTTTATTTCTCATGTACAATCAATTGCTAGTAACAAATGTTTGTTCGAGGGTGAATTGTGCTTTTCTTCATCTCCATCAACTTAGATGTAATCAAACCGAATTCGAAAAATCAAATGTGAGTGTTGGCATCGACATTCAAGTGATATAGTCATCCCGAATCTATTTTCTTCTTCCTAATCTACGAAGATCGTACTTGCTTGTATTGCAGAGGTAGATATTCGACCGTCATCTCGCCCCAAGTTGCTCCAGTTGCCGATGGTTTTCTGTCGGTAGTGCAATACAAACAAGTACGGTCTGAATGAGCAACTGATGCGTATGAAAATGACCACAAATACACCGGCACGCAATTCAGCACGGCACAATACGAGCTCAGTCTGGCGCAGGTCGGTGACGTCGCACAACCCAACCCCTGTTCCGCAAGTTGTTGATGCCAAAAATGTGCACTTCATCTGATTGGTTTCTGCAACTTTACCATACTTGAAAGAATATGCTAGCTTCAAAAAAATGATTCCCTTGATTATTAAAAAATTGCGTCTTAAATTCCATCCTCTCTATGGTATTTAGGGTTACCGGATGTCGGATGTCGTGAGTACATTATTGAACCCTAAAACTTCCTCTTTCAGTACAAAAATGAATCAGTTCACCTATTTGCAATGATGTATTTTATTTTCATTTGAATTTAGGTGTGTTGTTTCCGGGATTTAGGTGTGTTGTTTCCGGGATTTCTCGATGTATGCCATTCATATGCCTTTACGTAGCTGGTTTTAATTTGTCGATTGACCTGTGACTTCAATTCCAGGTTGTCCATCCTGCTGTTCAAACCATGAACGATGAACTTCCAAGGCTGTTTGAAGGCGTCAACAAACCCTAACCCGAACAGTTTCTTACTTAAGAGGGCCAGCGCCGCTACGATCCTCAGTTTGGATACAGTCAGTTGACCCTAACTTATCTCTTTGATTCACATTTCTGTTAAATTTAATTGATTTTTATATGGACTGCATTTTGTACGCAGGTACAGCTCAACTTCGGCAAGAATGGCTTCGTCAAGTAAGCGGAACTAGGCAGGCATTGACGTGTTTGTGAACGCCAGCGACGATGTCGTCATTGGGCAGAAACATTGGGCAGAAATCTGTGGATCCCAACGTCATGGCCATCCCATTGCCATGCCAAGATCAAAACGTAAGTCAATGACAAGTCTGTTCAGTGTTGCGGTTCAGGAATGCAGCGAGCTTGATGAGCAACTATGCGTTTGTTGTGTATTTTGGACCTGCAGGTGAATTTGAGTCAATGCTCTAAACCTGTGGACTCAAGTTACATGGGAATTTGTTTGCAGGCGGGCTGGGAAGTAGTACAAGGTACTAGATTTCTGAAAACTTAGTTTGAATTAATTGTGCTTGCAGGACTGTCTCTGTACGTGGATAACTGCGCCCGTTACGTCTGCATAACGACAATTTCTTGTGCGCCCGTTACCTCGCATAACGACAATTTCTTGTGCGCCAACACGCTCAGACCCGTGGCGGATTGCGACTTGCTTAACCCTAATAAAACATGTATGCAGCTACAGCTCAACTTTGGCAAGAATGGATTCGTGAAGTAAGCGGAACTCGTCGAGCTTTCCTTTTCTTGTAGTTTTGAGATAGTCATATTTTCGTCCTCGTTTGAATCGATTATCACCCTAATTAGACCTGACCCCTTCTTTCTGTAGAGTGCCGCCCGCATTTTGCAACTTCTCCAATGAGAATCTGAGACCAGAAATCAAACGAGCCATCTACTCGCAATCCAATCTCCAGTTCACAGCGAGCTGCCGAATCAATCTCACGTTCTAGAACTACTTTGGCTCCGCAAAAGGCGTCTGGCGAAGCTACCCGAGACAGGTAAGCTCAGTGCATTGACAGAGCTCTCGATCTTCTGACGCAAATTCGAAAGAAAACAAATTATGAAAAAATCTAATCCGACCCTGGGCGCGTGATGGTCCAGGTCGCGGATCCTGAGAAAGGTTGCATTCAATATGATCCTCCGAAACGCCCCTAGTACATCCTGGCAACGGCGGTGGTGAAAGACCTTGTCGTGATTCACAACACAGCACACGAATCACTCGAAACGTGGAACGCATCTGTGAACGTCGTTACGGAGCTTTTCGACTCATAACCAATTCAAAACTGGTATGAGGCTCAATGTGAGCTTTTTGGTTCGTTTAGGGGTTAAACTCTGAGCCCTAAATAAGAAGCCCGGTGAGTTTCACATGTTTGTGGTTTCTTCTGGTGATAATTAGGGTTTGATGATGCCCTGTGTTACAGATTTTGCGAAGGCATCGATATCAACTAACTTGCTCACGTACAAGGAGCTGAAAAGGGCGACGCGGGGTTTTCAGAGACAACAAGTTGGGTGAGGTTGGGTTTGGGGAAGTCTTTCTCGTAAGCACTTGCACTATTGTATTGATTTTCCTTGCAAAGGCTGAGTCATGTCACTGGACAGATGAGTCCTTTAGGTTAACTATCAACTATATAATGACCAAGCTGCAAACAACAAAAATTTTTTTGGTGAAGCTCAGAGCTAATTGAAGGAACTTTCAAAACATGGTATGAATTCTCACTTTCAAAATATAGTGTCACAAATCACAATTTCTCCAACACAACTCTGCCATTTCCTTTCCAAATCCACTGCTGCTCAATTCTAAGCTCCTAAATGTCATCTCAAAGTACTACTAGGTCTGTTTAGAACTCTCAAAGCAGCCATTATGACCGTTTGGGCATGGGAATCCTAACTCATTTTGAGAGTTTAATTTGTGGGTACTTTTGGATCAAGCATTCATGAAGTGATATTTGGTGAAGTTTTTGAGCTGCAAGGGAGATATCTTGCTGTCATTTCAGACCCTCGTATCTTTCTCGTTACATCTCCAAATTACATGAAATTTGTTGAACATGCTCAGGGGGTATTTAGGGATGGAACACTTTCAACATTTTTATCATTGTTGAATTTAGGCAAGCATGTTTAGAGAGAGAGCTTAATTGACATGCTTAAGGACAACTACACAGACACCCAATCATTCATCAATGAATCTCTACGCTCTCATATTGGAGCTTGTGAATCGTCAATCCTCCACTGAAGATCATGAGAGTTATTCCATCTCGTGTAATGATCTTCAATTCGTTGATCTTGTGATACTCGGCACAAGTATTGAATGAGGATAAAATTTGGGTGTTTTGGGTTAATATTTGGATTTAATAATGCTATAGCAGTCCAAACCGGTCAAGTGTCACCATTACAAGGGCGAAGTGTAATAAAATAACCTTCATACAAATCGCAATCTACTTGAAAAGAAGGTAAAAGGCGATCACGACGATGTCCTACAAAATCATCTTTTACAAAACAAGGTGTGGTACAGTGTGTTACGAACATACTACATCAACACTAGAGTTACATAGGAATTACCATCAACAGTAGATTTACGTAGGAATTACGACTATTGTAACTAGCAGTAAACCCGAAAGGGCACGCTAGGACTTTAGGAGCCATCTAATTGACTTATATGTCTTGTTTGTAGCAACTCGTAGTCGCTAGATTCTTCTGTTGACAATAGGCGACATCTAGAGGTCAAATAGGGATTGTAGGGGTCGTTAAGTTGACAATCGAGGCTTGTTTGTGGCAACTCGAAGTTGCTAGATGCTCTTGTTGACATTAGGTAACCTTCTAGAAGTCCTTTGGACTTCTAGGGACGTTTCAACACCCTATAGATCCCTCTATAGGTGTCCCTCTTGACTTTCGTAGCCATATATCCCTTCTAGTATAAGATGAGAGGTTGGAGAGGCATTCTCCACTCTTGTCAACACATTTCTTCCAAATGTACTCTTGTATCTTGCTCTTGCTTAGTAAAACACTACGATTTCCCTATAAACTCCTCTCTTGATCCGTGTCCTTGACAGTTTGACAAAAGTGTTTACAATTCCTCTTGAATTCTAGTTACGCTCTGATTTCCTTTGATTTCTCCGTCCTCAGACAATAGAATCGTATCAAACTTAGTAGGAGTCTTCTCCTTGAAGTCCTTCACCCGTGACTTTTTAGAACACCCAATTCGGAGTTATATTGAGTAAGTTATGACCATTTGAAGGACTAGTGGTTTTTAAAGCCTTAATTTTGTTAGCATCTTTATTTAACTTAGCATTTTACCCCCAAATTAGTACTGAAGTTTCTTCAAAGAGTGAAAATTTGTGAGTTTGTTAAAAGTGATATATTCTACTAGATCCTTTTTATAAATCTTCTTTTGGATTAGTATTGAGAAAGTTAAAGGAGTTCAAAGGTGAGGATATAAGAGACAGTAAATGTTTTCAAGAATTCTTCTGTGATTCAAATTTTGAGATGTAAGTTTTGCATAGTATTGAAGAATGGTATGAAAATTGATGGGTTTATTTTTCTTGTTATGTTTAATCATTGAGAGTTGAAATTTTTATGTTTAGAAGTTTTGATTGATAGTTATGTTCAACCGAAATCCACTACGTTTTGCATGGACTTGAATCTACCCCCTCAAGTAACTTTTGGTTCTGTGATAGATATAAAAGTACTTGTTAATACTAAAGTTTTGGCTAGAGATTTACTTATAAGACTATACGGAGAACCTGCTTACCAAAGACTGTTAGAAACTCCTCGACCTTTTGTTCACCCGGTTCTTCGAGCACAAATTGTTTATATCTACATCTTCCTTTGATTATTCTACTATGGAGAACCTTATTGAACCTGAGATCTCTTCTTCATCAACTATGCCTACTCTAATTGATATGTTAATTGCCCTTAATCAACTGCGAGAAGAGAATGCAGATCTACGTCAAGCTCTCAACGATGCTCGAGAACATCAAGCTCCTGTTACACCTCCAATCGCTAGTGTGCTCCACGACGCTCCTCCGACTACGCCTATTCTCACCCAGCAAGCGCTTAAAGAACCTCGAATCAGTTTGCCTGAGAAGTTTGACGGCACTCGCTCGAAGTTTCGAGGTTTTATCAATCAAGTAAGGTTAGTTGTGCAAATGCAACCTAACCGTTATCCTTCTGATGCAACTCGTGTAGGCCTTGTTGAGACATTACTATCTGGGACCGCCTTGAGTTGGTTCGGTCCTTTGCTAGAGAAAGGATCCCCCATTCTCAATGATTTTGGCCTTTTCATCGAAGAGTTTTCTGCAACTTTTGGCGAACATGACAAAGTTCGTACTGCGACGACGAAAATTCGATCTTTACGCCAAGGGTCCCGTCCAGCATCCGTATATGCTTCTGACTTTCGGCAACTGGCATGTGATATTGACTGGGATGAGCAGGCTTTAGTAAGTCAATTCTATTGGGGTCTGAGAGATGATGTGAAAGATCTATTATTGACTATGCCAGATCCAACAACCATCACGGATGCAATCACCACTGCAGTGCGTTGCGACAACCGCCTTTTTGAGAGGCGTCAAGAGCGTCGTAGCTATGGTCAAAAGTTTGTACCAAACACTAGTACAAATTTCGTCACACCTTTCAAGGCCTCCACTAGTGTTCAACACTCTGGTCCTGAAGATATGCAAATCGATTCCACACGGTTCAAGCCTTTGTCCAAAGAAGAGAAGATCCGTCGAACTGAAGCCCGACTTTGTTGGTATTGTGGCGAAGAAATGACTCACGATCATCGAGCCAACAATTGTCCCAAGAAACGTCGAACTACTTATCGAGCTAGGAGCGGTGTTGCAGAAGACATTATCCAACCGGGAAACGAGTCTCCCCAGCCACAATGAGGACCATGAGGCTGGGTGATGAAGGCCTATCTATTAGAGGTCCTATACTATATTCTCACCCTTCTCGTTGTTTTAATATTCATGTATCCATACATCATATGAATAAAGCAATCCATGTTCAAGCTTTATTAGATTCTGGCGCATCTGCTTGTTTTTTAGATAAAGATTTTGTCGAAAATCACGACCTTCCATTAGTTAAGAAATCTAGTTCAGTCCCTGTTGAAGTTATAGATGGACGACCGCTAGCATCAGGAGATATAACACACGAAACTACTCCTCTGCTTTTGACAACAAACAATCACTCTAGTCGTGTGGCATTTAATGTTATTAAATCTCCATCTAATTCTGCTATTTTTGGATTATCTTAGTTAGAGAAGTTCAATCCCAAAATAGATTGGAAGACCAGGAAAGTTGATTTTTCCTTAGTACATTCGACTCCTTCTCAAAAAGTCACGAGACCGCAATTTATTGGAGCAAGGGCTTTTGTACGAGCTGCAAAGACTGGAGCTGTATTTGCTGTATATACGAACCCATCTTCTAACTCATTTAAAAGTACCGATGTTATTCCTAAACAATATGTCGAGTTTGAAGATGTTTTTGAAAAGAAGAATGCACATATGTTACCTGAACATCCACCTTATGATTGCGCTATTGATTTGGAAGATGGTGCAAACCCTCCTTTTGGGCCAATATATAATCTTTCACAAGACGAATTGGCTGTACTCAGAGAATATCTTGACGACAATTTGGCAAAGAATTTTATTCGACATTCTACATCCCCAGCTGGAGCACCTATACTCTTTGTCAAAAAGAAAGACGGCTCGCTACGACTATGTGTGGATTATCGTGGACTCAACAAAGTTACTATCAAAAACCGGTATCCACTACCATTAATAGCGGGATTATTGGATCAGCTTGGAGAAGCAAAAATCTATACGAAAATCGATCTACGAGGAGCCTATAACCTTGTACGCATCAAGCAAGGAGATGAATGGAAGACAGCGTTTCGTACAAGGTATGGACATTTTGAGTACAATGTCATGCCTTTTGGACTTACC
>CAXARX010000216.1:0-16587 GCA_963971425.1 Bryoerythrophyllum caledonicum | reverse complement strand
TAGCAAAACTCTTGTCCGCACTAAAAATTATCCTCCAATTTCAAACACCTACACAAAATAGATTGTTAAGGAAAAAAAAGCAATACTTCAATTACTTGAAATCTGCCTAGAAGTTCCCTATGTAAGGAGATAAAAACCTTAGTAGAACCTCATTTGCAAAAAAAATTGTTCATTACTTGTTCATTACTACTTGTTCATTACTCCAACCCCACGGAGCTCCGTGAGGTTGGAGTAATGAACAAGTAGTCCCCATCTACAATTACCCTTGATCCCTATGTAATACTATATAATCCCTTCCCCCTCTTTCAACCCCTCACTTTCATATTTTTCCCTATGAAGGTACCTACTATTTCACGAATTTTTTTTGCAAATGAGGTTCTACTAAGGTTTTTATCTCCTTACATAGGGAACTTCTAGGCAGATTTCAAGTAATTGAAGTATTGCTTTTTTTTCCTTAACAATCTATTTTGTGTAGGTGTTTGAAATTGGAGGATAATTTTTAGTGCGGACAAGAGTTTTGCTACATATCTTCAGGTACGCTAAATCAAATCAAACTCTTTCATTTCTTGAATATTGTAGTACTAAAATTAGTAATGTTAAAAAAATAATCAAATTTAAGTTTAGTTTTCAACAACATGAATCACAAACATCAAAATTAGTCATGGGGAGTATAGAGAACTAAAAAATCAGAGTTTGAAATCGCAAATTTAAACACCAAATTACTCAAATTAGTAAGTTTCTCAAAAATTGTTCAAATTGAGTTTAGATTTCAACGAATCATATAATTAAACATTGGGGACTTAAAAAACAAGAATGTTGAAATTGGGCAATGGAAATTGAAACCCTAGTGTACCAAAATTAGTAAGTTTTTCAAAAGTTGTTCAAATTGAGTTTAGTTTTCAATGAATCATAAAATTAAACTTTAAAAACAAGAAAATCAAAGTTGAGCAACATGAATTGAAACCCTAATGTGCCAAAATTAGTAAGTTTCTCATAAAATGTGCAAATTGAGTTTAGATTTCAAGGAATCATAGAATTCGACATGGAGGACTTAGAAAACCAGAATACCGAAGTTATGTAGTGAAAAATGAAACCCTAGAGTGCCAAAATTAGTAAGTTTTCCAAAAGTTGTCCAAATTGACTCTAGTTTTCAATGAATCATAAAATTAAACATGGGGGGTTTAGAGAACAAGAAAAATTGAATATGAAGAATATGAATTAAAACCCTAGTATGCCAAAAATAGACATTTTATGTAAAATTGTCTAAATTCACTCTAGTTTTCAACGAATCATCAAATTCAACATTGGGGGGCTTAGAAAAGAAGAAAACCAGAGTTTAAGAATTTATACACTAAAGTACTAAAATTAGTAAGTTTCTCAGAAAATGTCCAAATTGAGTCTAGATTTCAATGAATTATACAATTTAGGATGGGGGAAATTTGGAAACAAGAATGTCAAAGTTGGGTAGTAGGAATTGAAACCCTAGTGTGCCAAAAATAGTAAATTTTTCAAAAGTTGTTCAAATTCAATCTAGTTTTCAAGGAATCATTAAATTAAACGTTGGGGGGCTTAGAAAACAAGAAAATTAAAGTTGAGTAACATGAATTGAAACCCTAGTATGCCAAAAATAGCCATTTTTTGAAGAATTGTCTAAATTCAGTCTACTTTTCAACGAATCATAAAATTAAATATGGGGAGCTTAGAAAACAAGAAAATTGAAGTTTGGCAATGAGAATTGTTACCTTAGTGTATCGAGAAGTAGCATGTTTCTCTAAAATTGTGCTTAGAATAGCAAGCTTTTTGAAAATTATAATTATATTATGCAATAATATTACTATTATTATTACTATTAATACAAGTATTTTTATATTAATTATTTTGGTTTTTTGAACAATGGAATGCCTATTTTTAAACCATGTATTGCCAGGTTTAAATAAATGTTGGATTGTGTATATTGCAGGCATGTATTTGGTAGTGTTCATAAGCTCTAAACGAGGTGGAACAACCTTTGAGTGGATGACGTAGTGGTGGAGGCTAGGATCAAAATTCCTTCAAAAACAAAGCAACATTTGGTAAAGTATTTTAAATACAATTGAGGAATTAGACAACGCATGTCTGCAAAACGACCTTGATATTTACTAGGTAATTAGATTGTATTTATTACTAATGTATAGTACATATACGTGGCAATATTAGAAAGTTGCAGTATGTAGGAGCAAATGCGATATTGTATACATGTTTCTATAGTGAGTGCAAATAGATTTGTATGAATTTGTAATTATTGCAATGCAATACAATGTTGTTTAGTATTTTTACTACAACTATGACGGCATTTGATGTTGGACTGATGAAATTTGCGTCAATGGAGACAAGTTACCCCCCTATAATTCTTGGCATAACTCATTGTCAAAGCGCCGTCCAAATAAATTTTAGAGCCAAAATTTTACCCCTCCAAATTTTGAAGTAAGAAGGTTTTTTTTCTACAACGGCCGTAAGTGCATAATTACATGGCCAAGTGCAATTTTTCCTAATTCGGTGTTCTATGTTCTATCTAGTGTTGCCAACATTTGTGAAAATTACAACTTGTATTCATGGTGCATGTAGGAAATGCACCTACACAATTTCTTTAGAGATACTTTTTTCCATACCACTTGAATTACTTGTATGATTTCTTGCTTGTTCTTCACCCAAATGCAAAAACAATTTGACTATCATATGGTTCTTGTAGATAGTGAATAAAAGGAATCCAAATTGTCGTATAATTTTTCATTTTTCATTTTTCACTTGTTATGAAGTTGAAGTTCACTTCATTTTGATTCCAATGCAATTTGCGGTTTCAAAATCGGTTCATTTTTTAGCGCACTAGAGCTTCCTAAAGTTTATGAACTTTCTAGTGAACACTGACTAAAAATTTGTAAATGAAGTAGACCTTACTGTACAATTCCAAACAAAGTGAATTTTTTAAACCATGTAGCCAACTTGTCTTGAAGAATGATTCCAAAAAGTTGCAACCATTTTGAACATTTTTTCATAATGATTAGACGTTGTGAAGTGCACTTGTTTGTTTTTTAATTGAAAAAATGGTTTTATAGATTTTTTAATGCTTATATCTTACGATTCACATGGTGGAATTTTCTCAAAATTTTACCACATTTTTTTCAAGACATCATACTACAAAATCCTACGGTTTTATGAGTCAAAATTTGATTTTTCTTCCCAAAAATTTAGTAGTTCTATTAGAAATGGTAGTTTTGGAAAAAAATTCGTGATTACATAGTCACAGAACTTTAGGAGATAATATGTACAATTAAATTATCTAAAAGTAACATTTAAAAAAATTGTGTTAGAACGATATCGAATGTTTATTTCAAGATTTTAAATATTTTTAACTTATATTTATGAAGTTTGTAATGTTGATGAAGGGACCAAAAAAAACAATTTTGAAAAAATAATTTGATGCTCTTGAAGCCTATTATTTTCAAACTTCTTTATTGTAGACAACCCTTTTTTCATTCTTTTTCAAAATGTAGAAATGTATATAAATTCATTCATTTTAAAAAAAATTGGTTTGATTTGACTCTACAAAACACCATATTTATTTATTGACATCTTAATGTTGGGATTAGTGTACAATTTCATTTCTAAGACTTACGAAAAGTTAAGGGCCTAATAAACTTAAGGACCAATTATTCCCCTCATCTATGAACATGAAATTTTCACTTTTAAAAGTTTAAAGTACATGTGTTTAAGATTTCGAGCTTATTTTCAAACTCCCTCGACAATTGATTAACTCCCATTTGATTGTTTTCACTAGTGTCTGCAACACGCATTCAATAAAAAAACACTCTTTGGAGATCTTTTTAAAAAATTCATTAAAGTATTCATCTTTAAACCTTTCTTCAAACCTAGTCCATGTATTGATGAGGATACTTCCATATAATTGCTTCATCCTATCTCTAATCTTTAGCACAACCACTAAATTGAAGACATAAATCATCTTCTCTTCAAGCACCTCATAAAGTTATACACTAGTGCTAACATTCAATATGGGATCATATTGCTAATTCTTGTTGTATCTATTTAGACCAATAGGGTATCCAAATCTATTCTTAAAACCATCACTAACATCACTCTTAACATTTTCAGAATGTTAAACAATTCCCAACGAGATACAACATTATTTTGGAAGAATTAAGCAATTATATTAGTTCAAACTTAGAGAGTTTGCAAAACCTCAATCCGGTCCCTACACTAAATAGTGAAATTAGGTTGCCTTTTCAATTAGGTTGCCTTGCCTTGTGAGAATACCTTTTGACTCACTATGTAGATGCATGCAACTCTGTGAGTCAGTCTTAGTATTAGAGTTTCATTGGTTAAGGGCTGATTTTATCATTAAAAAAATGGTTATTCCAGTAATTAGGGGAGATTTATACTGGTTCTTTGGCGGATGAAAGGTTGACCGGATTTGCCTTTAATCCGGGCCACAATCAAGCCCCAATTCTTCCATCCGGTCCCAGATAATGTAAAGTGTTTAGGCCAAATTTGGAGACGGGTTTCCAATTCATCTCTACGACCCTAGTTAATGTAAAGCCTTGAGGCCAAATTCTAGGGCCGGATTTTCAATTATTGAGAACTTTAGATTTTTCTTTCTATTATTTCTACTGAGAAATGATGAGTTTATGTTCAAAAACGTATTAGAAAGTGTAGTTCAATATAGTAAACAGAGAAGAAGCAAAAACTAGAGGAATTATATAAAAACCTAAAAAATTAAGAATTCATTGATAGTAGAGATTTGTTTGATCCAACAAAAGGAGCCCAACCCAACTCTAGATGGTGAATTGGGCCACCAAGAACCTCGTCTCAATTGCTCCTTTCGGGTCGGATGGTTTGGCGCGAAAACCATGCCACCTAAGGTAACACGTAGGACAAGTTGTAGTTTTGGCCGGCCTCAAGTTTAAAGCTCTTGGGCTGGATTTGAAGAAATCGAGTGACCCTATTGGTTCAAACTTGGAGAGTCTTCAATCCTGCCCCAAGTATAAACCGACCCTTATTGTTGAAAATTACTTCATCAAAAAAATCAGGATGCTACATCTCAATGAATGCCGACAAACTCAAGAATAACCCACAAGAAAACACAATCCCTAGATGGCTCCTACTTTGTACATGGACCACACAAAAATGCCAATGTAACGCCAGATTCAAACTTCACATCCTATGCATTAAAGAACTCCCACATCAAAGTCCCCCTCCATTAACCCCTAATTGCCCAATCGACCATATATGATCGATTGAAATTTTTGAATTCCTTTTGGTGCGGGTAGTTAAATTCTTGTGCTTGTTTTTAAATCTTTTTCGGGAAGTTTTGAAGGTTGTGTACTTGAATCTTTCATTATTTAAGTGAAAAAAATGAATATTTGATTTTTAAAAGGTCTTCAAACACATACATGTGCCATTAGTGAAGGGTAAAGCTTGCACATTTTACTTCATTTCTTAGAGTTTGCCAATTTCACTTGATCTAAGATCTAAAAAATTATACAAATCCATTTGCTTTGAAAATAGTCCCAATGGAAAGAGCAAAGTGATTTCATGATTTTCACCAATGAAATTTTGAATATGCAAATGTTAATTTTGAGTTATTTGCGATCTCTATTTATAAAAAATATTGCATTACAACAATTGCAAGGTGGATTGTATTATGAATTTGATAGCTTTTCATGTGAAATTAAGTTTATTGAAAGTACATTTAAGTTTGCTAGTACTATTTGTAGTTGTTCATGTCACCTTCAATCCCCAAAAAAAATTATTTGCAAATTTCTAAAACATTGTGGTGAAGGGCAACATACTAAAAATTGAAAACATGCATTTCTTTTGTTATAATCTCACAACTCCTTTACAATTTCAGACTCAAAATCAACGAGCATATCAATAAGCAAGCTCTCTTAACATCTATACGGTCAAATTTGGAAGGAAAAACATAAAATTTGTTCATTGAGGACAACTATAAGCTCACCCTCTTTTTTCATAGGAAAAACATCCTTGGAATGGTTTGGTCATTTAGGGGTTAAACCCACAAAACAACCTCACAATACAATATATTGAATTTACATATTGCAACGACAAATTCCCACTTTAAACAATAAATAACAAAATACAAAAACAACAACCCCTCATAGAAAATATCAAAGCTCATGGATAGAAAGTTTACTCACTCATAGTCATCACAACCGGTACTAGAGGCACCACTCACTTCCCATCAATAGAACACTTCCACAAAACCTTCGACCTACCAAAAACCACAGTCAAAAAAATGTTTAAAGAAATAAACACTGTAGCAAAACAACATGCCAATTCCATCTTCCTACACAAATAAAGAATAGAAAATAATCAACCCCTGCCAACGGAACACACATAAACCACTACAACTAAAAACCTAGTTTTCACCCCACCCTTATTGTGTCACCAAGCCACTATAGTGTCTATTCTCGAAAGGGGAGAGTAACTTTGCACTAATGTACCATTATCTTGTGTACTGCGGACCATTATCAAAATGAACAAACACTCCATTTAGGCCAGCCCATATGGGCGAGGTGTTAATATATTGAAAATTACTACAGGAGTGATAAATATTTACGTAGTGTGAAATGTCAAGAAATCAGTGAGGGACAACCTAATTTAACTATTTAGTGTAAGTATAAGCTTGGCTATATTAGCGTCGACTGGGCTCCGGACCATGAATCTCGGGCAGGTATTTGAACAAAGTCGCCCTTGACCGTAACTTCCACGTCCACGGTGTCACCAGTTCAGCACAGGTTGAAGAAATTCAGAGATAATGTTCGGTATCAGGGAAATTGCATGATCTCAGTGTGATATAATTATCATAATTTTATAAAAAGGGTATCAACTGAATAATTATAATAATAGAAATAGAACTATTATTGTTATTATTGCGTGATCTTGACTGATCATATACACTTTATGAATTAGTTTAAAAAAAATCCGATTCTCTAATATCACTGCACACTCAGTAGAGCATCATGACTCACGAATCCAAGACCGGCGTCGGCGAGGACCTCGCTCACACTCGGGGATCATGTCGCCTGGGTGACTGACTTTGCTTGTCACCCACAAAATTTTAAAAAAAATATCAACTCTTCAAAATAATATACAGGATCTGTGAACTGCTGGTCGTCGACGAAGTCGCAGAATTCCTGCAGTCATGAGCTGCAGGTCCCACGGATCCGTTTCAGGTGTGATAAGAGAGTGTGTGAACTGTGAACTGCTAGCTCACTGCCGCGACGTAAAGTAGTAAAAAAGTACGAATATTTTATGGTTTCCAGGTACCTGATTAGATGGCAAGCTAGCTAGAGTTGGGTACTTCGGAAGGACCTTATTAGTAACTAGCAATGCCGGCACGCGAGGAAAAGGAAAGGTGAGGAAAAGTGCTCCGCCGCACAGCTTACTACAACAACAACCAAACAACATTAATAACCAAGAAGCTCCAGCATCGCATTCTCTCATTGACGGAGTTTCTGAGCTAGCGTGCAGCTGGTGGTCACTAGTTTTAGAGCACTTATTAATGACACACGCGCCATTTCAATCTGGGATCGATGGAGTGGACTATCGTACCATTTGGTGCACAGCAAATTGGCTGCTGATTTGATCAATCGATCGATGAGCGTGACTGAATCATATTGCTAGCGGGAGTTTCAGCAGCTTGTTGATTTGATCGGTACAGTCAGACACTTGTTTGAATTACTTCCTTCGATTCCCTGGTTGGCTAGCTAGCTTTTGAAAATTCCTCCCTTCGTCTGAAACTGGAGTCGGTAGTGCTTTCAGATTTTTTGGTGAACTTGTTGCAATGTCTTGTCCTTTATTCTGCTTTGGATAATTATGTCTTGGCGCCGACAGACATAGCTAGCGTACGTAGGTCTTCGTGTGTTTCTGAGTGATGCACTTTAACACGGGTTCCAGGATATCATAATAAACAATTTACATGTACTTTCTGTGTGCGTAGCACGTACATTTCTTAGTTTTGATTCAATGGAACTTACCGTTACTCAGTCTGGCTCTCTCTCATATCTTCAAAGTAAAAAAAAAGCGAAACTTACCGCAGATTACATTGTCACTCCGGAACCAAGTTTGAAAGATGTCCACGCCAGGTCAACTATACTTTTCTAGAGGGACGTAGATAAATTCATTCATTCTGCTGGAAAATTCATGTTAGAAATATGTAGCTCTGGCTCCTGATTTCAATTCAACCATTACTGATCAATTGAAGGAACAAATCCATGATCAATGCTTTTCGTACACGGATGTTGTAACACTTGAATTCAGAAGAAATGCTCGACGGGACTGAACGGGTTTTCAGTATTTTGTTGTGTGCAGATTGGTTGATTGATTGAGTGGCGAAGATGTCGTCGTCAGGGGTGCCGTCGGCGTACAATAACACGGGGGGCGTGACCCCGGACTGGTTGAACAAGGGCGACAATGCTTGGCAGCTGACTGCCGGCACGCTGGTGGGGCTGCAATCCGTGCCGGGGCTGGTGATTCTGTATGGGAGTATTGTGAAGAAGAAATGGGCGGTGAATTCGGCGTTCATGGCGTTCTATGCGTTCGCGGCGGTGCTGCTGTGTTGGGTGATCTGGGGATACAAGATGTCGTTCGGGGAGAAGCTGCTGCCGTTCTGGGGGAAGGCGGGCACGGTGCTCAGTTACCGGACGTTGCTCACGCAGGCGGATTTGCCAGCCACGGTGCACTATCACAAGGATGGCTCTCTGGAGACGAGTGCGCTGACGCCGCTGTACCCGCTGGCCACCATGGTGTACTTTCAGTTCGTGTTCGCCGCCATCACCCTGGTGCTGCTTGCCGGGAGCCTGCTGGGCCGCATGAACTTCCGAGCTTGGATGCTCTTCGTGCCGCTGTGGCTCACGTTCTCCTACACCGTGGGCGCCTTCAGCCTCTGGGGCGGTGGCTTCCTCTTCCAATGGGGCGTCATCGATTACTCCGGCGGCTATGTCATCCATCTCTCCTCCGGCATCGGCGGCTTCGTCGCTGCATTCTGGGTCAGTACGCCACCCGCTTTTCACAACAGAATTGCTGTACAAGGTCTTTCGATAGCTAGGCTTGTCATCAAATTTGCGTGATGAGAGTAGGAGTTTCTGCGCACGAATGGTCGAGGACTGAACGTAAGGAAAGAATGCCTGCATGAGTACTTCACCCAAAAAAATTCGTGTTGGAATGTGCAGGTGGGGCCGCGATTGACACGCGACAGGGAGCGGTTCCCTCCGAACAATGTGCTTCTGATGCTGGCGGGCGCGGGAATGCTGTGGTTGGGATGGGCAGGCTTCAACGGAGGAGATCCGTATGCAGCGAACATCGACGCCTCCATCGCCGTGCTCAACACCAACGTGTGCGCCGCGACCAGCCTACTCATGTGGACCATCATGGACGTCATGGTGTTCGGCAAACCTTCCGTCATCGGCGCTGTGCAGGGCATGATCACTGGCCTCGTCGTCATCACCCCTGCCGCAGGTACATCGCTCCCTCCACTCGTAGCCTACATTGCCAAATTCAAATCAAACCTTGCAATTCGAACAGTCTATGTGTTTAGAGTTAACCCCCGGATGGCGTTCTCTGAAAAAGTAAATTACGTATATGGCGTAAAGTTCGTTCCGATTCAAGATGAATTTTCGGTACAGACCGAGTTTCAGGAGTGTAGTGAATGAATGGGGTTGTGGTTGTGGCCGGGGATCGGTCGATGATCAGGTGTGGTGCAGTGCTGGGCGGCGATAGTGATGGGGATATGCGCGGGGAGCATTCCGTGGTTCACGATGATGGTGGTGCACAAGCGGTGGTCGCTGTTGCAAAGGGTGGACGACACGCTGGGCGTGTTTCACACGCACGCGGTGGCGGGGTTTCTCGGGGGGTCACTGACGGGGCTGTTCGCGGAGCCGCACCTTTGCAACTACTTCCTGTCTGTGACGAACGAGCAGGGCGGATTCTACGGCGGCGTGGGCGGGTCACAGTTCGGGAGGCAGATCGCGGGCGCGTGTTTCATCATCGGCTGGAACGTGGTGGTTACCAGCATCATCCTCAATGTCATTCGCATCGTGGTGCCGCTGCGCATGACGGACGAGCTCATGATGATCGGAGACGACGCGGCCCACGGCGAAGAGGCCTACGCGCTCTGGGGCGATGGTGAGAAGTACGACATCACCAAACACGGCGCCTCGGACTACGACGACACCAACCATGGCCTCGCCGAAGGCAACACCGCGCGCGGCCCTACTGTCACACTTTGAATTATGGGCGATAGGTAATCATAGTAGTCAACGCTTTCAAATGTTGTAGTGTACAATAACCCACCCTCGCCTCGCTTGAATGGGTAGAAACGAAGACAAAAAGAAGAGAAGTCATCAATGGGAACTGTTTCCTGCAGGGGATTTATGTGGAGTATCGTCATTGTAAATGTATGTCACAGAAAAGGGGACTGAAATAATCGTCACTTTCGTGGTCTGCTCCGAAGATCGATCAATGATACATGGCTATCCTGTAGGGGAACAAGAGCATACACACACGCAAAAAAAAAATACACATACTGTAGTTGATTCTTGACTGGCTTTGTTAGTTAGCTCTCAACCCATGTCCACAGATTGTAATGTGTTTCAAGTAATAAGGTGTAACAGATTCGACTTTACACTTTGTGCACAAGCATTTTGAAATTGTTTCTGTTCGAATCCCGAGAAAAACAAGATGTGACTAGGATTCAATCCATGATCACAGTTCCGTATCCTGTAGGGGAAGTAGCCCGGACAAAAACATGGTAGATTCTTGACTGGCTTTGTTAGTTCTCAACCATAGGCACAGATTGTAACGTGTTCAAGTAATAATAAGGTGATATTCAACATGACAGTTGAATGTGCACCAAATGCTAAGAAAAACAAAATAAGACATCGATTGTTAGTACCTGAGGTTGGTGTTCTACAGTGTCAATCTTCCTTCTTTGTACAACTCAACATGTAGCACCCTGATTGATTGTTCAATGACTTCATTACACCATTGTGGGGATCTGACGTTTCAAAAATGAAATGATATCAAACATTAATGAACTCGAAAATTGATCATTTGAATTGCGAGAAAAAAGAATCTGTTGTTACATGATCTCTGCCTACAACTTCACAGCAATTGGATTCTCGTCAACCAAATAAACTGATCTACGTTTCGTGGCAAGGGAGAAAGTATACTCGACTACTCATTGTCGAGTTCTGAAATACCAGGAATGTACTCTAAGCTGACGTCGAAGATAACGGGGCTACTGGGAGGCACTCGGGGCCTTCCTGCGGCAGCACCCAGACCTTTGGGATACGCTAGCTGGCACAGACAACAATGAAAAAGCAACTCTTTTGAATCAGTCACAATGTCAAAGGTACGAAGAATATTCGAGCACAGGAGAAGGGGTCTCTCAATCGTGGACCGAACGTAACGGTGGTTCTACAGGGATACGGTTCGCCCTGAGTCCCGTAATAATTAATTGATAAGCGGCTCTGGTCGTTAAAAAGAAGAAGCAGCTCTAGAAAGAAGGTTTAACTTGATACCTCCCCAGGAATATACAATCGGCGCTTGCCCCCCACTTTCATGGATAAAATACCCTCGTCCAACCCCTTGATGATCTGCATGGAAACAACTTAAGTTCTCAATTTTTTCATTTTGGCACAAATTGGAAAAATCAATTGCAAGAGGAAAAAGAACAAAGCCACCACAGCAGAACTGGCGAGGGGCAGAAAATTACTCTACCGAATGATAAGACACCCAAGTGATAAGTTCATGATTTTTCAAAAGCTTTGGTAGTGTTGCACATTCTGGTGAACTATAATTTTTTTACCAGCTCTAAAGACATCATCATTATAACTATTATTATATTTAGTGTTGGAGTCATGACTCACCGCACCAGCCCCGACTCGGAAGATATAAGGCACCCCTTTGTCCAGAGAACTGTTACAGAATAATGTCAAAACGTCAAGAGTCAGAGTCTGATAGATAACATAGCTCACTACCTCGCAGCTGCAGTGAGCTAATGCTAGTCGAGAGATCTAGACAAAGATGAAAGTCAAAGTGGATACGGAATATCCAGTGCTTAATTACTTTTTTTGCTTTCTTGGAATCAAATGTAAGGAATTTCATTGCAAGAAGAAGAGAGCAACCCACTGAGTCACAGGTGACGTGAGAGAGGCTTTATTAATTTCAACTGAATGAAACGAGCGAGCGAAAGAGAGCTTTCCAAAAATAAAAGTAAAAAAAAATAGACATGACAAAAAGTGTCAACTAGTTACCTGTCAAAAATCTTGCCACCAGGAATCATAGCCACGTAGTTCGCCGCTACCTGATTCAGTACACATGCTAAAGTTACATACCAGCCCTCAATGTTCTTTGGCACAAATGAAAGCACACTTCAAGTACCCTCAATGCAATACAGGAAGTCAGTAACCATCTACTAGATTGCTTTCATTGTGTTCTCTATCCCATATTAGGGTATGTCACAGGAGACTTCCTTGAAATGAGAGATTTCATTCAATTTGGAAGTGAAAAATAGACCATTCAACCGTTTCAGGGACATGCGGGAAGGGTCAATATCGTGACAATCCCTATCTGCTCCCGCTATGAAAGCCAATTTTAAAAGCAACAGTAGAGAACCTGAAAGCCAATAATCGGCGAGTCGCCACCTCCCACAACAATGTCTTTGTACTGAAGACCTGATTGCGTCGTCTGCAATGGCATATCTGCAAATAAAGATGCAACAAGAACACTTGAAACCACTGTTTATAGCATGCGTAACAGTAGCTGCAAACCCCTTTGGCCAAACTGTTGATTCAAGGTAAAATCATGACATCAAAGATGCTCCAACCCAATTTCTTTGACACACACATCCTCTCAAATCAACAGTTCAAGAATGAACGGTCAACACTGCTCCAAAAGGCAACGTGTCTGACATCTGAGAAACTGAAGGCCAATTTGAAAAAACTCAAAATCTCAAAATTCAAGGTAAGAATGCCCAACACCAAAGCCACCCTGTCTGTGATACAATTCAAAAGCCACCCTATTTGTGCCAGCCACCATGTAATAGATAAAGTACTCCATGGGTTCTAATATGGCATGTAGTGGGTGAATGCTATTTTCGAGTCGGGAAGGTAGTAGCATGCAACCCAGGGTGCACTCTTTCATGTGTGAAGAATCACGTGAGTGCACAAGAGGTATAATTTGAACAATATTGTACCATGTGTACATACAAAAAGCATATTCAGGCATGAAAGTAGGGTTGAATATTTACACTAAACATATGTATGTATGCGTGAACAAATACAAGAATATTTTGACGCATACAAAGGGAATTCTTTAGAGGGGCATGAACAAACGTGATTCTAAGGTTTAACCCTCCCACAACACGTGGCAAGCCCTACTTTGTCTAGTAGAGACTACGACAAATGTCACACGCTAATAGAGTTTTGCTTTTGAGGAGTACACAATTAAGAGTTGAGAATAGAAAGAGTTCAGGAGTTCTCTACAAAGATTGGATACACTACGAAGCTTGTGTGCATAGGAAAAATATATTACTGGTTGTAGCTGTCCTGCTTAGAACTAATCTAAAGCTGCCAAAAGTAGGTTTTACATAACAGATGTACATTTGAAACGTAAGACATTGATACATAGCGACCACAATTGGGTGGCTTCCCTTATCAGATCTAGACTTTCTACATTTGCTCAAATTTACAGCAATGGCCAAACAGCCCAGGGTGCCGACTGCCGACCGATTTGAAAAACAGAAACCCTAGCCATGGTAGTTGGGATGTGACTTACATTCTCAAGCTCAATTTCACAATCGCCGTCGCAGAGCTTGGCAGCTGGAGGACCAGGTGGTAAGCTTGCAGCTTTGGCAAGGCTGGCGGGCAACCACGACAGAGCGGCTATAGCAGCCAGAGCCTCTCTCCGCGGCATCTCAGCAACCTGCTGCACATTCTTCTCCCCTTTCCTGTTGTTGCTGTTGTTAACGGAACATCGTACAACCGATGCTTGTCTGAGGTTAGATGACTGTATCGTCTTCACCGCTGGACATGCCCAAATAGCTACTCCTACAATTGCAATCAACAGTTCAGAAGGACATCATCAATCACATATGTGGAATTCTTTTTTGTTTTGTTTTGTTTTGCAATGCAGATTCTCGTACCCAAAATCTCTTTTAATTTCCATTCTAAGCATGATTCTCTGTTTAGGTTCCATTCTTAAGAAGTATAGATCCCTTAGTTTGGAATTTCAAAACAATTCATTTAGTTCATCAAAACTTATGACGCAATTGGGGCTCCTTGGTCCTCTGGTATTAAAAGCCGAAATTCTCGCTACCACGTTGAGAGACTCATCAATTGGGAGGCAATGGAATTGAGCGAAGGTGCGCCGAATTCTGAGAAGTCGACAGACAATGTAGGCACCAAGAAGGATTGGGCAGGGTGAAACGGAATCGCAACCACATCCAGATACACAGGGCCAAAATTAATCAAAGCTCAAAAGTAAGAAGAAGAGATGGATGCGAAAGTGCAAACCAGAAGTGGTGGAGTGCAGGCAAGAATGAGCCATGGCCACCACCGATTCAGCTGCAGGAACAACTTGAAATAAAATTGCGCGGTGTTGTTGCATCCCCTGCGCCGATTGCCGAATCCCGGCGGGTGTACTAGTGCAATGGTGAAAATGGTCTTAAGTGTGAGCGATGCGGTTGCGGGGCTTGAAACGCTTCCCCGAGCTGGTATGGGCCTTATCCCCTTTTACCCGTTTGTCACGTTGCTAACAAGATTAGAGAGAAACTCCGGTCCTCTTTCGAAGCCGGCACTAATAAAATGTCTACAAATGGTATTGAAATTCAATGATATAATATGCATATGAAGTGCCATACTGCATGTGAAAAGAAAAAACATATATTAGTAAAAAATAATATTTGTGAAACTTTCAAATTAGTATGATTTTTATTTTTATTTAAATTGAAAGAAAAGTGGTAAACTTTTATATTAAATTCAAAATAAGGTGGGAATTTTATTTTTTTAAATGACATAGGCTTACATTATAGTGTAGAATATTGTGACGTTAACCAATTTTCCATATGATTATATAATTATTAAATTAGTAAATTGTGGTCATAGGTCCAAAGTTCAAATTGCGATTTTTAAATAAGGATTTTCAAATTTGAAAATTTCAAATTGGAGTAAAAATTAGACCTACTAAGCTTCATTTCATTAGTTGGGTTCAAATTCAAAGAAGACCATTTTTATAGCTAAATTTTAGATCAAACACAAAAGAGTTAGAAAGTACCAAAATACACTAAAATAGCCTCCTTGATAATCCATATTTAACATATCTTCTTATATAGACAAATGAAGCAATGGGATCCTCTTATTATAATATAAATTGCCCAGTTTTTTTAAACCATTTGTTCTTCATCCACTCAAACAGTTTATCATTCGAAAGCCATTTATTCGTCGCACGCATGTCGGGATTCATCTTTAAAGGACGGAGCCCTCTTATCATGGAATTTTCATGGAATTAGAATTGCATTCTACTATGTATTTTGGCACTATAAATGATATTGAAATCCAATACTATAATATTTTGTAGATGAAGGCATGTACATGCTACATGTCAAAGAAATATTCATAAGTTTTTGCAAAAATTTGAAATTATTGAAAGAAAAGTGTAAAAAAATATCTTAAATTTAAAATAAGCTAATTTTTTTGAAAATTTCATTAGCGCCATACATCATGGTGTTAACCCAATTTCTGTGTCATTCTATAATTAATAAGTTGATCAATTGTGATTATTGGTCCAAAGTTCAAATTGGAATAAAAATTATAATTTTAGTAATTATAATTTTAAAAAATTGGAGTAGGAACTATACGTCATAAGCTTCATTTCATTTGTTGGATTCATATTCAAAAGACCAAATTTATGGCTAAATTTAGATTACACACATCTTTTTGAATATAAAAAAGAGTATCACTTCAATAAGGGGATTTCCATTAGCATATGTTGCATACACCCTGTGAATAGCATAAAATTCACTCAATTAAATAATTAATTGAGAGAGTTTAAGTTCGTTCGCTGGGGAGGTGTTTAAATGGCATATAATTGGTTTTAATGTATTAATTATATATTTCTAATCCTTTTTTATAACAAATTAATGATAACACTGTGATTTCTCTCAACACCCAAGGAAGCTCCCCTAAATGTTTTAATAATCCCAAGGTTGAATTCCTACTGCATGGATTATGTGTACTTCTCTTCCTCCTGGTTTCCTTCCTTTTGCACTCCTCCGGTCTTCATCTTCAAATCTTGGACATTTCGCTTCGCTTTTGATTTACACTCTTTTTGTTCCTCCTTCTTTGTTCTTGCTCCACTCGGATTTCTTTCGCTTCTCCCTATTCGGCAATATTTGCACTCCATCTTGGGGTCTTTTAATTTTTGCTACTTGGCTTATATTTTTCTACTCAACTTTATATTTCCTCTGGATTTATTTCTCTCCTGCTGGCTTCTATTTTCTCAGGCTTCCTTCAT
>CAXARX010000215.1:0-27681 GCA_963971425.1 Bryoerythrophyllum caledonicum | reverse complement strand
CATCTGCGAGTTTTTGGTTCTTTATCCTGGGTTTTCATCAACAGCCAGGTGCGATCTAAATTAGATCCGAAAAGCGTCCAAGCATATTTTGTAGGATATTCTTCTACGAGTCGCGCCTATCGTTTCTGGAACCCAGTTACGAATAAGGTCTTCGAAAGCGCTGACTATACTATTGACAAGAATTCTGGAAAGTTTCGTTTGGGTTTTCCTCCCGACCCTGGCCGGGATCATTCTGTTTCTTTTTCAACTGATCCAATATCACCATCGACTGGACCTTCTATTCCACAACCTACGGACATCATAAGCAACAATTCCGATGAAGCCGTGGAAGATTTGCGTAGCAGTGGGAGTATGTCGACAGGTTGTTCTCCCCGTCATTTTCCGGTGCATAACGATGCTAATCTTCAATTGCATGATTCATCACCGGCAGTGGGAGTCTCGTCAAATCCAGATTTGTTACTTAATTCTTCACCCGTCGAACTTGCCGATATACACGATGAGCCTCTCAACCCCAAATTCCGTTCAATTCAGGAGCTGCTAAATAGTACGCCTCGTCTCCCAGACTTTCCAAACTTTCCTGAGTTACAGGAAGAACCAGAGCCACCCGATTTATCTCGATTAGATCCCATGCATCGTGATGCTATTCGATTATCCGATGCTTTACTCGCCTCAGTGGGAGCAACTATTCATGAACCTCAGACATATCATGAGGCCCTATCTTCTTCAGATTCCAAATCTTGGCAAAAGGCGATGGATACAGAATATTCTTCTCTTATCGAAAACCAGACGTGGGAATTGGTCGAGAAGCCTTCAAATCGAAAACCTATCCAACACAAATGGGTGTACAAGATCAAATATAAATCCAATGGACAAATTGATAAATTCAAAGCACGCTTGGTAGCTAAAGGCTTTACTCAAAAGCATGGCGTTGATTTCTCGGAAACATATTCCCTTGTTATTCGATATGACTCTATACGTGCTATATTTGCAATTTCAGCTGCAAGACAGATGCATCTTCAACAATTTGATATCGGGACTGCCTTTTTGAATGGTGACCTAGTAGAAGAAATATACATGACTCAACCACAAGGCTACGTGGATCTGACAAAGCCCAAACATTATTGCCGCTTGAAGAAGAGTCTTTATGGTTTACGCCAATCTGCCAGGCAATGGAACCAACGTTTTTCTAAATTCCTCAAGCAATTTCGACTTATTACCAGTGAAGCTGATTGCTGCGTTTACTCAAATCATGGGGAATTGCATACATTGCTTGGCATTTATGTCGATGATGGAATCATTTCTTCCACCAATCCAGTTTATGTGGAGAGCATCTTGAAGTATTTGGAGAGCACTTTTAAAGTAACCCGAGGCAGCATGGACTATTTCGTTGGTTTTCAAATCCAACGTTGCCCCCTCACCAGTTCCATTTTTGTTCATCAATCACGATATATACAGGATGTTCTGCTTCGTTTTGGATTACAGGATGCTCATGAAGTTTCCACACCAGCCGATCCTCATGCTAAACTCTGGAAAACTACAGACCCGAACGATCCTCAAGTTGATGTTCCTTACCGACAAGGCGTGGGATGTCTCATGTACGCTTCAATAATTACACGACCGGATATAGCATATGCTGTTGGAAAGGTTTCCTTGTTTCAAGAACGACCCCACCAAAGTCATTGGACAGCTGTGAAGCGCATAATGCGTTATCTCAAACGCACGCAATCTTTTGGCCTTCACTATTCTGGGCAATCTCCTTCTCCTCGCTTACTTGGATATTCCGATGCTGATTACGGTGGAGATATGGATGATCGCAAAAGCCGCACAGGATTTGTCTACACTTTAGGCTCCACTGCTATTACTTGGGGGAGTCACAAGCAGGGCTGTTTCGCAGATTCAACTACTATCGCTGAATTGGTTGCTATGGCTGAGTCCACCAAAGAATCGATCTGGTTATGTCGGCTCCTTCGTACTCTTAACTATACCCAAGCACTTCCTATCACAATTTACTGTGATAATCAAGCTGCGATAGCTTTGGTCAAGCATCCTGAATATCACAAGAGAACCAAGCACGTCGACATGAAATACTATGCTATTCGAACCTATTATGAGGACAAATTACTCGAGTTCACGTATATTCATACCTCTGACCAGGTTGCTGATATTCTTACAAAGGCATTGCCTCGAGACATTTTCCAACGTCTTCGCAGGCTCATGGGAGTTCGTACATTCAACGAGAATGAGTGGGAGTCTGACGTTGGGCATTCTTCGTAGAATGTATATGGATTTGTGGGAGTGTTAGAGGATGAAATCCATCCACATTCTCCTAGGGTTTCATCTACGGGTTCACCTGGCTACTTGTCTCGTTCTGTCTGTCTGCCGTCGGTTGTTGTTGTAAGCATAGTCGAAGAGCGTCTCTGAGTGTAGGAGAGAGAATGCTTCGCTATGGACATTGAGCTCCGATAGAGTGCTATAGGACTGTATCGCTACTCAGCCTTTTGTATCAATAAAGATGAGCTTGCTCTGATCCTGTATCTGGAGCATGAAATTGTATTGGAATCGGATTACTTTTGATAGGGAGTTCAAAATTAGGGTTTGGGAATATTCTGTCAAGGATCTTGCAAGTGTTACTATTAGTTTAGGTAGGGTAGTTCCATGTTCAAAATTTATCCTTAGTATGTCTTTGCTTTCACTTGAAATAGTAGCTTCATGTGCACAAAGCTATCAAGGGAAGTAAATTGGAGGTTTTCAATGATATTAGAGTTGACGTAAAGTAGCCCTTATTTCCTTGGTAGCAAGGGGTTTTACTAATATTGGTATACGTGTGTGGAGATGGCCCACAATAGGCATATTCCATGGCTTCAAAAACTAGAATTTTATTCATAGTGACTTTGATAGTACATTGTTTATAATACTATATTTGAGTCATGTCTTATTTTCATGTTCATTGATTTCTAATAACCATTGTTCATTGATTTCTAATAACCAAGTACTTCACTACTGCGTGGATCTATCTAGTAATGAAAGAATTCTCTTGCTTGTAGTGCTAAGTGAACCTATTCTTGACATTTCAGTGTTTCAATTCTTCTTGTGAATGACGAGCACTGCAGAAGAGTGAGAGGAGTGATGGCTTGCGCTGCTGATATAAGTGTAACTGACGTTGCTCCAGTGATGGTGGTGGGGTCGTTGACAATGATCGGATTGTTCATTCTTCATTTTTTAATTGCCATTGGGCTGTGGCCAAATGAACAGTATTGAGCTCGTGCATTTTGGATCACTGTAGTAATCGAAAAGGGGAGAACAGCCTTCCTTTAATTTGATTCTATCATCATCAGAATAATATTATATCATGCCGTTCGCTTCACTGGTCACGTCGGTAGTGAATCGTAGGGCTCCTTTAAATGGCGTGACAGGTCAAGGCCAATGTCTGTGATGCCCACTCCGGGAGGGGATCAATTTTGACTTTAGTTTTATAATAATTCTCCACTTGTGAACTGCCGATTCGAATTGGAGCGGCCACTTGCGCACATTCCTGTGCGTGTCATGCCCTCACTACAAGTAACGCAGTTGTAATAATCATATCAAGAACTGTTTACCACGGTAGCTTTACTTCAATTAGTCACTGCATTCAGTGATGTGAGAGCATGCTGATTGTCATATCCAACGGCATGATATGGTGGAGTATGATGATTTCACTTCAAAATCTTCCGTAGTAACAACCCCACCAACCCAATGAAATGATTAATGCGGTGAACACATGGGTTTTCCGCCATGGGAGAATGTTTCGTGTGAGGAAAAACCTCACACCAAGCAATTTTTTTAATTTAATATATGAGTAAATAAAGAACTTACTAACTATTGATGCACAAGTTTCAAGGTAAAGGAGTTCTTTCTGTTCTTTAATACCTAAGCTTAGTGTTTGTGAGGGGCTGTTGTTAAGGTTACTTCATATCTTATGTTCACTAAATTGAAAATGCCCCTGAACTACATGCTTGGTGGTTATATTTGATATCGAGATGCAGCGCATGCCTTATTTTGTCATTTGCATTTTTACGGCATTTTGAGGAATAAAAAACCTCATCTAGTTGTAGAAGACTGTCAATAACATGAATATAATGTTTGCGGAGAAACTATCCACCAAAATTGGTTGTCAAACATTTAAAAGCGGAATTTCACTGAGCCTCATGCGGGGTGCACCAGCAGGGCGATTGATATGCACAGAGCACAACCTGCAGTTTCGGAAGTTCTTGCTCTCACCACAGCTCCTCAATGACTGCAGCTGGCAATAGGATCGAAAGTTTCCTCAATATTATGGCTTTGTAGAAGTACACTTGTCATACTGGAAATCAAGGAATGCTTGCAGGAATTCTCACCAGAGTGACAGTAAGAGAGCAGCCACGTTTTCATAAACCAAGGAAACAAGGATACGCTGCAATGACGAGCGACCATTCACACGTACCTTCAGCCAGCTACATGCTCCACGCCCTAACAAATCTAGTATTCGCAATGTGGGCTTCCGCTCTGGTGCTCCCAAGGTTTCTGACTGCTCGGGAATTGAACTGGTCGGGATTGAAACGGCGTACCAAGTAGCAAAGCAAAAGCAAAGCAAAGCAAAGCAACACGGCCGCAAAACTTCAGGGCAAAGACACATTCTCAATTGTTACAAGTTCAAGTTCAAGTTCAATACATTACATGGAATGAACAGTCCGTTTCGCAGCTTGCACGCACTCTACCTTGCAGTACACGAGGCACGGGCAAAATTTCGGTAATCGACCTAGAATTACAATTGGAAAAACTATCAGTAACTTACAGGATTGATTGAAGCGTACACCTCTGTCAAAAACCTACAAACTCCGTTGCCTCTGATCGTGGCCTGGATATCAGCAATCGACCCTCCCACTATCACGGATGTGTCTACTTTACATAGTGTACAAAGCGTCTAAAACCCTTCTCAAGACTCTAATCCCTACAATTCCAAGGCACAAGACGTTTGCGCCAGGTTCAAGAATTGCTCGGGGCAAGCAATCGTCTCCCACTGCGCCTTGCACTTGCCGAATGCGGGAGTCAGCTTCAGAGTCCGGAGCGACGCCACCTCATTCTTCCTCACCATCCCCGTGATCACCAACGTGTTTCCGGACGCTGTAATCGCCGTCGACGTCATCTCGCCTTTCTCGCATTCCTCCGGCACCTTCTCCACCACTGTCCAAACGTTTTGATCGGGGCAGTACACCACCACCTCCCTCCCGCGGACGCCATACACATTCTCCGCCACCGCCGCGAACGAGCTCGGATTCACGGCCGCCCACAGCTGCTCCACGAAGCGCCACGAGTTCGTAGCTGGGTCGTAGCACTCGCCGCTCGTGGCGAACACGCCTTGCGTTCTGCTCTCGTACCCGCTCACGACGTACAGTTTCCCGTCCACGCCTACGCCCGCGGCCTCGTCGCGCTCACACCTCATGCGCGGAAGCGGCGACCAGGAATTTGATTCGACATCGTAACATTCCGCCGTCGCCAGCGCCTGCTTCTCCCCGTCGTGCCCGCCCGCCACCACCACCCGCGACCCCACCGCGCCGCACGCGAACATGGAGCGCGCGCTGGGCATGTCCGCGCCCTGCCGCCACCGCTGCGTGCTGAAATTGTACACGAAAACGGACCGCGACGCCTCCCACGAGCTTTGCCACCACCCGCCCATCACCACCAGCTCGCGCTCCACCGCCACCAGCTTCGCGAATGTCGGCAGGCCGCCGGCCATCCCGGGGATGGCCGGCAGCCGCTCCCACGACCCGCTCTGCACGTCCAGCACCGTGATGCCAAACACCGGCGCGGCCTGCCCAGTTTCCTCACACGGTAGTGGTTGCAGCATGCACACCAGCGACGAGTTGGCGCCCTCGGCTTTGCGCTGCGCGTAGTACTCCGAGGTGTGCACGAGCGAGCGCACGCTCCGCGACACGCACTGCAAACTGGCGTGCCACTGGAGCGGTACTCGCACCAAGCAATTCCGAAACACCTCGTCAGGGAGAAACGGCGTCAATCCAGTGTGCTCTTCAGCTCCACCCCGACACCGCTCCATCATCTCATTGTATGCCACCCGGTCTGCCATCGCGGCACCGAATTTCACACTCCTTCTCAAACTATTCAAATCTGAGTATCCTCACTTCCAGCTGGATTGGGATTCCTCACTGCTTAGAGGAGCTTGTGCTTCCCCATACGGTCTTTATTCCTCTTACTCTCTCTCCGAACAGGCCACGGACATCTGTAGCTCACCTCGGTCACGACTCAGCTCCTTGCCTTGCGGACAATCGATGTCTCTCGAACACAAAGCACTTCTTCTCTCACACTCCCAACGACCAATTCTCTTGATTGCTATTCTCAGATATTTTGTGAAATATCAATCTGGCACGAGCTATCTTCACGATACTGACAAAGCCTAAGAGTTCTAGCTGGCCTCCTCGGCAATGGAATTCTGTTGTCCTGTGGAAGAGAAAACTGTCTCCAAGTACTTCACCACTGCGGCACACGAGTAACAGAAGAATTATGATGCTTGCAGTGTTCAGGGACTCTGTACTTGAGAGATTTAAGTGTTTCTACTAAACTTGTGAATGACCAACACTGATGAAGAGTGAGAGTAGTGATTGTGCTACTTGTATGCTCCAGTTGTGGTGGTGGGGTGGTTGACAACGTTGGGAAAGTTCTTTCTTTATTTTTAATTGCAATCTGTGCAAGTGTGCTGGAGCAAAATGAACAGTATTGGGCTCGTGCTTCTGGATCACTGTAGTAATCGAAACGGGGAGAAATTGGCACAAATTGAGGAATCAATTGCATGAGAGAACTGTAGAATTGTTTCGCACGGTAACTTTATTTCTATTGGTTACTTTATTTAGAGCAAGCCCGACAGCTCCGGATCAAATTTGGCCACCAAGCATTTATTTGAGGGGTATTTTAAACTCAGTGGAATATTTCATGTGGAGGTAAAGGTTCGCTTTACTTGTGTCAAAAAAAAGTAAAGGTTTGTTTAATTTGTGTCAAATATATAAACAGTAAAAATATTGTATGTGAAGGACTCTCGAGAGCATCTCCCGTGCAAGCAGTAAAATAAAGTATTAAATGGAAGAACTCCATGGTCTTGAAACTTGTGTAGTGTATATTTGGAAAGCCATCTAATTTATCATTTATTTAGGAAAAAGATTTGTGATCGGTGCGAAAGTTTTCTTCACATCGAAGTTTCTGTGCATTGTAGGGAAATGTCAAGTCTTGACACCAAAATACCATTTGTTGGTATTGGTGGAGTTGTTATTGTAGCGGACTTTGGAGCTAAATCATCAAGCTACTATAGGATAGTGTGAATAATGAGGATTTGCATTTTGTTGGGCTTGTTCTTTGTGATTTCGCATGAGTGATTTTTTGAAAATGGTGGTCAAGGTGATAACTTCACATAGTTAGTAAAATATGTTTATAAACATGGAATTTATTAATGGCACTAATTTTGCAAAAATATAGTTTTTAAAAACAATTATTTTACACCTTGTAATTGAACTAGTTGATGTACTAGGTAGTGGATGGGAGTGTTAGAGGATGAAATCCATCCACATTCTCCTAGGGTTTCATCTACGGGTTCACCTGGCTACTTGTCTCGTTCTGTCTGTCTGCCGTCGGTTGTTGTTGTAAGCATAGTCGAAGAGCGTCTCTAAGTGTAGGAGAGAGAATGCTTCGCTATGGACATTGAGCTCCGATAGAGTGCTATAGGACTGTATCGCTACTCAGCCTTTTGTATCAATAAAGATGAGCTTGCTCTGATCCTGTATCTGGAGCATGAAATTGTATTGGAATCGGATTACTTTTGATAGGTTATGGGCCCTAAGCGCACATCGCTGCCGTGAGTTTTCAAGAAGTATAGAGAAAGCGTAGTTTTCGAATTCTTTGTAGCATAGTTTTTCATTCTTATGAAATGTTTTCCTTTACTTCGTTTCGGGATGCCTTCTTACAAGCTCCGATTTCCTCTTCCTCACCTGTGGAGAGTCCGATTTTGAGTGATCGTAGTCTAGTTCGTCCAACTTTTTCTATTCCTCCTCCAGCAATTCTTGTTGATCAAATTCCAGCTACTCTTCCTGATACATTGTCCTCTGCTGGTTTAGACCGCAACGCAGGAGCGTAATCTCGTTTTTAGGTGATTAGAATTAGTTTCTTGATCAGCTTCTTGAATTTTCTCGTTTCTTTTGTTTTCTGTTGTCCTCATCACCATGGACAAGCACGATAAACCTCCGGTCAAAATGTTTGACGGAGCACAGTTTTCTGTGTGGAAGTACCATATGGAAATTGTCTTTGAAGCCAAGAAAGTCTTGCGTGTTGTCTCTGGTACAGAACGTCGTCCAATTCCTGTTAATCCAGCAAACATTACTGAGATTGAGCTTCAACAAATTGAAGCATGGGATGATAAGAATGCTAATGCAAGGATGTTCATTAGTAAGTCTATATCTCAAAGGATTCTTGGAAAATTAACTAGCTGTTCTACAGCAGCTGCTATGTGGCAGAAGTTATGTTCCCTCCATCTCAGTAAGACTCCAGAAAGTGTTTTCACTCTTCAAGGGAAATTCTTTGATTATAAAATGCAGAGCTCTGATACAATTTCATCTCACATACAAAATATCACTGAGATGGCCATGATTCTGGCTGACTTAGGTCACGTTGTTCCCGATAAGATGATCATTTCGAAGATTATCTACAGTCTTCCCCCATGCTATAACAGTATTATAGCTGCATGGTCCAACGTTCCTGAGCATCTTCAGACAGTTGATACGTTAGAAGAACGTCTCATTCGCCACGAGAGTTTATTGCAACGGCAAGGGGGTGTTGATACCGATACTGATCAGGCTTTCTTTACACGTTCAGCCTCTATTTCCCATCCTCGTTCACTTTCCAAGAAAGAACATCACCAAAAAGATTTGAATTATATTCGTGATCTTAAGGCTCGTACTAAGTGCTACAACTGTCATGAAATTGGCCATTGGTCTGCCGATTGTCCAAAGCCACAGAAAACACGGCCGCATGGCAAAGCTCCACGAAAGATTGATGGTGGACTAAGTGAGGCGAATCTAGTAGAGAGTCTCCGTATTTCCAGTGGCTCTGAAAATGATTCTCACTCTGATGAGGATTTTGCTTTCGTCGTTACGTCCACTTTATCGAGTTATGCTTTTGCCGCAGATTCCTCTGCCGATGCCTGGTTCGCTGATAGTGGCGCAAGTGAGCACATGACGGACAAACTGGAGTGGTTTACAACTTTCACACCTCTTCCTGAAGGCCTTCACACGGTTCAAATTGCAGATGACACTAAGCTATGGGTTCGTGGAAAGGGAGATATTCTGATTCAATGCTTAGTAGACGGACGTTCTTACAAAGGAGTTCTCCGAGATGTTCTTTATGTTCCAAGACTGAAACGAAATCTCTTCTCAGTTGGACTCGTTTCTGAAAGGAACCTGTCTTTCGTTACTTATCCAGGCCGATGTGAGTTTTCAACCTTTTCTGGTAAAAAGGTCTTGCAAGGAGTTCGATATCACAAGCTATATCAGTTGTCTATTATTGTAATTCTTCCGACAACACCAGTAACCTCCGACAAAAGTTGTGATTCATCCTCTGTTTTGAGATCTACTCAAGAAACGCGTACTCCGGATTCAAGTGACTTGGCTATGATTTGCTCGGCTCTTGCTGTTAATTCATCCAAGCATTATTCTGATCTTATTTTGTGGCATGAGCGCATGGGTCATCTTAATGTTGACTATATTCATAGGATGAGCACCAATGATAGCTGTTCAGATTTCAAGCTGGGAAAGCAGGTTCAGCTTCAACATCCATGTGAGGGATGCATGTTGGGGAAACAACATAAATCCACTTACAACCATGATCCGCATAAGCAACGCTCAGTTTCACCTGGTGAGTCGCTTCACGGCGATGTTTCTAGTAAGCAATACAAGACTCCATCCCTTAAAGGCTCTATGTATTACATCTTATATAAAGATGATGCTACAGCTTATAGATTTGTCCATTTTGCTCAGAGCAAGTCTGAAGCATTTCCATTTTTCAAACGAGTAGTACAGCTTATGAAAAAGGAGACAGGTCACAATGTTCTCGCTCTACGCACAGACCAGGGAACGGAATTTCTTAACGTTGCTTTTGACAAGTACCTAGATGAGATGAATATTTCACGACAATTGAGTACAACTTACACTCCGCAGCAGAATGGATATATTGAAAGAGATAATCGTACTGTGATGGAGATGGCTCGTAGTATGCTTCACGCAAAGGATTTACCAACCGTACTATGGGCTGAAGCGGTCAATACAGCTGTCTATATCCTAAATCGAACCGTTAATCATCAGCTTGGCAATGTAACTCCCTATGAACGTTGGTTTGGTTCTAAACCTTCGATCAGTCATCTGCGAGTTTTTGGTTCTTTATCCTGGGTTTTCATCAACAGCCAGGTGCGATCTAAATTAGATCCGAAAAGCGTCCAAGCATATTTTGTAGGATATTCTTCTACGAGTCGCGCCTATCGTTTCTGGAACCCAGTTACGAATAAGGTCTTCGAAAGCGCTGACTATACTATTGACAAGAATTCTGGAAAGTTTCGTTTGGGTTTTCCTCCCGACCCTGGCCGGGATCATTCTGTTTCTTTTTCAACTGATCCAATATCACCATCGACTGGACCTTCTATTCCACAACCTACGGACATCATAAGCAACAATTCCGATGAAGCCGTGGAAGATTTGCGTAGCAGTGGGAGTATGTCGACAGGTTGTTCTCCCCGTCATTTTCCGGTGCATAACGATGCTAATCTTCAATTGCATGATTCATCACCGGCAGTGGGAGTCTCGTCAAATCCAGATTTGTTACTTAATTCTTCACCCGTCGAACTTGCCGATATACACGATGAGCCTCTCAACCCCAAATTCCGTTCAATTCAGGAGCTGCTAAATAGTACGCCTCGTCTCCCAGACTTTCCAAACTTTCCTGAGTTACAGGAAGAACCAGAGCCACCCGATTTATCTCGATTAGATCCCATGCATCGTGATGCTATTCGATTATCCGATGCTTTACTCGCCTCAGTGGGAGCAACTATTCATGAACCTCAGACATATCATGAGGCCCTATCTTCTTCAGATTCCAAATCTTGGCAAAAGGCGATGGATACAGAATATTCTTCTCTTATCGAAAACCAGACGTGGGAATTGGTCGAGAAGCCTTCAAATCGAAAACCTATCCAACACAAATGGGTGTACAAGATCAAATATAAATCCAATGGACAAATTGATAAATTCAAAGCACGCTTGGTAGCTAAAGGCTTTACTCAAAAGCATGGCGTTGATTTCTCGGAAACATATTCCCTTGTTATTCGATATGACTCTATACGTGCTATATTTGCAATTTCAGCTGCAAGACAGATGCATCTTCAACAATTTGATATCGGGACTGCCTTTTTGAATGGTGACCTAGTAGAAGAAATATACATGACTCAACCACAAGGCTACGTGGATCTGACAAAGCCCAAACATTATTGCCGCTTGAAGAAGAGTCTTTATGGTTTACGCCAATCTGCCAGGCAATGGAACCAACGTTTTTCTAAATTCCTCAAGCAATTTCGACTTATTACCAGTGAAGCTGATTGCTGCGTTTACTCAAATCATGGGGAATTGCATACATTGCTTGGCATTTATGTCGATGATGGAATCATTTCTTCCACCAATCCAGTTTATGTGGAGAGCATCTTGAAGTATTTGGAGAGCACTTTTAAAGTAACCCGAGGCAGCATGGACTATTTCGTTGGTTTTCAAATCCAACGTTGCCCCCTCACCAGTTCCATTTTTGTTCATCAATCACGATATATACAGGATGTTCTGCTTCGTTTTGGATTACAGGATGCTCATGAAGTTTCCACACCAGCCGATCCTCATGCGAAACTCTGGAAAACTACAGACCCGAATGATCCTCAAGTTGATGTTCCTTACCGACAAGGCGTGGGATGTCTCATGTACGCTTCAATAATTACACGACCGGATATAGCATATGCTGTTGGAAAGGTTTCCTTGTTTCAAGAACGACCCCACCAAAGTCATTGGACAGCTGTGAAGCGCATAATGCGTTATCTCAAACGCACGCAATCTTTTGGCCTTCACTATTCTGGGCAATCTCCTCCTCCTCGCTTACTTGGATATTCCGATGCTGATTACGGTGGAGATATGGATGATCGCAAAAGCCGCACATGATTTGTCTACACTTTAGGCTCCACTGCTATTACTTGGGGGAGTCACAAGCAGGGCTGTTTCGCAGATTCAACTACTATCACTGAATTGGTTGCTATGGCTGAGTCCACCAAAGAATCGATCTGGTTATGTCGGCTCCTTCGTACTCTTAACTGTACCCAAGCACTTCCTATCACAATTTACTGTGATAATCAAGCTGCGATAGCTTTGGTCAAGAATCCTGAATATCACAAGAGAACCAAGCACGTCGACATGAAATACTATGCTATTCGAACCTATTATGAGGACAAATTACTCGAGTTCACGTATATTCATACCTCTGACCAGGTTGCTGATATTCTTACAAAGGCATTGCCTCGAGACATTTTCCAACGTCTTCGCAGGCTCATGGGAGTTCGTACATGCAACGAGAATGAGTGGGAGTCTGACGTTGGGCATTCTTCGTAGAATGTATATGGATTTGTGGGAGTGTTAGAGGATGAAATCCATCCACATTCTCCTAGGGTTTCATCTACGGGTTCACCTGGCTACTTGTCTCGTTCTGTCTGTCTGTCGTCGGTTGTTGTTGTAAGCACAGTCGAAGAGCGTCTCTAAGTGTAGGAGAGAGAATGCTTCGCTATGGACATTGAGCTCCGATAGAGTGCTATAGGACTGTATCGCTACTCAGCCTTTTGTATCAATAAAGATGAGCTTGCTCTGATCCTGTATCTGGAGCATGGAATTGTATTGGAATCGGATTACTTTTGATAATTAGCTCTGGAATATTTTTTCTTTTACTGCTTTGTTTGTTCAATCCAAGCACAGGATAACAACTGGGAATTAGTTGAAGACACCTCACGCACGTCCGAAAACTAACTTTGTGTTCGTTTTTGGGAATGGGTGCAGGTGAGACTTCTTCTCCTTGGATTGGGCATCGGAAGCGACATGGAATTAATTCTTCCTCATCCTATTCGTCGTACTCGACAGGACAATAGTTGTTGTTGTTTAAATCGGCTTTCTCGCCAATAATAGTGGTAATGAGTAGGCAGTGATATACGCCTCCTGCAAGGTAACACAAACTAATCCCTTGTAATGCCACCTTACACGGAAGTAAGGCCCCTTTTCACTCCGCATTAACTGCATTATCCGTCCGTCTTTGACATGTTATCTCTGTCACATCATCTCGAATGAGGTGTCCCATACTCGCATGTCTTGATTGGGCTAACTCAAGAAACCACTCTGTGAACCCTCTCCACCTTCATATTGACTGATTAAATATGAAAATCATTGGGTTATCTGGTCGCGATTGTTCTCTCTCTCATCGCTGAGTCTGAGTGAATGGTAGTATATTCACTCCAAATGTGCATACAATCTGGCAATGTCTGGGTTTGACCTGGTCGATACCAACGTCTGGTCATGTCTCGTACCGAAAGTGTCCTATACAGGGACGTACTGTTACTGTCTTCTCTCTCTCCTCTCTTCCCTTTTTAAAGAAAACCCGTCCTAAAATTCGAGTGATGGCAAAAGAGGAAGAATGTTCTAACATCATGCCGTAGTCTTGACTATTCTCATTTCTATTTTTGAAATGCAACAGTTACACCCAAAGAGGATATTAAAACATTCCTAGTCGCTGTACACTCTTTACCATTCTCATTCTGGGACAGGATAGATGTCGTACCCACCCTCCTCCCTTGGCACCTATGATACAACCACAGGGTCCACTATTAGTCCGAGTCACCAGAGGACAATAAGTCGGCGTAGTACACTCATTGCGAGGGTAGCAGCTTCCACTTCACCCACGACGCAATGCAAGTACAGGGCTCAAGTACATTGAGCTGCCGCACCCCCGCTTGTCCTACTATACTTGATGAGTACTCATCCCCGAGCACATTCTTTCAAATGGTAGCATATAAGATACATTGAAATTCAGATCCTTCATCGGGACTCTCGAGCAATACGTATCGCCCTCACAGCTACCGCGCTAGCTGACGGACCAACGGAGATCTTATCGGAGCAGTGGTGATTTTGTGCCCCGCTTCCGGTGGCAATGGAGAACGACTCCACAGCGACTGGACAGGATCTATCGGTTTGAGAATTTTCTTGTTTTCCTACTATCTTTTGATTTGTCGCATGTTGTTTCTCTCAATTCTCGCACAGGATAACAACTGGGGAGGAGTTGCTGACACCTCGCGTACGCTTTTCTAACACACTTATGTATGTTGGGATTTGCATGGGCGCAGGTGAGACTTCTCCCCCTGGAATTGGAATATTCCGCATTCACAAGTCTCCGTGGACACAGGACGAGCCTCCTGACTGACAACTGTTGGGTAACTTTGGCCATTGAAAACTCTCCGCCGAGTTGCATGTGCCTCTTGAATATATTTACCTTTCTTTCTCTTGTAATTACTGCACTGTCGGAGTCCATGTTTTGAGTTTTGAGTTTGTATTATTGAGGTGTAGATGTTATCTCTTCTGATGAAGAAGCATTTCCGTAAAACAGTATGTATTGCAGTTCTGTTGGAATCTACCTCGGTTTGAGTAGAAATTTGACTGGATGGTATTGAATAATGTCGGGAATACTTTAAATGATTTGTCCCGAGACCATTGCTCTGCGGATGTGTCGGATAAACTCTATATATCCTCTATTTTTTTGAGTTTTTCTACTCCCGTGGTTATTCTTGTTTCGGAAATTTTATTCCAATTCTTTCGTCCTTCTATCCCTCGTTTCTTGCACCTGCTGTTAACCCAGCTTTCTTCGAGAGCTTTCATCTTTTTTCTCCTCCAAAACTGGTTTCTCCCCCTCTGCGCAATCCAGGCTATTTGTTTCCTTTTCGTTTTCATCTGACTCAGATTGCCAGCACTCTCTCGCACTGTTGAGCCTTTTCTCGCAATTTCGATTAGCCTTTCGGTTATGCTGCTCCTATCGTAGCCTTACCTCAGTTTCTGAGCAGGTTATTTCTCATGCGTTTCTTCATAACGAGTCATTCCACGGTTTCACCCTCGATGTCTCTCTTGCCGAGTCGTTATTTTGACGCTCTGGCATAAGTGTTTATAAATTTTTTGTTGTTTCCTCCTGTTTTTACCATACGATTGACTGGTAACGCTCTCCACAAACTGGTTGGTATCCCATCGTTCGAGATTCTCCTAAACCAAACGGAATACCACATATTCGATTGATCAATGCTTGCGACCTGGTCCTATATTAATATGTGCGAATTCGGAAGAAATTGCTCTGAAAAGGATGTCTCGTCTTTGTCTTGTATCTCTCTCTCGCCCTCCGTCAAAAAATTTAACGATCCATCTTGACAGGTATCAACATAACCATCGTCTTCTACCAGTAGCTGTATACGACACACAAGAGGCTCGCAATAGCAATTTATTGGTTTTGTCCTATGGACAAAACTACCCATCGACTGAGTCGATTTTCAAAGTGTTATCTTGAACCCTTTTTACACTGACTGAGGACAAAACCTCACGGGTCTGTCGTTCTTGTTTACTAGAGTCACAGTACAAAAAATTTCATCAAACCTACGCGGTTGATAGATTGTACGTCCCACACTCATATACTCTCTATACACGGCGGGATTGTCCCTGGTACTCGTTATGCTTACCATTACTGTTAGTAGAAGAATTAGTATTTTTTTGATGTGTTAGTTGACTACCACGGTTGTGATTATAACGTGTCGATTGTCTATCACGGTTGGAACTACTAGGATGTTTATATTTGTTTTTTCAATGTTTATGTGCCTTCGGTTTAAACTTAGAAACCTTGGCAACATGGGACTTTGGAATCGTAGTTCTAGAGGGACGGGCCTTTGTATTACCCAAGAGGAGTTTGTTTTACTTTTCAGCAAGAAGTAGTAGAGATATAAAGTCTGAATGATTTTCAAACCTCATGTTTCTATACTGCTGTGCAAATATAGCAAAGACTGGTAGAATGTTGACAGAGTTTTCTCAATCATCTCTTTCTCGGTAATAGTCTGACCACAAAACCTTAATTGTAATATAATACAATAAAGTTCATTATTGAAATCAACAAGTGTTGAAAAAACCAACACTCGTAAATGAGTCCAATCATAAAGGGCTCGAGGAAAAAAAATGTTTTTCTGATGATCATAGCGAGATTTGAGCTTATGCCAAAGTTCATTGGCACTTTCAAGTTATATTGATGTTGCAAAAAAAGGATAATATGGCGATGGCAAAAAAGAGCAATGTTTTTCAAGAAACAGAGGGGGGAATAGAAGAATTTACAATAGAAAAACCATCAAAAGTCATAGATTTGTTTAGTTGCTCTGCGAATATATGAGTTTTTCAGTTTTCGCCTATAGTAAATAATTAGTTTCATGAGCAGTTAGTTGTGAAAAAAGAAGAGATTAAAGTCTCGGTTGCTTAATGCTACAAGTAGAAATGAGAATTGATGAAGATGCCATAGATTATGAATGCAAACACTGAGCATTACTTATACTACTAAACACCAAAAGGTCTTGAGAAGGTTATGGAAAATGCCACTATATTTATCAACTATGAAGTATATTTATGTAGTCCATCATGACTCTTCACATTTGCAACTCTTTCTTATTTACAATTGAGAGAAGTGAAAAGAATGGATTGAGAAGATTGACTATTCATTTAATTCAAATTAAAAATTCTTAATATTTCCAATTGTATGCCCCCGGGTTGACAAACACCCTGTAACATCTCAAGTTCTCAATCTAGTACACACAAAACAAGACAAACAAAATAAACATTCAAACATGCCAATTTAACCAATGAGACTAGTATAACTAATGTAATTGGCCCAATTCATGTCATAATCAAGAAGTGCATGCAATGTATTGAGTACTTTTACTTAGTACATTTATGTGGTCAAGTTTGTAGAGTTGGTTTGAATGTTCCGTACACACAAGATCATATGACTTTTGTTGTTGCCATGACCAACATAAATTAAACGTACAAAAGTATGTTTATTTAGTTTGCGTGAAAAACATCATATTCATTAAATTGAGAGATTTAGCTGAAAATGAGAGACACTTGATATATAAAATATATTATAAGTAGATCAAAAGGTCGATATATACAAACAATACTTGGAAGAAAATCGAAGACAATGTTTGTATTAATAGTAAAAATCAATATAAGTTCTATTTGAGAAATAGAATTTGACATTCAGAGTTACTATTGACCATTGCAATAGTCATATCGACTGTGATATCAAAAAATCCCATTGGCATAATGCGCCCAAATGGTAACTATCTAATTATATGTAAATGATCTAACTAGAATGATGGAGGATCCATGGTAGTAATTTTATAAAATGAATTATAGGAGACCTTTCTTCCTAAGGTCATCCATTGCCTTGCGGATCTCAGGTCCATTACTGTATCCAAATTTCTGAATACTACCATTCTCTAACATCATTTTTTTACGCCGAATAGACAAGGACCTCTCTTCCCAAGCATCCCAAACTGGTTGCGATCGGGAAGCACAGAAATATCCTGGACTACTACGAGTACAATCCACAGAGTTGGAATGCCGCGAATCCACCCTCCTGGCACGCAAAGAATTGGTTGACGCTCTGAGTAGATGGGTGGAATTAGCAGAAGGGTTTCTTAGCTCTACAAGAGATTTTGACCGTGTGTGAGAAGACTCTGCCAGTCGAATCCTTTTTGGGTTTTGCACAAATTACCGTAGTCAATATATGGAAACTAAGCGAATCGATCTACAGAAGAAACGACAAAGAATGCAAATGCATAGACACTTACACTTTGATCGGCAGAGAGGACATCATCGTCCTTGTAGAGTTGTCTTTGAGATACCGGGAAATAAGGATCCTCAGAAGGACGTGATCCAAGGAGTGTGCTCATCTGCAAAGGAGAAGGAGAAGAAACATGAGATGGGCCTTGCTTTGAAGAGGGAGGACCATCAACAACGCAGTGGTCGATCGGCATTGTCGAGAAGTCTATAGTAGATTGGGCTGTAGCTGCAAAACCTAAGAAATTCCCCATGCTGGACACATTGTATTGGCCAAAGTCTTTGATAGAATCCACGGAAGCACTGCAATGGAACGATGGTACCATATAATTCGAGGGAGTATTCTCAGGCTCCTGGATTGTCAAATAGTAGAGTACATATGAAGAAGTATAAGATAAGATGATGAATCCGACCAAACAAAGAAAGATGGAACATAGATAAGAAGACAAATAGGAATAATGAAGATAGGAGGGCATTCACATTTATCTCGAATAGAGCTAAAGCAAAATATAGAAATAGATTTCGATATTGAAATGATAAATTGAAATGACACAAAAGCAAATATCCAACGTTACGAAGCACAATCAATAATAAAGAAGTAGAAAGTGAAAACTCATCTACTGCAAGAATTAGAACAACATACATATTAGCTTGGATCGAGCAAAACATTCAAATATGCAAACAAAATTTAGGGACATGACAGGTGAAAGAGGGACGAGAAGTATGGCAAAAACAATGGAAGATGAATGAATAAATATGTCGTCCAATTATACAAATTGAGCACTATGAACAACATCCATTATTCTATAGTACTCTACACGATCTTCTTCGTCACATAGCATTCTACGACCCATGGGCATCAACTCCCAAAATGATGACAACCCGACGTTATAACTGTTATGGAGATACTTCAATCAGGGAAGCAACTCATCAAGAAGAAACCTGTCAACCCGCACACTGAGCGGATAAGTTCCACTCGAGAGGAAGAACTACATTATGGAGCTTGTTCAAAACATGCTTCGCGGGGACTATCATCAACTATAACAATATTTTTAGGTGAGAATCTACCCCCAAACCCTTTGAATAGTTTGTTAAGGTCCTTCAAGAATAGTTGTTTAGAAGTCCCACGCACTTTCAAGTACGAAAGTTGACCGCGACTATCTCTGCAGGGTGTTGTGGAACAAGAATCTTGTCCCAGCACAACTAAAGGCGCATTTAAACCACGGAATAGGTAACTGTAGATGGACTGGGTAGTTGGGAGCTTCATTGAACTCCAAATGGAAACAGTTGCTATGGCTGATAATTCCTTGACGAAGTTGAACAATTTGGGACGCACGAAGACTGCTTTGGGGCCGACCAAAGCCGGATTCAGAGCAGAGTGCGGGGCATCAAAACCACCAATTGGGATATTTTTATACTTAGACTTGTAATCTTCACACTTGCAAAGAATACCGTTCAAGTCAAGGACAACGTTGATCGAAGTAGGCTTTGGCATCGCAAATAAAGGGGGAATCGTGACGCTTTGTGCACCGCCACGATTAGGAGGAGGACAGCCTACCTCCTGAAACAGAAGAACACGACCAATTTTGAAGAAAGTTATGACTCTGAATTTTGATTGAGGAAGCGTATCTTGAATGAAGAGAACCTCGAAATAGATCCAAAGCTACTCGGTGATGGACAATGGGATAAAGTAAGTAAAAATTCAATAAATTGGACTATTGAAATTGAATGCAATCACCGGTGTTCCAGCACAGTTGAAGGATTCCTCGTCTGACGATCGCAAAGTAATTGAACGCGAGGGAATTCTACAGGGGTCCAATCGCTTCGCAAGTATGGCCTGATTGGGTCTTTCCAAAATTGACATACGCGAAGGATCTGATTGTAAAAAGACACCAAACATAATTATGAAATGAAATGTACAAGTTAATGTATAGTATCATGTAGACAACTGGAAGAGAAATAATTAAATTCTATGGTGCCAAAATTTGGGCCCAATAGTTTATTGATGTGAACATACAATAATGTTTGCAATCAATATTTGAGACCAAGTAGTTTAGGTTGACGAGAGCTAAAACAGAGACATGAAGTTGAACTGTAGTTGTGCAACTGTTATATAAATAAGACGGGATGACTATCTAGGATTTTAGCTTCCATCGACCTAAAGAAAAATGTATGGAAAGAGATGTTGATCAAAGAGATCTACCTGCTTTTTCTTTGGTTGCGGTTGCGTTGTCAGAGCCCAAAAGAGAAGCACGTTGACTTCTTTGCTCAACATCATCTCTCATTTGAACAGCGTGGATGTCCATTCCATCGTACAGCTCTTCAGAAGAGATGGGAAGACCGGAGACGTCCATCGCAACTTCATCGACGGAAGGATGTACTTCGGAAACGGCGCCTGGTTCGCTGACAGAATAAATCTCTGGCATGGGACAATCCGAAGCACTAGCTGATTCAATAAACGCAGGAGGGGTAGAAGTAACTACACTAACAGCAGGTACAGAGTCGAGCTGAGCTGGTGATGCGATCGGACTGCCCTGGATTGGACCCATTCCATCCAGAGAGACTGAATGAGGAATGGCTGACGGAGCAATACCGTCACTGCTGTTCGAAGATGATGATATGTTGTCAATTCTCAACGGTGTCTCCCCAGCAGATAGGGAGGAGATTAGTTGCGGCAATACAGTCTTCAGCATTTCGCACATATACCTCTTGAATTCGTCATTCTCTCTCCTCAATGACGCGTGCAACTCCTCATTCCGTCATTGATTCTCGAGCATCTGAAGTTGCATCTCTGCATGGCGCCTATTCTGCGACTCGTGAAGGTCCATGCTGCGCTTCGCCTGTTCCAAGACCTGCTGATTCATTTTTTCCCATGGATTCAAGGAATGATGACATCATGGAATTGTCAGACGCAGAGAGTGGGACGGCAAAGTCCCTCCGACGCTTTCTCGAAGAGCCAGCTGCTGAAGAACCAAGAGATGTGATGTCAAGGTTCATCCCAGATAATGCAGATGATCCAAGAAGGTCAATGGGAGGACGAATTGAAATTCCGGGGAGGGAGGCATGACCGACGACATCACTGAATGCATCCACCTCAACATCATCTTCGCCGTCATCGGAGCTCTCTTCTTCGTTTTGCATTCGAGATGATTGACGGGCAGGCCCCACCTTCGCGGGCCTTGCCTTTTCGCTTGACAGAGGGCGGAACATTTGACCTCCCAGGAACTCGGTCAAATATAATCTCGTCAACGGGATAGCCGTCGACAAGAAAATCCGACCTGTCGAGATGCAGAGCATCGCGAGCAAGCTCCCTCCAACCAAGGCCATCGGTACTCACCCCAATGGCAAATACAATTGGAACGACATCTGCAAAATCGAATGCAAACAATTATGCACTGAGGCTATTTAGCTCGTTAAGAGCTAAAGTGAAAATGCCAACTCAATGAGAATAAATTGTTATCTGTATCAAATCAGATAAATAAGAAATGACTAGTCATTTAGGTCGAATGGAGCTAAAGTAGCATGAGGTCATATAAAAAAATTGATGATTGGTAGGGAAAGATTACCAGAGTAGCACATATCAGCTTCGCGCCCGTGAAGATCGACAGAACTGAAGAGCCGTGAGGACAGAAGTTACGAATTATCCAGAGATAGAATTCCATTCGTAGCTCTGTTGTGTACAACCGATATTGGATCTCGTTGTACTTCCTTGGCTTAGTGTATATTACACTCTCGGGAGCGTAGAATGCCTCCGGAACATGAATCTGCTTGAAGTTTGTCATCTTCTGCAGAAAGATCAAGTGAACTCTGGCCCTCGCCTTGGCGTTGTTTGCAAGATAATCGCCAAGGCGCTCGTTCGTGGATGGAACGTAATCCGAATGGTCAATGTAGAATTTTGATGAATAATCTTCATTCTTCATGAATTGACTCACCTGCATTAGCTCATCCTTGTCCCCACAAATAAATAGCCAGCTGGGAACATCAACGAATTTGGGATCATTGAGCCTCTTCAGCTTGCCGACGTAATCTTTAAAGTAAGGCTCCGTCAAATTGGGAATTGGCCTTGTTGACTATGCCAGGGACGTTTCTGAAGTCAATGACTCCAAGGTTCAATGAGATCATTGAAGCCTTCGTCCAGGTTCCCTCCGGCCACTCATTGTGAGCGCCACCCTCTATTTTGTACGCTCTGTAGTGAGCTGTCTCCGATGGATTCGTGAAGTTCCATCTCTTCTCAAGGAAGATCCTGAAGAATTCTTTGGCATACGTGGACACCTCCTTAGCTGTTCGATTCTTGTTCTTTTTCTGCTTGGCCTGAGCAAAATACTCCTCGCCGGGTTGCTGAAGAAGAACATTCATCGTAGCTTTGGTGACGTTGTAATCCCTCTTGAATTTCTTCCAGCTACCTCGATCAAGGTCACCTGATGCGGTGATCAGGTGCAAGTCTGCCTTCAAGGCATGAAGCTCGTGCTTGACAAGCATCTTGCGCTTCCTTCGCTCGACTCATTCCTTTGGCAGAATAGCAGCTAGGAAGAACACTCGAGATTGTCTTGATCGTCACCTTTGGATATGAGTATAGGCGCTTGGGATTGGGCTCGTTCAGAATGTACGATGCCAAGGTGGCCAAATCTTGCTCCGTGAGGTTTCCGAGCCACTTGAAGAACTCTCGATTCATTACCCCCTGGTCTGGGTTTCCAGGTGGGCTTATCGTTGTACTTGTTCATGGTGTCGAGGTCAAGGAGCTCGCCTGTTGTGTGATAAGATATCACATTACTCGAAAGATCATATGTCCTGTCGAAGGAGGTTATGATCTTTAGCTCATTGTGAATATCAAGATTCACATCAATGCCTCGCGATTTGGCAGCTCGGTGACTCTTGTTCACGTCAATGAGTGCAAACCGGAGCGATAGTGCCTTCGTGAATTCCTACAATGGTAAATAGCAAGAATCATGAGTGAGCTTGTGATAAGTTTAGATCGGCTCGAGCTAAAGCAGTTGTATTGCTCTTGGATTAATCTGAAGTCATGATAGTTATTTAGTGGCGCTTCAGTAATATGATTGATGTGATGAAACTGCTTCAGTGATGGAATATAGAAATAGAAGTTGTTGATTTAGCTCTTATAGAGCTAAATATGAGATGTGCATCTCGAACTAGCGATGGCATTTCTAGTTCTAATCAATTGACTATAAATTATAACTGCAAATTTAGCTGTGTAAGAGCTAAAAGAACTGTTAGTACCTTATACTTCTCGTGCTCTCTCTGGGCCTCCCTTGTGCGACTGGCAGCAACATTCCTCCCAACTGCCACTGCGTCTGATGTCTTTGCGGGTCGTCCCATGGCATCCCACACTTTCCGAGCTCCAAGGATGTTTGTCGCCCATGAAGGTTGCAGAACACCAAAGTGATTGAGACGGTTGTAGTATGCGCTGATTGCCCGCACGATTTCGTCATCCTCCGTTCATATGATGAAGCAGTCCTAGGCCATAAAATGCTTGAGGATGTCCGCATCGACTTCGATAGTCTTCATCCTACGGCTGGCAACGACATCGTGCTGAGCGTTGATGATATGAAACTTGAGGTTCATGATGTCTTCCCATTTCTCGGGTTTTTTCTTCAGACCCTCGAGCATCACGCACAATGTCTGCTTCGTGGACTTGTCGGGAAAGTGGATGAGATAGTGCATCATTCCGTCCACGAGCTTCTCCTCGAATGCTCTGATGTTCAAATGGGGAGACGCAAGGATGAAGCTCTCAATGTCGATGGAGTGCTTAGCATCAATACCGAAGACGAATGCATCCGTGCATGTCGTCCAGAAGTTCTTGTACGCGACCGAGACCTGCTTGTAGTCTGGATTGCGATCAATTTCCAATGACTTAGGAACTTCTGTCAGGGCCGACGCAGTGCTAATTTCAGGCACCGTTGTTTTTTTCAACAAAGAAGGAGTCAAATTGCTCGTGCGACCTGCGCCTCTTGGTTTTGCTGGACTAGGAGGATTTTTCTTCTTACTCCGAGTCTGTGGACCGTGACTGCTTAAAGTCGGCAGCAGTGACTGGGACCCGCCCGAGCTCCGTGGATTTCTTGACACAGAAGGAGGCCTGGCTAGTGAATCGGCCATTTCCATCTTTGCTTTCACCGTTGCAATGGTGAGCTGGAGGTTTCGAATTCTTGAGCAAAGTCTCCTCCCAGTGAGCGGCTGACCATCAGCTGTCATGTTGTAGTTGGTGTCGACCTTCTCTTCCAGCTCTTTGATCATGTCAGAGTAGGAAGTGTGCTCCAGACTCGCGAGGAAGGGGGTTATGTTGAATTTTATTTTGGCGGAGTTGAATGCAATGGTGAAGTGATACTGCTCCTCCTTCGCCAGATCTGATTTAGTAGTCACGCAGTGCACATTGATGAGTGACCCACTGCGAACGGTGACGTCCTTCACCTTCTCGTCCATGGTGCTTGGAAGGTACGATGTGTTGTTCTTGTGCTTGGAGGTGAAGCACATGTCATGGGACATTGCAATCATGTGCAAGCTCCATGACTCCACTGGGTCTTCATTAATGAACTCCCACACTTTCCCTTAGGTCTCAAAGTCATCTCTACGATCGTTGTCGTTGGTGGTGATCACCTGGACTTTCGTGAAGACTTGCTCGAGATTCTTGACCTGGTCTTCCATCTACAAGATCATATCGCATTTAAGCTTTAGGTCGATACGATCTAAAATGGTTATAGTTGGATTTGGATGATAAAGCAAGAGCAGAGCGGCAGAATGATTTGATGGAGTGGTTATTCACATATATGATGTAATTAGTTCACATGGACATAAATAAACATTTTTGAACTCGTACATACTATTTAGAACATAACTGAGTACAGGTCTGATTTTAACACACAATAGAAGCAGGTAATTTTTAGATCGAGTCAAGCTAATGTGTCGAGAGGCTGAAATGTAATCTCCTATGATCATGATCTGAAACAAAATCGAATTGTTTTTGCGTTGCATTCTATGGTTGTTCTTTCTTGATTTATTTATTGTTTTTCAGGATAAAATATTCATAAGAATGTTTGATGTATATTTAGGTTTACTCGATCTAAATGGATTCAATTGAAATTGATCGATGAGACTCGATTTATACGAATTTAATGTGGTCATTTATTGATTGGTTGCATCATGGTTGCTATATTTTATAATGGTCGTTCTGAAATGATATGGTAGAAATTTCTATGAATAATGATTTTGGAACACGGGATGTCAGTTTTGATTTGGAATTATATCGTTCATGGATGAGATTTGATTTGGCTTTAGATCGAGTCGTGCTAAAGCATTTACGTGTTAGGTGATGTATTACACATTAGTATTTACGAAACTGTATATTTTAAGTAAATTTTGATAATGATTGTTCATTTGTATGTTTTAATTATTACATTTCATCATATGTTAATTTAGGTTTATTCGAGCTAAAATGAAATGGAATTATTAGTTTCTGTGAGATATTGTACATTTTTCCTAGTGTACTGTTTCATTTATGTTTAGCTCGACACGAGCTAATCAAACATAAGAGTTTTTATGGTTGAGGTTTTAAAGAATTAGGTATTCTCAATGAATTGAAACTGACTCGAAATGGTGGTAATTATTCACATTGTTCGAATGTACAACATGTTAGCTCGATTGGAGCTAAACTGTTGCATTTTGCGTACATTCTTACAGCTAAATTTACAGGTATATTAGCCAGGATCGAGCAAAACTGCAAAACTGACATCGAGCTAAACTGCACAACCATGCAGAATACAACTACAGTTGTCTTACCGTATATTGCAAATTGATGAAATGATACAATTTGCTTGCAAAGAGAAATTGAAAACGTTTGTAATGGAAACCACAATCGCTACACCTGCACAATCCAGATTACATATTCAATTCAATTGCACTTGAAACTGAAATGAAATCAAAATCCTAGTTTTTATAACATGAATATCAGCTCAAGACAAACAAAACTTCTCAATTTTGATTATAGAAAATGTAAATCTAACTTCAAAACTCCACACAGAATTGAAACCCCACCTCTAAAAGCAATGTCTAATCATTTGAAAGAAAGACAAGAACTAAAATTTACAAATCGAACTAAATGCAATGTTGTTGAAGAAATACTAACCTTCAAAAGCAGTTTCTTGTTGCGCTTAAACAATCCCGCGCAGCCCCTACACCGTGCCGCACAGACGAGAGAATACAATAATAGAAACCGGTCGAAAGAAACCACGAAAGCAGAATACCGAAAACTTGAGCTTAACAAACAATACTGAAAAAAAACGAGCGTGGTGAACTAGTACAAATATAATCTCATCGCGCGTCAAACCCTGCGGATGTACAAAACCACAAAAACACAGAAAAGAGCTGCACAAAACGACAATCACAGAAACACAGAAACTATGAAGGAGGGAAACTGCGAGAGAACTCAATAAACAAAAGCTAACTTCACAAACACGAGGGAAACACAAACAGAACTCCAGATACGCAAGAGAGATAACGCAAGCGAGAGAGAGAAAGCAAGGGCGACCGCAACAGAGAGAGAACGAAATTGAAAAAACGTAATGGGTATGAGAAAGCGTGAGTGGAGAAAACATGAAAACAATAATCGGGGCGCGCGCGAGCACCAAACCCTAGAAACAGACGTGTACAGAATTGTACACCGCCACTGGCACCGTATCATACAACCGTAAAGTACAGGGTCCGTATAATACAACCGTCAAATTATCCAAATGCAATATACGATAATACAAAGTACGTATACGTATATTTGAGATGTACAATTCATTTGTATACATACATTTGAGATGTCAAGTTCATTTGTATACATACATTTGAGATGTCAAGTTCTTTGTATACATTTCTAAATTCATCCGAATCATCCAAATTAATATTCTCATCCACAATTAATGTATTGTAATAACTTTCATCCAACTTTTATATATTGTAAGGCATTTTCATCCATTAAACGTACTGAAACTTTGGTGATTTTAGCCACGTCTCTACACTTTTATTACAATGTAAATGTCGCCAACACCCAAAACAAGATAGTTTTTGGCGACAATTCGCAAATAATTTATTCGCTGCTAGGAACCCTGAATACATGTTCAAAAACGTACACGTGTAATGACGTACAAAAATAATCCTCCTCTAAATACTGGATACTAATGTCTACCTGAGCCCGTGATGATTTTGCCTATATACTCTTAATCAAACCTCAACATTCTTAAATATATTAAAAAAAATCATTGATTTTTATCACATAAGTTATTTTTAAACAAATTATCCTCATTTTTTCATAATTCTTTGATTAGAATTGAATTTTAATTGCAATTTCTAAATTATTCTCTATTCCTAATTATAGTATGTATTAAAATGAAAAAAATATGAAAAAAATTAGGAAAACATAATGTCATATAAGTACCAGAAGAGAGCTGGTAGCACCATGCCATTACTCTAAATCCCTCGATGATCTTTACTGCGAGGAGGCTAAAAATGCCCCTAATTTGGACCATGCACGAGGCCCACAGAGACATGTCTCCCCTTTTTCCAACGAGTTGAGGGGGATTTGGCCAAATATAGGTACTCCAAGGGTAATATGCAATCATAGACCCCGTAGAGCCAAAAAAAAATATTCCACAAATAGCCCGGAATGTCTGCATTTAGTAAATTATTTTATCTGCTAGTCCCCTCT
>CAXARX010000214.1:0-18736 GCA_963971425.1 Bryoerythrophyllum caledonicum | reverse complement strand
CCTAAAACAATGGAATATAGAAACAGTTTGCCAGGTCAAAAGCTACATGACTAGCTACCAAAACATCCCTCCGCCAACCCGAACGACAGAAGAACCGCAAATTGTCCCTCCCATGCTACCGTACAAAAACTGCAGTCATTCTCTGACGGATACCGGAAAGGCAGCACCCGAAAGGAGTGCTACTCACATCCAAAGAATTCGAAAGCACAAGGTGCTAATCCAATTCAGGGTGCGGATCATCGCTTCGGTTGCCAGCGCCCTGGTTCCCTGCTCCATTGCCACCTGATGTACCTGGACCTGGTGCCGGCGCAGGAGGAGGTGTCGATGACCGGAACCACGGCAGATGGATTGAGAATCGCCGCCCGATACCTCCCCCGCCCGGAGCCGCTGCTGGTACTGGGGCTGGATCGCTGCTAGTTTGAGGCCCGCTTGTTGCAGCAACTGATCCCCCAAACCCCGCCGGAGACCCCCAAAATGTGAACCCACCTGGCGCACCCCCTCCCTCCATCCCCGCTCCTGCTGTATTGCTCGCACTCGCGCTCGTTGCTGGATTTCCACTTGCCCCGGCCGTCCCCGTAACCTCTGCCTGCGGCCCTGCCGTCCGGCTCCGGTTGTAATCCTGGTCATCCGTCGGCATCTCATACCGACACACCGGACACGAATTGTGCTGCACCAGCCACGGCATTATGCAATCCTCATGGTACATGTGCTTGCACGGCATCTGCCGCACCGACGCCCCCACCTCGAACTCATCCTTGCACACCGCGCACTGTGCCGCATCCGTCCCCAGATGCTCCTCCGATATCTGGATTGTTGGCATCGCCTCCACCGCGCTCTTCGAAGCCGGCGGTGCCCCGTACCTATTCGGGTCATTCTCCGCCAGCTGCTGGATCAGCTGATCCAACCCCGGCCCCAGAAAGTAGTCCCCGAAATTCCCTGGCAGCCGCCGCGGGATCCCTGTCCCGTTGTCGAAGAACACTTCCACATTTCCCCCTCCTCCCAGAAAGTTCTGCATCTGCCCTTGCAGCATCAGCATCGGATTGAACCCCTCCCCTGCCCCTCCTGCCCCTGCGCCGGGACCTCCCCCTGCACCTCTGGGGCCCCTCGTGCCATCCCCGCTCATGTCCACCTCGCCGGGTTCTTGGCCGCTCTGAGGAGGCTGGATTTGCTGCAGCACTGCTGACATCGCCTCCAGCACCTGCAGCACCGCCGGATGGCTCCCGCCCCGACCCGGGTACCCACGCATTCCTCTCGCCTCCGGTTGATATCGCCGGAATCCGGCCGACACGCCACCCGGCCCATCGAATCCTCGCTCCCCTCCATCCATGTCCCCGCCTCCCAATCCGAATCCATCGTGCAAGCCCGCTCCGTGTCCCGGAAAATCGGTCCCTGCACCGGAGCTGTCGGTCTCCTCCAGAAAACTCCCGCTGCACGTCGGGCAAACCAACTCGTCCCTCCGCGTCGGCCTCACCGTCCGGTTACACTGATGACACCAATACGTCCCTGCCAACGACGTCATCTGATCTGCAATCCAGCAATTCGACTTGCTCGCCACAAATCCCAGCACTGCAAATCAATCCCCAAACCCTAACCACTTGAGAGCAACACTCCCAACGAAGCTCGTCACGCAAGGGAATTTGAAACCCTAAATGGTTGAATTCGAAACACCTCGACCACGCCGAGATGGGTAACAAAGCGCCCTACAAGGAAAAGGGAGAGAATAGCGATCCAATCCAAAGGTAAGGGGGGAGGTCCAGGGGCTCCAAAATCAGCAGGAGCGGTCCTGCGCCACATGTCCTGAGGAATATGCTGCCGGCGCTTGATGTGGCGCCTGTAAATCTCGGGGCTGCATCATCATATCCCCACCACCCGCGTCTGCATCCTTGATTCACCCACACGTACCACCAGCGCCTCTAAAGACGACCATGGTCTTTGTCCGAATCTTGTTACAGACCTCGTTTCTACCTTTCCCTGACACTGGTGATGCAAATTAGGGTTCCCCAAGTGGGTTTGACAAGCGTCACCGCAGAAGAAAAGAAGAGAGAAGACAAGAGGAGAGGAGAAGGCAGCAGCTCGGAAGGAATACGCCACGAGAGCCGCGGCTCAAGTGGAACAACCAAGCTGAACCTATCCAGGACCAGCAAGTGACAGCAACGAAGAACCAGCGGACATGCAATCTAAGGCTTCAGCACAACCCACTGCCTTTGCACATAAAGATCGGGGATGGGAGAGACGGCCATTTTTCGATGGATGATTTTCAATCTGGATGAATGCTCTTCGGAAGGTCGTCGTAATGTCCTTGCCTCAATCAGGAAAACCAAAAGATTTGGAATAGTATTGTAACAGACACGTGGCAGTTACTTTTGTTTGCAATTTAAAAACATATTGTTTCAAGAGCACTGCAGTACTAAAACAGTATCTTCTGTTGTATTATTGATTTTTGAGAGTTACTGCAATAATATTGCAATTGTATAAAATGTAGCAATTGATGTTAGCAGATATGTTGCAATTTAAAAACTACGATTCAATTTTTCAATATTGTTCATTATTGATTTATTATTGTTTTTTATTTCTTTTAGTTATGAAACAATGTGCAAACAATACTGTTGCAATATTGCAACAATTTTTGTATGATTTAGGTATGTTGTAATATTGTTGAATTTAGTTAGAGATTGTATTGTTGCAATTTGGATTTTAAAATCACTATTGTATTATTATTGAATTGTTATTGAACTATTGTAGTTTTTAAATCTACCACTCTCTCGAGAGTCTTAAGGTTAAATAAGAAAAATCACCTTCCTCTTACATTCATGCGATCCCTACTCCAAAGTTGTTGATTAGTGTAGTCAACACTAATTACGAATCTAACACTAAATGTCACACGCAACGATAGTTTTAGAACACTAAATGTAAAACCTCAACACTATTAGTCACACTCAGTAAATTGAAAGGAAGGATAAGAAATTACACTTTGAAGTTTAGTGTTGAGTTTGACAATGTACACAAAAAGAAGGATAGTAATTAGATATTGAAACTCTCTTCTAAAATACTTGAAAGGAAAGAAAATCCAACAAAATTTATTGAATTTGGACCTTGAATGAGAGAGATACAAGTCCTCGAAGTTGCAGCACTTAAATGCAGTTTCTAAACTGAATTAGAACCTGCTACCTTTGATCGGCTGCCAAAAATTCATTCCATTGTGGGTTCATCTGAAAATTTTAGCACACAAACTAGAAGTCAAGACGCAACTTTCCCAACAAGGGTTGTTCAAGGTGGCGCCGTAGCGACTGCAAGCCCTAAAATTGTCTAACACTAACTGTCAACATCTTCACAATTAGTGTTGTGTTTGACTTGTGGTAAAAAACACTAATTGTAACATAACACTAATCAACAACTTTAGTGTAGTGCTACAAGGTTGTCGGTTCAAACCTTCATGACTGCATGCCGTGCGGCCACGCTTGTGGCGTGCTAATGTGACATTATTTCACGTGGTAAACCACTACATTTGAACTTTTACACGTGGCGGCCTTTTTCTGTTGTAGTACAATTGCAATATTGAAAAATATCACTAGCAATAGAAATGCAATTTTGAAATGTAGAATGCAACAAACTAAATTGTTATTTGAAAAAAATGTAAAATTTAACATTGAAAGTGCATTATTTATAACAAAGTTGTTATATTGTTTCAAAACTGCATCAATACAACATTTTGCAACTGCAAGCAGTTTTGTTGCAATTTGCAACGGTATTATACTATTAAGCGTTTAGTTTGATATTGCAATAGTAGTGCAACAACACTCTTGCAATTCCTAATTTTTTCCTGATGTCTAGGATGGTCATTTTATGGACGATTACATGAGTGGATGAATGAACGGTTGTTTCGTTAATGGCTTTTGGAATTGGGAATTCGTTCGCTAGTGAAGTTCGTTTCTTCATTGGAGATTTGTAAATGAAATCATCTTTTTGGAATGGATTTTGTAGAAATTAGAAACTTTCTATTGTTATAGGTTGCAAAATTGATGTTTTTTTCTTATTTTTTTAGTAGAATATTCAAGGAATACTCTAATCGACTAAATTGTTGTTGATTTGATGTCAATAGTATTAATAGTGACTTTGGACACCAAACTTAAACAAAGCTTTTCAATAAATACTTTTATGATTTATGTTGTTGTCACAAATGTCTCTTGTACATAAGATCATACGACTTGTGTCAATGCCACAAAATGTCTCACGAGTACAAGATCGTATGTTTATCCAATACAATCCAAAAGTTCTTGTCAAAGGTCATGCAAAGTATTTAATCCATTTCAACTCTTAATGTTTGCAATTCAATCGAAAAAAGGATGCTCAAAATCGGTATAAATTTAATTCAATTAAAAAATTCATAACTTTCACATTGTATGTTTCAATGCCGAAAAACAAATCCAAATACTCCTTGTCAAGAGCATTTGAACGACGCTCAAAAAGCCCCCGGGGTAGACATTCACTCCATAAGATTTAAATTTCTAAAGAAACAAAACAAACAAACATGCTCATTTCATACATATATATATGAAATGACCTATATCGTTACCACTAAATGTTTCTTGTACATAAAATTGTATGTCTTCTATTGTTGCCACAAAATGACTCCCATGCATAAGATTGCATGTCTTATGTTGTTGCCACAAAATGACTCCCATGTATAAGATTCAATCAGTAATAGCCAAGTAGTAGAAGTAGCAGTTGTCTCTAAATTTCATTTATTTTTTATTTTTTCTAAACTTTCTAATTATTAGTAGCCACAATTTAACTTTAGCAAGAATTGTCAAAATGCCACCTAAAACATAATATGGGCCCCTCTCCTCATTAAACACTTTCTAATGATACCCCCATCTAACACTCAGTCTATGAGATATGAGTTCTCCAAAATAAACAACCTAGTTTAATATATAGACTACACTAAATAGTATATTTAGTGTTGAATTACATTTAGTGTAGTTACCATCTACCCCACGCAACATTAAATTTGAATTTCGACGGAAATAGTGTAGTCTCAAACTTCATGAGTAGCATCTACTATTCTAACTCTAAGTAGCCACTACGTCAACAGGTTTTAGGTCAATTTAGCTCAAATCAAATTGAATTGACACAAAACCTTTCATCAAACATAGTATAGTTTTAATATGTTCTAACACTAAATGTAAACATTTCATGATTTCAGATTTACCATACAGTATATTTAGTGTTAGAAATTACATTTAATGTTAGTTACTTTAATAGGCTTAATGATATTTAGTATCATGGTTCCTAAATAGTGTTGCTAAATAGTGTTGCTATCATGGTTTGTAAATAGAGTTGTTGTATTTAGTATAGTATGACAAGTGCAATTGGTCCAATTTTTATTAAAACCGTGAAGGTGGCGCAATGCATGAAAATATATTTGTCTAGTATGCATGAAAATATATTTGTCTAGTATGCATGAAAAAATGGTCTTGTAATGTATTTAGTTGATCCTAACTCTTTATGTTTGTAATTCAAGTGAAATAATTGATTGACTAGATCGATTATGTGTTTAATTCAATCCCAAAATTCATAAATTTCACATCACATGTCTAAACCCCATGAACTAAGGACCATGCACTCCCCCTTGTTGAGAAATTTTCAACGACACAAATAACACCTCAAGAAAAAATTCGCAATCCTTAAGACTTCAAGCTATGAAACAAAACAAAACAAATAGTTATGAAATTCTATAACATTCACATCTTATGTTCAAACAAAGTCCATGCACCCCTCTTTGTTAATTACTTTCTATTGTTACCAAAAACACATGTATGATACGTAGACACTATGATATGTGTCATTCGCCTAATTCTATTATAATCATAAAGATCTCGCAATATATCAAGTATTCGTGTAAAGCTATTAACAAAGGCTACGCATTGTATATAGTCATTGTGACTCTTAACCCCTAAAGGTTTTCGACTATGTTCTCACCAAAAATCGCTCCAAAATTGCCATTTTTAGGACAAGTACGAAAATTTCAAACAAAATAGAAATTTGTCACATCTAACCATAGTATCTTAAAGCACATTAGTTTGAAAAGTTGTGGAAAAAAACTTAGAATTTTTCACCGTGTAGATTGAAAGTTTTTAGCATTTGAATTGACAAAATTCCATTTCTTGTCCTTGCAAAAAACCGGGCAGTTGAATTTCACAAGGGCACGTTTATATGAAAAAATGACTTAAATGATGGTGACTCTTTGGATTAAATCTTTTAAAGAAGTTGTCAATGTGCTTAAAATTTTTCAAATCATTTGGAATTGTACAACATACAAGAAATACCTAGTTTGTAGAAAGAAGTAGAGAATGATTGAAAACACTAAATTGATTATTATTTATTGTGAAATTGAAAAGAGCCAATCCCAATGGTTGTAATGTTGTAATAAACGATCTACATCCAAGGTTTTTTTTTTTTCAAAAAATATTAAAAATTGACTTAGATAAAGGACTTCAAGGTTTATTTTAGAGTAGAGAATCCATAATTGCCGGCAAACTAAAATTGCTCGTAACTTTTATCTCATTGATCCAAATGGACTCATTCGAAGCTTTCTAGGTACATATAAACTTGAAGAACGAATTTCAAATTTTTTATATTTTAAAAGTGAATTTTTCAAGGCAGTCCAAATTGCGCGGAGTTCAAACAAAATTGAGTTTCATGCAATAACTTTTGAACCACGTGGTTTAAAGTTATAAAATTTGTTGGGCCTTTCAGGTACTCCTCGCACACATGTTTTGTGAAAATTTCAAAGAGATAAAATTAAAATTAGATTCGTAGTGACTTGCCCAAAATTGCTATGTTGCCAAAAACGCACTTTGGTCCTTTAGGGGTCAAAGGGTCGCAATATATATCTTGCCCATCTGGACTCTTCATGCTTGCAATTCAGTGAAAGAATTCAAAATCAACCATTTATTTAATTTAACTTAAAATTTCATACTTTCATATTGTACAAAGCCCATGCATCCCTCCTTGATGTGCCCTTTCTAATTGTACCAAGAACCTCCAAGGAGACACCTAGTCCAAGAGATGTCAATTGAACAAACAAAACAAACAAAGATGCTAATTTAATGTTTAGATAAATTATATTTATTGGTAATTTTAGCCATTCTCTTTATTGAGAGTATCAATTTTATTTTATTTTTGGTTAATCTTAAATTATAAAAAATTATTTTAGAATTTTTTAATTTTTATTATAAAATATAAATCAATGTTTTGAAAAGACTCGATTGTTGCCAAATACTTCATTAAATATAGATAAACAATTGAGTTGCTTTATAAATTACACTGTATCATTTTACTCGTATGCTAATACCATACATTTCAACAAATCTATGTTTGTTTACTTTGTTTATTTTGTTTAAACGGTGGAGATATCATGATTGAGTGTCGTCCAAGGGTAATCTTGGAGTATTAGAGAATGCATGTCCGAAACAAGAGAAGATTCATAGAAATTTTTTAATCTTTTTTGTTGTTTCCGACTCATTGTTTTGGCCAAATTTAAACATAAAATTATTGATCAAAATTATTGATTGATTTTGTTGATTGGTTATGTTGATTTGAGGTAGTTGCTTATACAATAGCAAAAAAAATGAAAAAATTTGAATGAAATTGCCAAAGTCCTAAAAAAGAATTTACCCAAGTCGCCACTACTTTAATGAAAGTGCTTTAACATAGAGAAATTTATGGATGAGCTTATCTATATGGATGATTATGTATGAGTTTTTTTACATAGCTATGTCAAAGGTGCATGCATCGGAAAAACATAAAATAACCTTGATTCTCAGTATGGTTGAAAAAGCTCTTGAGAAAAAGGGTGTATGGCATTTTGATGTATCATATGAAAGTTATGCATCTTTGAGTTATTTTTTAATTGAATTAAATAAATGGTCAATCTTGAAAATCAATTCTTTCATTTCATTTGCAAACGTACACATCCAAGATGAATTATATAATCTCATGACCTTTGTCAAGAGCTTTTCACACGTACTAGATAAACATACTTGATACATTGCACAACTTTTATGATTATGACTAAAATTAGGCCAATGGCACACGACATACTAGCTTTTTTAAACTGAAATTGAATATCTTGTAGAAATCGGAAATTTCAATTTATACATTAAATTAGGTTATTTGATAGGTTGAAATATCTAAGAGTGGAGGTGTAAGTAGTATGGTTTGAAAGTACTCATCACAAGAAGGTTGCATTGACTTTTTTTGTGGCGTTTTGACCTATGATGCAAAAGCTATGGGATTTCAAAGAATTTACTAGTACGACGTTTGCCATTGCCACAAAATGTCTCCCGGGCCTAAGATCGTATGTCTTCTATTGTTGCCACAAAATATCTTTTGTACATAGGATTGAATTAGAATTAGCCATGTAGAAGTGATAAAGCAGCAACTGTTTCTAAGTTATGTTTATTTTTTATTTTTCTAAATTTTATAATTATTAATAGCCAATACTTCTTTGAAATTCCATAATTTTTGCAAGGTTTATCGAAATACCACCCAAAAAAATATGGACACCTATCATTATTGAGCTCTTTCCAATGATACCACATTCACCTCCCAACAGATATGTGGTCCATGAGATATGAGTTCTCTAAAACAAACAACCTAATTTAATATATAGATGGCTACCAAAAGTTAGAAAAATTAGAAAAATAGAAGTATACTGGACTTAAAGACAAATGTTACTACAACCACACTTCTATTGGATTATTACTAATGTTATTTTTTTACACCCTTCCTTGTTAAGAGCTTTCCAAAAGTACCTAACATGAGTACCTAACACGAGAGACACCCGGTACATGACATCTCAACCTACTAAACCAACAAACAAATAAACAAACATGCTAATTTAATGTACAAAGTAGTATGACATGTGTTGTTGCCACAAAATGACTCCCGTGCACGATCAAAGTATTAAGAGTCGTGTAGAAGTGGTAGTAGAAGTTATTGTCTCCAAGTTTCATGTACTTTCTATTTTCTAAATTTTCATATTATTGGTAACCATAAATACTTTGAAATTCCATAACTTTTGCATGGATTGTCGAACCCATGAAACAAAGTATGTGCACTCATCCTCATTGAGTACTTTCCAACAATACCACAAACACCTCTAATAGACACTTGATAAAGGAAATATGAGTTCTCCGAAACAAAACAAAACAAACAACCTAATTTAATGTATAGATACTAATCAAACTAAAAAAAATAACCATAACATAGAATTTTTTGAATTTAAAGTAACATTCCAAGTTAGTTAGAAAAGTATTGAATATTAATTCAAAACAATGATCTAAATTATTTTCTCTTATTATCCAAGGCATGGGTGTCTAGACAAGCCTTTTTATTTAGTCAAATCCTATTAGGCTTTGAAAAGAAGAATATGAAATAAAATTTGATTTACTATGTACACTCTAACATGTGGCTCATATTCTTGAATGGTATAATGAATATCTCTCTTCTACAATATTATCATAGATGAATAATTCCCTTAAGTTCAAAAAGGAATAATCTATACTTTAAATTAGGTTGTTTGTTTGTTTGTGTGTTTTGTTTGTTTTGTTTGTCACATTGAGATCTCCACGACCGTGAGTCCCCCGGGGGCGTGCTTGGTACCGTCGGAAAGCGGTCGGCTAGGGTGGGTGCACCGGCTTGGTTTTGTGGCAATCCGACTCAAGGTGTAGAATTTATAGATTTTTGAGTTATTTTTGGATCTTAAATTATCCTAAATTATAGATCTTTTGAATTGTGCGTCCCCTAATTGCGTTCTTGGTATTGTTGGAAAGCCCTCGGCAAGGAGGGATGCACCGGCTTGGTTTCATGGCAAATTATTAGAAAAACATTAAAATGGGCCAAGGGCACATGGCTATACTAGTAATCTTTGACAATAGAGAGGATCATTTTTGGTACATTACTATCTTTGTCTTCAATTATGGTTGTAGTTATTCAATTAATCCCTAAAGAACTTTTAGAGAAAGAGAGGGGGTTTATTGAACATAGATGTTGTTTCGTTTATTACTTGTAACAAGCTAAGTTCTTCATTGGAATAGCATAATCTTGGTGATTGGTACCTTTGAAACTAAGAAGATTTATTTGACTTCTGCATAAAAAGAAGATTAGTGAAATGGCATAATTTTTGTGAAAAAGCTACCATTGAGAAGAATGATCATGGTATTTGAACATGTAATAAAATGAGATTGATTGAAAGTGCTTCAAAAAATTTAAATTTTATACTAGACATTGAGATGATTGAAACAATTATATGAAAAAATTCACATAATTTAGAATTAGAAATAAGAAGATATCAATATCTAAAGTAATATCCAAATCGTATTCTTCTATAAAAAATAAAATCTCCAAGAATTGCACAATTCATAAATTTCCAATTAGAAGGTATTCACATATTTCAAATTGAGTTGGGGTCTCCTTGTTGCTCCTCCTACATTCAACAACCCAACTTTTTGGATTTCTTCACTTTGTAGTTTTAAAGGTCACGTGGGGGCCTTATTGTCGTTTAGGAGCTAACGTAAAATAACTTCAATGCTAATTATCAAGGATAGTGGTTGTTATTATTTGTTGAACCTATCCTTCATTCAATGTCTACTAGTATGAGTGGTGTTATTGCCACAAATGGTTATGCAATGTATGAAGTATGTTCGTATAGTATGCTAATTTTGTATGAATGAAAAACTCTTAATAAATGTATGCAATATATTTAGCCCATCATCACTTTTCACATTTGAAATGTTTACTTGATTCATCACAACTCTTCACGGTTGCAATTCAAGTGAAAGAATTGATTGTCAAAATCAACCATTTATTTATTTTACTCAAGAAATTCATAATTTTTACATTGTATGTCCAAACCCTACAAATCAAAGTCCATGCGGTCTTCTTCGTCGAGAGCTTTTCAATGACACCAAGAATGCCCCATGAACTCTTGATTCATGACATCTCAATTGTTCAAAATAAACAAACAAACATGCTAATTTAATGTATAGATGTATAGATAGAATAAAATTTTAATGGTTAAGAATAGTTATTTCTTTGAATTTGGACACTACAATAAAAATCAACATATTGAAGATAAAAAGAGAAAAGGCAATGATTTTGTTATGTATGAACAGTTAATTAAGGTTATGTTAAGGTATGTATGTATGTATGTTTTTTTTCACATAGTGATTGTAAAAATTGAGTCTATACAACAAAGAAGCAAATTCAATGACAATGTAGTGAGCAAGAGTGATCAAAATTGTAAATTGTAAAAACAAAAATTGTAAAGTATAAAGTACTACATAATACCATAAAGAGTGAAGAATGATTTAAAGTACAACAAAGTAGACAAAGATGATTGAAGCATAGATAGAAACTCCGGTCCTTGAGAGGGCCGGGATGAATGAAGTGTCTGTTTGTCAGGGCAATGGGCTAGGGTCCACTGAACCATAGATCATGCTGCATGACTACTCTACCCTTTTGGGAATGGACACTTTAGTAACAGAGCTAACATAGAGAGCTAGTAACCTGGTTAAGAATAGACAACTAGTATGACAATATAGTGTAGTTCTGTGATGGTTTTAATTTTGTACTATTTCACGTGGAAGTGGTTGTTTGTTTTCGATTCTTTTTTTTGTATAGTAGTATGGAGCTAGCATGTTGTATGGCTATAATTGTGTTTATTTCTTTAATGGTGTGTCTTATTGAGGTTTTTGGTAGTTTGAATTCATTTTCTAGATTTTTTATGGATGGAGAGTGTGTTGTTCCTCTTGCTCGTGCGGTGATGACGATCAATTCTTAAACTTTCCATCCACTGTTAGTAATGTTATTTTTGAGTGGTGAATATTTCTTGATTTTATTATTTATAGTTTCTTGTCGGAACCTATCATTACATTTAGAAAATTCTATAAATTGTATTTCCATGTTGTATTGTTGCGTTGTTTTGTGGAAGGCTCTGGTATGGGAGTCCTTTGACGCATAGTAGGACTGGTTTGAATTTTGCGTTGCATCGGCAATGCGTGGTTACGCAGTTGCATGTGAGTAGCCAAGGAGGTGTTGCATTTTCTTGGGGTTTTTTGTTAAATGTACCTTCCTTCATTAGGGTATAGCATCTTGATTTTTGTAATGCTAATATTAATTTTTTAATTCCCATACAACTTTGTTATGTCTTTTAATTCGAAGGGTGTGTATATGCGGATGGTTACATTTTAAGAGGATGTGTAATCGTGTATCTGCATCTGGAGAGGAGCAAATGGAGCATATGTTGGATGGGAAATTTTCTACACTTAAGAATAGTTGTTTTCGGGCATTACCCATGTAATGTCCTGTGTGGAATTTTAAAAGATTTGTTTTTTGTGAGTCAGATATTGAGGGGTTCTTCAATAATTCATTAGATAGTTCTCTATCTATGTTTAGGTTTGAAGTTCATTTACTGATGTTGGAAAATTGAATGGCCATTATTTCTACGTTGTTTTCCAAGTAATGTTGTGATAGATATGTTTTTATGCATCTTATTGGTCCTTTATCTAGGGGTTTTGTCGGTCCGGGTCATGAGTCTTTTTGGAAGTAATATATGTACAAATTCATGTGGCTCAATTGTAAATCTGTATTTCTTTTTTGTTAGTTTGTGCCTTCTTTTGTTAGTTTGTCGGCTTGTTCGTTGCCTTTTATGTTAATGTGTGCTTTGACTTTGTTTATTGTTGTTGGTTATGTTTATTTTTGGAAGATCTTTACCATTCATTTTAATATAGTTTTGTTTGCGTGATTATGTTGCGTGATTTGAAAATATAAAGTTGATGTAGCAAGAATGCACTAAACGGAATCTGTTGCACTCTGCTTCTGTGGTTAGGGTATTTTCCGCTGCAAATTGTGTAGTTGATCGCAAGCTTGTACATATAGGAAAGAGTGGAGTTGTGCTTGATAGCTACCTCAACACACTACTTAGAAAATGATTTGCACATTAGGTAGGAGCACCCAATTGCTTCAATGTTCCTAATGCCATTACTTTCAATTTAAATGTAAGCATAGCATAAATGTAAGCATAGCATAAATGGCTTATCATTTTGCTGAACGTAAATAAGTCATATACAGTGATCTTCATTTAAGTTTTGAAATTACTACCATTTGTAGAATCTTGATGCCATTAGGCTCATTAACGCCATTGGATTCATTGATGTCATTTGGTGCTCTTACCTTATTATGTCTCAAATTAACCCTTTGACGCACTAATGTCTATATACTAGACAAAGAAATTCAGCTTCTTCTGATTGTATTTATTGACAATTTTGATCCTTTCAATTTGCATATGATAGGTGACTATCATTTTAGGCGACCATCATTTTAGTTGACCATCATTTTAGTTGACCATCATTTTAGTTGACCATCATTTGAACGGTTGGATCTTCCAAATAAAATATTGTCAATTTAAAAAACAAAATAGAATTGGATTATATCAAGTTTCTTTTTTAGTTCAAAAGGTGAAACCTAAAACTTGATTTCCCAAAATAATTAGTATAAAATAGTGGAACTTACATTGCATGTTGGTCCAAATTCATGACAATCTTTTTTAATTTTTAAAAATTAATTTGAGATTTTTAAGAGAATTCCAAAAGAAAACCTTGAAAAATTAAATAAAATTTCGTAATAAAAATATGATAAATCCAACTGAATAGATTTAATATTTGCATTATTTGATATTTACATTCTTTTCTTTATACATCAATTCCATTTTTGTTTTTCATTGTTGAATTGGGAGGTTAATGAGTTAAGGTCTTGATTTCTGAGGTATGTGAATACAAATATTCTTTACTATTTAAATGATCTTCAGTGCATATATATAAGACCTTGATTTGTGTAGGATCATAAACTTTCTTATTCAATTTTCATCTCTCCAAATGAATGATTTGATATCACATGCAAGATGATGCAAGAGGTAACAAGAATTCTAGTGTAGCAAAAGTCAGTCAAACTCTTGTAATTTCTAATTCAAGCAACAATGTAGAGAATTTGGTAATCTGTAATCAAAAGCCATGAATTGTGGAAGGTAATAGTATAACTAAGCTATATTTTCATGGTAAGAAAAGTTTCTTTTGCATTAAAATATTCAAAAAAAATACATTTAATGAAAACTATGTTCCTCGAATGACTTTTGTATCCTCTATAACAAAACAAGTTAGACCTTAAACATCAAGAGGGATGTAATGGCGCAGCCTACAAAGCATCATACTATTGAAACTTTGCACGCACTAAAAAATGTTTAACAAAAAACAAAAATAAGAAACAAGAAAAAATCAAGGCCTACCATGTTTGCGAAGGCAAGAAATGCGGAGGCCGAAGAGAAAATTAAATTTTAATTTTTAAAAAAAATTTAAAAATCATTTTTATTATTTATTCTCTTCAAAATGTGCGTTGACAAGCTTTCACATGGTAGGAGGCTCTGCCCAATAGTTTGCAATATGAAGATTTCAATTGTTTATGCAATCGCCATTTCTTCCACACTGAAAATCTAGCAAAATTTGTTGTTGTGGATTTTGCGATTTCAACATCTTCCTTCACTTAAATTTTTGTATCAAATGATTCAGTATAATGTTTTTTTTCTTCAATATTCTTTATTTACCAAGCCTCATTAGCTTCGCTTGACGTTTAAAGGCTAATACTTTGTTTACTTGCCTTTGCTATTTAAAATAGCTTGGATTTATTTTGGCATGCTCTCATACAACTTTCTACATTGTCTCCTTTGGTATAATGAAAGCGTAAGTAACATTCTCTAATTTGCTCCCATAACTTTAAAATTCTTTTGGAACACTTTCATATTGATTGAGATGGCGTTTTTGCGATGAACAAAGATGCTCAATTGGATTTAGATCAAGAGAGTGTGCACGCCATTGAAGAACATTTAACTTTTAATAAGTTCAAGTGTAGCTGGACACTTTTTGCAATATGTTTGGGACCATTATCATGTTGAAAAATCAAATGGAGAGAATCAATATTAAAAACCATCATATTGTACAATAAAATCTCTCTCCAAGATTTTTTTTGTATTGATGTTGATTCACTCTTCTTTCAACTCTATAATAAATACCAAGACCTTAGAACATCATGCGACTCCACACCATCTCCGAACCATCACCAATATTTATTGTTTGTTGAATTTGTCTTAAATCACAAAATTGTCTATCATGAATCAAACACAAACTGCAACCATTTGGAGCAAAATCCGTTTAACTTTATATCAATCACAGAAAATAACATGTTTCCAATCACAAATGGTCCAATCTTCATAGAATTTAGCAAATTCAAATCGCTCTTTGATTTGTTTTTTGTTCAACTTTGGCTTCTTTTGGTTTCACTTTTTATCTAAGTGGTGGAGCACGTAAAGCCCTTTTTAATGTATCAACGCTTACAATAACTTGACATTCCCTAAGCACATGTTGGATAACTTGTGATGCAACATCAATGCCTCATGTTGTGGCAACTTTAGTACATACTATCCTTTGTGCATCTGTGAGCATTTGTGGTCTACCACCACAACTAGCTTCAAGAACATGTAATCTCTTCTTTCTAATTTGTTGCACTAGAACTACTAACTTCTAACTTGACAAAAATAGAATTATCCAAGTATCTTATAGCACTAGTAGAAAACTTCTTCAAGTACACCGTGATGATACAAAAAGAGCTACAAAAAACAAAACAGAGAGCTTGAGTTGAAAGACTGGAATGTGCATGAGTATATGAGTCCATAGTTCATCTTCTTTTGCACTTCTATTATGATCGTAAAGCTCGTTGTGTTTAATGTAGGGAGGCATGCAAAATTGAGTCATGCCATGAGCTTAACTTACGTCATTAAATTCTAATCTAAACTGCTTAATTTGGTTTAGTGAATTGATTTCTAGATAGCACATTTATAGCAATATCTTATGACAATGACAATAAAAATCTAATACCTTGTCATGTCTGCAATTGAGGTTCAAAGTTCCATTTCAAGAGAATTAACTCTGTTTTGCTCCATACCGTACGCATTCTACCTAACTACAAGATTATTCATTTGCAAATGATGTTGAACCAAACTAATTCCCAATTTCCTATATGAAGGTAACTTATGCTAATTCAAAAAAATTGATTCACAATGCTTGATTCTAAGCTTTGATTTGAAATGCCTCATTCTAATTCTCCTAATATTGATTCCAAGTTTTGTTTCCATTCATGTATAATAGGGTTCAGAGTCCCATTCCCATTTCTATATAAATATATGTTTTGCCAATAGTGTTTCCACTAGAGGTACTAAACCAATAGTACGAGTGGTAAGGTTTCAACTGATTATAAGATTAATGTTAAAAACATTGTGTTCTAATAATTTATTGAATAAGACAATCGATTACATAGGCAGAGTAGAATTGAGCAACCTTTTACTGTAGTGTCTTACTAGTATAGCCATGTGCCCTTGGCCCATTTTAATGTTTTTCTAATAATTTGCCACGAAACCAAGCCGGTCCATCCCTCCTTGCCAAGGGCTTTCCAACAATACCAAGAACGCAATTAGGGGACGCACAATTCAAAAGATCTATAATTTAGGATAATTTAAGATCCAAAAATAACTCAAAAATCTATAAATTCTACACCTTGAGTCGGATTGCCACGAAACCAAGCCGGTGCACCCCTCCTAGCCGAGGGCTTTCCGACGGTACCAAGCACGCCCCCGGGGGACTCACGGTCGCAGAGATCTCAACGTGACAAACAAAACAAACAAACAAACAAATAGCCTAATTTAAAGTATAGATTAGAAAGCTTCTTATCTCTAGTTTATCCTCTTGAACTAAAGATTTATTTTCCTTTCTCTTTTCATCTAGCAAGAAGAGAATCTATTAACTAATCTTCAACTTTACGTTTAGCAAGAAGATAATCTAACTAAACGTCAACTTGAAGTGGTTGTCTTGTCAGAGTGAAAGTTCCATTGGACAAGTTATTTTTAGCAAATGAGAAGATAATGAAGTTTGACCTCTAAAACTATGGCTTCATCTCCTTTTCTCCTTTCTTTGGTGAAAAAAGGATTTTAGTGAACTTCAATTTGTAGTGGTTGTTTTGGATTTGAAATTTGTAGTAGGCAAGCTAGTCTATTTAGGAGGGAGGAGAGTAGTTCTATACCAACGGCCCTTTGTCCAATAGACACTCGCTCATTAACAAAACGAACACACTTTATTCACGCCGGCCTTCTTAAAGGAGGACTAGGGTTTCTATCTATCTACACAAAATAGTGCAATTGGGTTGCCTTAACAATTAGGTTGCCTTCACGAAAGAAGTTTCCTCATAACTCACTACTTGTCTAAATGGAGGCACATACCATTTTCTAAACCCAAGCCATCAACTAATGCACCAACCTATGCAATCCACATGGTTCCAACATTCATGCATCTATCTACAAAAACTATACATATTTGTATACGTGAAATGTCGAGAAATTAGTATAGGGCAACCTAATTGCTCTATTTTGTGTAGGCAAATTGTTGTCCTCAATTAGAGTATTGAAAAGGCAATGGAAATTGTACACTACCAAGTTGAATCAGATCCTAATTTTCTTCACTCCTAACTACCTAGGCTTCTAGATATTAGACGATGGACAAATTTCATTTGCATTATCTCAGCATTTATGCATTTTTTTGGAGAGGATTTAATACCCTAGATTTTATGGGAACTTAGCTTCACATTTGTGTGATGGATTAGAAAGACATCAATTTGTGAGAATTTTATGCCTTATTTTGTGTTGTAGTGGTTTATTTTATTTTTCTAAAATCTTAATGTAAAATTGATTAAAAAAATGCCCCTTGAAAAGTTAACTCATAAAATCAAGCATAATTTTTTTTTCCAAAAATCTTCTTTCTTAGAATAGATAGATAGAGAACATCGGTCCCGAGTGGGGCCGGCGTGAACAAAGTGTCTGTTTGTCTGTTTGGACAGTCAGCTATGGTCCACATGGCCATAGGACAGTGTTGGAAGACTACTCTATCCTTTCGGGAATAGACACTATAGTGGCAGAGGCTCACTATTAGAATATTACATTTCAACCAATCAAAAATAATTTCAAATTTTGAGTTTCAAATTTTATAGAACAATATTGGTAATTTCAATCATAAATTTAACGGTATGGACAAAACCCAAAATTCATAATGTACAACTTTTGATCATATATCTCGTTCAAAATGCTCCTTGTAGTTGCATTTTATAATACATCTTTGCTAAATTGAGGAATGCGGAGAAGGCCCTAGGTATTTAGGGGTTAAAGACCAACAAAAATATGGCCCTAAAGTATATTCTACAAGTTTCCAAATTTCTCACATTAGAAGCATGTCTCTTGATAAGGCATGTAAAATGCCCAAATTAAGCCTTTGGTTTAACCCCTAACAACACCGACATCCATATATTGGACATCTTTTTTGCTGTGTTTTACTTCAAATAGCCATAGCTTTTGCGTCTAATTTTTGTTTTTGTTAAAATTTTCAAGAATATCCCCTCATAATGTCTAGTTTAAGTGGTAAAAATTTCAAATCAATCCAAAATAGTGTGAAATTTTTAGAGCCCCTCACAGTGAAGTACCGTTCCTTTTTTGGTAGTTTCATTCATCTTGACACTGGCAACTTTGGAGGCTTGTATCCTTTTCATCCAATGTCCGTTTTCATTAACTCTTGTTGGATTAGATTGT
>CAXARX010000213.1:0-20855 GCA_963971425.1 Bryoerythrophyllum caledonicum | reverse complement strand
CCAACACTGAAGTACATGTTTGCTATGCTACGTCACTCTGTTCTTTCTGGGCATATTGATGCAACTTCCACGTCTTCAATCTTGTTTGTGGAGACTTGGAATCTGACCCACCAAAAGCTCAATGTACTCGATTCCGATCATCCTGGACCGAACGGACAGATAAAGAGCTGCGATCGCAAAATGTAAAATCTGGTTAGTATTAGTCAACTTGGCGAAACTGAAACGTAACTAGACACCAATTCAACCTGGAGAAAACACTAAGCAACAAAGGGTAATCTATTATCGCAAGTGAACCGTAGAACAGTTACTAATCAGCGAACACAGTTGGTTGATTGCAAAACGAGGGACAAAACCATAGAATATCAGCAAATCCACAAGAATATTACTAGAGTTGAACATGCATGGAGGTCCTCAAAACCCGTTAACAAAGGTGAATTGAGCAATTCAAGAATCTTGAGCGCTGTACCTCTCTTTGGTGGTCATTGAAGCGAGGCAGAAAAAATTCCAAAAGCACCTCAGGAGTTGGAACTTAAAACAGAGTGTCACGTGTTGTGTGCGACAATACTGGGGAGCTGTAATCTAGTCCATGTGCTGCCACCTGCGAAAAACTCCAACTATTCAGTTCTTTAACAGAAGAACACGAAGTCGAGACGAGCTCGCTCGACATCTCCAGATTATCTTTGATGATGCTCCAATACTAAACACTGGTGCTACACGGTATCCATATGAAAAAGCATACTCTTTCAAGTAATTTCACTCCAGCGCCACATGACCCAAGGTCTCGGAGTTGAAAAGCAATCAAAGCATACGTGGAAGTTGTCTTAAAATTTTATTCCACACTGACATACCATAGCAGTTAGAGCAGAATATCGTTCTTGACTCAAATATAGGGGCTTTCCTCTCCGCAATTCGATATCCTGTCTAGCAAAAAAACTAGGGTTAGCAAATATCACGATTACAAATACCAAGCGAATACAGGGAGCCAAGATTAATTGTGAATTTCAGAACAATTGTCCTTTGCTTGACATCACCCTTATTGTAGACACGAAAAATGGAGATTGACTTCAAGACAACCGAGAGCCATACCTCTTCTCCAAAAGCATCAAGATAAGGTGATGGCCACATAGCTTGTCGCTCGCACCGCTGCAAAAGTATATTGGTCCTCTGAAAGAAGAGCGGAACTTTCAGTCATTTCTCATCCCTACTGGACTGACTACAAGCAATTCATTCAATAATAAGAGACTATCTGATTACATGCATTCAACTTCGACTCATGATACATGATCCATGACACAAGATCAAGGATACACGATATCGTTATGTAGTAAAGTAGAGAACATAAAGATAAAATTCACAGGGAAATTTACCCGAAGCATCAAAAACACACCGATGCCTGCTCCGCAAACCATGGCATGTCGGTAACACTCTCCTTGCCGATTCATGCTGTTACAGAAAAATCACCATAAGGCATTAGTATAGGATCCTGACAAAATATTATGCTTCTGAAGAAGAAATAAAGCATGCTGAATTCGGAAAGTGCTAGCAATCACTAATGTTAGTGATCTCAAACTGTAAATGGAATAAATAATCATTATTTATCAACGCCCAGTTTCGTTCTGGATCTAGTCTAACTCCAGCGCGCACACTCGAGTCATAAAAGAAACACCGTGCTGAGCTATCTTGCGCATGTAAACCAGAGATTTTTGCTCAATGTCAAAAATATTACTAGAAATCAGTAAAAGGCAAAAATGAAGATTACCACCTCACGTATTGTCAGTCAAAACATAGCTCTGGATATTAAAACCAAAACTGATTCACACTGTGCATGCAGGTTCTGTTAATCCCCATTTGTCAACCGAACAATAAAAAGCCCGGGTTATATCTAAAAGATAATTTAATATAACGCATATAAATTCAGATTGTGCAGGGGGAACAACCTGCAACAAGAACGTTGACTGACTGCACAGCAGAGGGCTCCACACAAAAGGCATAATGCAGGCCGATCAGGGACCGTATTACATCGAGGGCACCGCTCTTTGACATATCTGCACAACAAACTCAGTCGGATATGAAGTGTGCCTTTCTCGCTTGTATGCAAACGCTTGGCCCTTACAACTTTAAGACCCAATAATACAGGTTTCAAGCATCTCACTGCATTATAACCATCGGATAAAGACTGAAAAAATAAGTCGCGACGACAATAAGAACACTAATCCAGTTCCAAATTTTTTTACAGGAACCAAAAAAAAAAGTTTTCTTGTCATCTGTTTTTATTACAGAACTTCTATTTTCATTTGAAATACGTACCGCTGTAGAAGATCCTGAAACAGCCTAGGTAGCTGCATCATTCTAAACGGAGTAGCTGTTGTCAATCGCGGACCTTGACGAAAGTAACGCACTCCTGTGTCAGTCTTCACATGTCTGCACCAACTCAGCACAAGGGTCTGAATTGTATCCTCCTCCAGGATCTTTAGCAAAGGTGGAATACAAAAAATACTTTCCAATTGGTCTAACTCCTCCAGCTCCTGCAGTATCTGCTTCTCAATATCCTCTGAAGCGCTAGAAGAAGATGAAGAGCCTGTTGGAACCCTATGCCCCTGTGGCAGCTCCCACTGATGAGCCCTAGCAACGGGCAGTCCTTGGCCTGAACCTGCCATCAAATTTTGCAGCAGATAACAGCGCCGGAGAAAAGGCAGCGTCAAGCGCCTCATAACAACCACAGGTGAACCCGCAGGAATAGCTGCATTTTCTTCATCTGACAAAGGTTGAAGGCATGTTCCAACCAAGATGGCACGCACAGTTGCTACGAAGGAAATTGTTGAAGGTGCCAACTCTGTATCTAATGCTAAGAACGCACCGGCCTGCGCAATAACCTGCAGTCAACCCAGATTAGCCCGTGAATCCACAAGAAGGATGCCACAAATTCCGGAATGAATATCGATTAACCGCAGATTATATTAATGACAGGAACATCATCAGAAACGTCGATAAAGGGATAGAAATATTCAATCCCCTTGCGATGCCTAATCATATATCAGAAAAGACACGAAGCTCAAGGACGTGGTAGCAGTTGACCAATAGCTTTGACCCAAAAGCGTATCCTAAAAGTATATCATGTGTACTCAAGATCAGGCCATACCTGGGTGACGGAAACCAAATAAAAAAGGTGGACAAGTGCCGTAAATGGAGCTCCGTTTGCTGGAAACGGTAATGGCAAGCAAAAGAGTAGCCACAGGAATGATGAGAAAGAATCGTGAACTAGTACTGGATCAGCCATCCTCTTCCAAAACTGCACATCTGCTGCATCGTGCCCCTCATCTAAATACTGCAAAAGAGAAGAAAAATTGCCTGCATAACAAGCACCATCTAGTCGATCTGAGTTAGAGCCTCTTCAATAGAGGAGAGCGAAGTGCCAACAGTAAATCAAGACAAAGGAAGAGACCACCAAATCAATCGACTGCCTACCAAGCAGGGTAAGTCCGACTATAAACTACAGATGAAAAACGAGCACGTAAAAAACCTTTACAGGTCAAATAATAACTGGCCAGAATCGCTCAAGCATCGCAGGCTAAAGACACACTTCAGAGTATTCGGGATCTCCATTACAGTTTACGTCTTACAATTATAGAATGTACTACGTCGTTTTGGAGCTCCATCCTTACCGTGTAATGCCTTTTCCGCGAACAAGTCCCTTGAGATGCCATTAGCTATAGAATCCAACAGCAATTGCATGCCCCTTGCTCTTAGTAAAACAGCCTGACGACTCTGACTTTGTGTGGCTTTAGCAGCATGAAGCAGGAGAGGTAAAATAGAGCCATGTGTTGCATCACCCACATTCACCAATGCAACCAAGCCATTATCAATGTTCTCAGTAAACTTGAGACTCCGGGCAGCCAACTCAGCAGACATGAGCGAGTATCTGAAGACGTCCCAAAGAAGTAGGCCTTGATGTACTCGACCATGTATAATAGAAGTAAAAGGGTCTTTTTCAGGATAAAACAACCCACAAAGGCGCTTTGCAAGATCCTCCAGAACCCCCTTCACCGTATCAGGGAGTTGCGGATCAACCACTTGACGAAACCCAGACTTGGATACTAACTCTTCTGCTTTGACAAGCAATCGCAATGCGTGCTCTAACTGCAGGGTGGCCGGGCTACCAAAATTTCAAGTAAATCAAGTTGGGGAATGCTTGTAGTTTTAAGTGGACTGTTCAATCCTGTATGGCCGGGTAGAACTGGGAGAACTGAATTTGCAAGCCGCCGGCAAACAGGGCAAAGGAACTCCCCCTGTAACCAAAGGTGTAGCATAAGACCACAGAAGTAAACCTCTTTCCCACTCAGTCCAACTATTCATAATAATGTGTTGGTTAGGCACTGTCAACTGAAATCTTGCATCATACTTCACCAAAAATAGAAAACCTAAGATTTACACATCAAGTAGATATAGTTTACAACATCTTCAGAAGAAGAATTAATAGAAAGGTGACAAAGTTGGTCATACCAGGTTAGGGTCCACAATCTGCACTCCCTCAAACAGAGCTCTGCTGTAGTATCTGCAGCAACAGGAGATATGTTGATTGAGTTTAACTCGAAAATCAGTCAACCCAAAGCACAAGACAATGCTAGAAACATCAGAATTGCACGTAGTTGGATGCTTGTACATCACAAATCTTAGAAAGATTACTTCTCAATGAAATCAAGGTTTCGTATTCTGCAAACTCCAGAAGCATATACAACCACACCTTTGCAAGAGTGAAGAGAAGTAACGGTCTCGACAGTCCTGGTGAACAGCATGTCCACAACCAGAAAGATAGACGCCAACAGTATCATTCATCCCGATGCTGTTGTACAATGTGGCCTCAGCAATTGGTGGGGCGCTACGTGCAGCAGCCCTCCTCGCACGTGTCAGATTACTTTCTCTTCCTTGCTCTGAGTCTACTTGTCGTGGTGAGTCTGTTCCTCTGCGACGAACCCATTCTTGAGGGCGAGAGACAGCAGCTACGTACTCTGCTAAGACAGTTGCCGCTGCAAGGTCTCTGTTAGTATTATTCTCTTCTTTCTCAGCTCCTCCGTGATTGTCTTCCCACCAGTTCAGAGGTAACGGACCTGCAAAATCCATTAATCCTACATCAATTAAACCTAAGGTAAGTGAGGTAGAATAAATCACACGAACCAAGGTATGCAATATACCAATGGATAATGTCTCATATGATCCCACTGGAACAACAAACAGAATCTCAGAAAACGTACCTGACGCCACCGATCAAACTAGCCATGATTTCACAAATCATATGTCGACTTTCAACAGGGAAAATTTCACATGGAGAATCTTATCAAGACAGATGTAGAAAATTTGACAAAACAAACAGTCGATCAACGAACCGGGAGAATCGCTAGTTCCAGCTTCACTGCTGACTTCTGCTTCAGTAATCTCACAGCAAGACTCTACTTCATCGGATTCTGTGTCAGCAGGTGGCGCAGCTGTTAGATCTAAAGTTACTGTTGGTGGTACACGAACTGCATTCCGTATCCCTGGAGGTAATCCATTTCGAAGAAGCTCCAACAAGTCCTCTCCTTCAAGCAAACGCGCCCGAGTCTGAGCATCTCCCAAAGCTTCCTGTATCCAATGCCACAGTTCTGCAGTGCTCTGCAAATCTCTGGATGTCCCATCTCCAACAGAGGTGCTCACAGTACTTGGTCCACCAGGAGTCTCACCCTCCCTTTCCACTGGTGGCAGAACCGCAACTGTACGGCACTCCCATGATGGCGTGGTCTGTTCCGTTATAGCAAGGAGCTTTGATTTCTGTGAGACACAGGAAACAGACAAAACCAGATCAGACACCATAAATGCACAGAAGATCCATACAAGAAGATAGGAAAGGAGATCACTCAGCTCTTTGCATGCATAAACCAATTATCTTATCACTGTGCCACAGGACCACAATATCTCAGCTAACAAACTAGGCGTGCAATGTGGGCTGATACTTACCTGAATAAATATCAAGAAACACAATGGACTTGCACTTGCCGAATCTCGACAAAGCGCGCATTGTACTTGAGAATCTTTGGACATTTCGTCATTTCCACCTTCTGAATCCCTTGCACGTTTCGCATCTGCTTCTTCTCCTTGCCCTTGACCACTGCCCTCTTCTGCAGAATGGTAATTCACGGCAAACCTCTCTTGTGCGGCTTTCATTTTGGCCTGCAGCTCCCAACGAACAGAGTAAAGACTCTCCCACACAATTTATCTCCCTAATTACCTCATTCGCATACTATTTGTCAATACCAACTTCCAAGAATCACGCCTACTGTAGAGAACACGCGGAAGAAAAATGTATATCGGGCAGAATTCCTTATCTCCATACCATATTAACGACTCAAGCCCATTGAGTTTTAGCCTAGAACAAAATTCCAAGATAAACTGGAAATAACACTTCAGACAAAGGAATTTCTCTACTCAACCAGCTTAATTTTATGTCTTTATCATAAAGAAATAGGGAAGAAGCTGAGACAAAATTGAAGACAGAAAAGAATTAGGAGATCAAGTCACCATCCTGTACTTGCCCTCGGCCACTTATTTACATTTAAGGGCCCAAAAAGCACAAAATTTCCTGAAGAAACTTATGGATGTGGGATCACATCCAAAAATGATAAAGCATTCCATTACCAATCTAATCAAGATGTGAAACCAGATCGGTTCATAAACGAAGCATCAAATTAAAGAGCATACACGACCAAACGAGGGGCATGTGGCAACCTACCATCACAGCAGCCTGACGTTCTCGAGCCATAGATTTTGATCTGCCGAGTTCAGAAACCAAGGTATCATCCTTACGACAGTTGTCTTCTGAACCAGCTGCCCAAAATGTAGCACCAGCAGTAGGGATACGCTGGAAAATATCAGGAGCTAGCAACTCAAGCTCAACCATGCAACTCTGATTTAATTCAGCAAGCCGTCGTAGAAGGTTCTTTATCAAACCTCCAACACTATAGTTGCCAATATCGGTTGTTGCCGTATCGTCCCTTATACTATTCTTCCGCAAAAGAAGTACGAGTATAGAAAGCATACTTTGAGGCTCCTCCATCATACTCCCGTCTGCTCTTCCCACTTTAACCCTCTCTACAGCACCTAGCAGGAGTTCTAGGGAATTCCCGCGGTCCCTGCATTTGGGAGTACTAGAACCATCTGCTGATGAAGCTTCAGATATTGTAAACGTGGTTGCCATTTTATTTTGATATGCAGCACAAACATCCAGAGCTAAAGATAGTAGATGTAGCGCACTGAAGAGCAATCCTTCCGGTGAGCGTGATTCGGATAGATTCTCAGCAAATGCGGCATGGAAGAAAATGGACCGAAGCATGTCATGAACTCGAGAAGTGATAATGATTCGGCCCAGATTTTTCAACTGCTCGAATGGCTGCTTCCAACGAGGTAGTTGAGCAAACACAGCAGGAGCTTTACACGCACGCAAGTAACGATCCTCCGCTAATTGAAGCTCCCGAGGAGCCCATCGTGGATGATAAAGATCTAACTCGCACCAACAATCGTCTCTTAAGACATATTTACCCTGTTGGGGGGGAAATCATGAGTCACAGTAATCAGTAAATCTATCTAAGCAACCATACAACTCTGATTTGTGCAGAAATCAGTAAATTCTTAAGACGACAAAAGCAGCAAGAAAATCTGTCAAGCACGTAATAACAGGAATGTTCACGGGACTAAAGTTGAAGATTTTTCAGCACCAAACTTAATAGGGTCTAGTACAAAATCAACCTGTTGCATCCCAGATGGGTTACGATACGCCGCCACCGCATTTAAACAGTCTTGTACATGTTTGCTCTCTTGTAAACGTGGAGGTAAAGCCTTCAGCAAAGCACTGTGAGTAGCGTCCCCAATAGCTAGCCTCTGGACCAACTCCCGTCGTAGAGCTTCAATTTCTGTCAGTCCGCAAAAACCCCGCTCTGAAACCAATCGGATCATCAGAACTAGTAGCTCCTGTGCCAGCGTAACTTCGTACCTGAATTTCAAAAAAGGAATTTGATAAATAAATATTTATCATTTGATTTACTTAAGACTCATTAGATGACAGTACAGAGGCAACCTCTTTAAGAATTAAAAAGTTCACAAGATAGAGGTGATCTAGCTGCTTCACCGTTGCAGCTCGAGCAGACTATTCAAATTCTTTGTGCAATCTATTTGAGGTTCCCATCCAAAGTTCAACCGGAACCTTTCAGTACCAAATAAGGTACGATTGATTTAAAATACATCACCATCTACAACAACAAAAACTCCACTCTCTGATATAAATTCCTGTAAATAGAAGTCTCAGTCTTGTCATTCCTTAGACCATCCGACTACATTCACAGCCTGTCGACCTTCCAACATACAAAACGTCCTAATTTCTAGTGCTCTTAAGAATTGACATGGGTTAGCGACGATGTTCAATACAGGAGGATTAGAATGATCCATTTGGGGGACTAGATTGGACACTAGTATGTAGTGTACATCAATCCAATTCTCATATATTTTTGTAAATACCCATGGCGCAGGGACTATCAGGACAGGGTGCATTGGTCACAGGTGGACCAAAAGGCAAAAGCCCAACCTGTGGACACTCTGGCATAATTGCACAATTAGTCGATGCCAAGTGATCTCGACAACAGCACTTCAGCACAAATGTCTGCCAGTTAGGGCATATACTCCATGGCTACCATCAGGTCAGAGATACCCGTTAAACCTAGACCTACACACTAGCTATAGATACACGTAGCCAGTTTATAAAGAAAGATAAGTGAATGTATGTGTGCACAGTGAGACGGGGATTATATGTATTGAGGAAACGAATACTTAACCTGTAAATAAAACACGAGAGAAATGTAAAGAGCAGACAGATTGTTATTAGAGTAAAAATTTATTTGCTAACATGCCCAAAGATGACGAGGCTGGTTGGGAGAATCATACTCGTTTGGGCGCCAGAGTACAAGTGTGAAGAAATCAGACAGAGAGAACCGAGCTTGAAGTCGCTCGACAAATTCTTCGGGAGGTGCCATTACAGCACAACACTGGAGCAAAAACACGTCCAGCTCGAGACTGTCTTCACACCTGGAAAATGCAGCAATGTAAATCTTAGCTCTTCACCATCTTGAGTCGCTCTTGTATCACAATGCACCAAAAAATGAAGTGCTTGACCTCCCGGAACGACCTTTCTTGTTGAGCTCGTCTACGACAAAGCAGAAGGAAATGAGATATCCAAACAGCAGATACGTTGCTCACAAGCGAAATGACTTGTACACAGACGAACAGCTTACCAATGTACAGTATGGTAAAGGTCACACAGCCCACTGGTTGAGTGCCCATTGCGACGCCACATACCAGCCTGAACTTGAGCACATAAGACTTGCAGACGAAGGGGATGCTCCATCAGCACAGATATGAATCCTGCTACCTGCAAGCCTGGCCGAAACATCTGTGCCAGGAACTTCTCGCCAGGTGTACGAATATTTGCAGAAGTATCAGGTGTACCAGTGGATACTTCTGAGTTCACAGCATGAAGGTCAAGAGCCTTATGGAGTAGGAGTCCAAGCATACGATGCAATGGGATGTGAAAAGACACCTCCTGGCGGCTAACATCAAAATCTACAACTGCCCACTCGTCATCTTCACAGCCCGCTGTCGGTGATGAATTAATTGCTTCAGAGCCCATCCACCATTGTGTACGCCTATCATCCGTCCCTGTTCCTGCGTCATCAATATCTATGACTGTCTCTGCTTCACCACCCGCTACCTGGAATGCCAGTACCTCTAGATTAGTCCAGGGAAAACGAGCAGAACCAAAAACCTGGTCATACTTGTAACACTTTCCTGATAGTCCCTGCGCCATAGGTATTTACAAAAATACAGATTTGGAAACAAAGGATAATAGAAAAGAGACAAACTTGATCTTACCCATAATAACGATGATAAATCAACATCCATATCCGCAGTTGTAGTTCCTGGATTAGCAGTGGAGGCAGAAGCATCTTCTGGAACAGCTTCTGAAATCACGCGAGGCTCAAGAACTTGAAACCGCCTGCCACGTCGAAACCAATCGCGAATTGTGCCACCTCGCGCTGGAGGAGCAACCTCCCCTTCTGGAGCAACCTCTCCTTCAGCAGTAATAACAGGAGGCAATGTGTCGGCAGCATCCTGGCTCCGCGGAACCAACAACCCTCTGCCCCCTCTGTATTGTATTCCCCTTCGTGGTCCCAGTTCTTGGCCACCTTCAATACCAGATTCCCCGGACTTAGCCAACTCTCTGGCAGCCTCTAAAGCAAGCCAAGTGTCAAGAACTTGGGTGCACTCAGAAATGAGCGACGCTAAGGAAGCTGGCATTGTCATCCCTGCATCGGAGATTTCCCTGGCGTCCTCTCCCTCCGTTGGTTTAGGTGAACTCTCACGATAAGTATTCTCATTAGCAACGACTATGACCGAGATATCACGCATTTCTTCGTCGGATTCGGAAGTACCACTGATGCTCGCACCAGTATTCGCACTAGGCTCTCTCAACACGCACCCAACCTTGACAGGCCTGCTGACAGAGTCCATTCTGTTCGGAATCTCACTTCCAGTTTCAAAGCTACCACTAGCTTTAGATAAAGACATCTGCCCAAAGCTCGAGTATCCACTGCAAGCTGCAGCTGCTCCTGCAACAAAGAGAGGGTGGATTGTAGCCATTTGATTCTCCAAAAAATAGGCAGAGCCCCAATCTTCGTTTTCTTCCTCCACGTGAATACTCGTAATGCGCCGCTGAGGATAAATACCTTGAACAAAAGCAAGCAAATGAAGCCACGCTCTTGACAAGTCAGGTCTTTTTTCTGCAATATACTTGGCCACCTCTCTATGACTCATCACGTATCTTATGTCCTCCAGCACTCGGAAGTAAAGGCGTTTGACCACAGGGCCCTTACTTACCTGCAATCAGATCAACAGTGGTCCGAAAGGAATTACAGCTCTGTATGCTCAAGTATCCCAGGATTATTTACTACAAAACTCATTGCTCGTTCAAACATTGAACGAGCATTCCCATAATAAACGATTCTCAAGAAGAATGAATTGAATAATCCAAAACAGCATCTCCAGTTAACATACAATACATTTACTTTTCCATGAGTGCAAGAGGTATCACAAAGCAATCACGAGACCTCCCCTACTTGGAAAACTAATAATGGAGAAATGAACTTGTGACGTGTGCCATGTTACTAAGCTCCAAATGAATCCTCCTTTCCGAAACAACCAGAAAAAAGTTTGGGTATTACCGAAAGCCGGCCATCCTCTCCAGCACAGGCCCGGAAGAACTCTTTCAAGGTTTCAAGCAGCATATCAAGAAGTCCCGACTCCATGACCAATTTGGGTGTAAGTGTCGGAACGGTAAATAACTGAACAGAAAACCTATTAAGTATAGCCTGTTCACGATACTTGCTCGATAAGGCGCTTCCAGCAGTAGCACTTTCTTCGACAACAGAGTCTTGTAAAAATTTGGGATATTGCGATATGAAAGTCTGCGCAAATGAAAGTTTGAAACTGCTGTCTCCTAAAAGCTTATATAACAACTCGTGTAAAGGTATACTGACAGCTTTTGGTAAGAAACACTCTGTGTTCATTAACGTTTCCAGTATCCCTGACTCCTTGTTACCCATGAGCCCTGCGGTGAACGCCAACATGGTTTCACCGTAACCGCAAAACTCCAGTAACAGGTCAACACAAGCCACCGATAGTTGCGATGCCACCTTCTCCTCAACCGTTAGAAGGCTCCATTTTTTTGACTTCCCCTCCGATACCGTATCGGCTGCTTTCAGCCGTTGAACCCAGTGAATCAAGAGAGCTTCAAGTACTGGAGCAGCCGTTTCTACAATAATCGACGGCAAAGGAGCAGCCTGACCAAAACCGCAATGCCGAGAGCAAAACCCAGACTGCTTCCAAGCCGTAATATCCCCACAGTCACAACAACCTCCTCCAGTGCGGATCATACAGTAATCATGTGTGGAATGATTGCCAAGTTGAAAGCAGGAGACACAAATTGCACATGTAGGGTCATGCTCGCATGTGCGACATCTATATGCAATGTCGTTGACACCCCAGACAGCTCCACATACGCCTCTTGTGCCCCCACTACCTTGACCAGCCCCTTCCAAGGCTGCCTGTGGCTCACCTTGAAACATAGCCCAGCTCACCCATTTAATTGCATCCTTGCATTGATTCAAGAACTCCTTCTGTGTACCGGGTCCTTGTGCATCATCAGCTCCTGACGCAGAAGTAGCCTGCAAATCCTCTGGTCCAGGAAACAGGCTACTTATCACTCCCGGCACTTGATTGCTGTGACTTCTAACGTAGTCTGCAACCCCTTCTTGGCCCCGTTCAACATATTCTGCCGGTATTCCACACTTGATCAATCTCTGTTTCCACAAACAAAACCCACGCTGTCAATTGCAACTTCAATAGCCGTAATTGTCTGATATAATATACCGAGCCTGACATCAATGCGTCTTGTACAGTTCCCAGACTGGCGAGCAAACAGGACATTATTTTATGTGAAAATGGCTAGTTCGTGTCCCAGATAAGTACACGACTATCAAGATACTTATCAGGGTGTCACCACTGACAGCAAAGAATCCTACCCTCCTAATTTGCACAGCTGATATTACTGATTACCATAATCTAGAAATATAACTCAGTGCAACGCAGAATCGCATCTCTTGCGCTTCACGACCCGTACCTAAACAGTCACAATCCCACAGCCCAACCGCGGAGGGTACCCGCAACTTTCAGTCCTACGCTACTAGAACTGGGATGTAAACAAAAGAAAATTCCTGTCGGTGAATCTAGTTGAATCTAAAAAGCCACAACCTCCAATAATTCACCAAGTTGACAACGTGACATAAGCTGATTTAAACATCTACCTAGCTAAACATACTTGATTGGCAATATCGATTTTAACTGCACTATGGCGGCAAACAATCGCACCGATCCGTAGTATCAAACTAAATCTACTGTACCATAGGAAGCGCAGAGAGTGATCTCGGACTTGAGAAGATTCATGAAATCAAAAATCAGGCGATGCATGGCAACGAGAGGATTCCCCCTCTCCAAGAACAAAATACCATAGTCACAGATTCCGAACTGACAAAATTCTTGATGAAATTTCACATGAATACAGTGCTCTAAAAATCCATGAATTTTTAACTAGCTCGACCTCAAAACGAGCTGCGCCGTGCGAAAATTTGGAAAAACGCTGGTCAGATGACCTATTCCTACGAATATATTGCTCTGCCTTACAAACTCAAACGTCCAATAAGCGCCGAGACATCTCACTCTAGCTTCTTAGTAACTGATAAATCTAAGCTCTGCCTCTGATCAGTCAATGAGTGAGCAAGGAAGCTGGAGAGTCCAAGCACTCTTGTAGCATGCCCTTCCACCAAAATCATCCAAATTGCTACTGCACTACTCAAATACGACTATATTCTGCTCTCCGCATTAAAACTGTGTTCCGTAACTGAGCAACTTTTTTCATGATCAAGAAACCACAAACCACATCCCTTGAAAAGAATTCACGAGCAAATAGCAATTCAATCCCGAAAGATTCGTCAACGCCAATTACAAGCAAGGTACTATGGCTATGGCAATGAAAAACGCTGAACCATGGATATCATTTCTGCTGCCGGATCGCAATCCAATTGCGAAATGTGTAGTGTAGTCCAATTTAATGTAGAAGCCCTCGTTGCGAGCATCGCACATTAAAATTTGATCCAAAAATGAGTAAAAGAATTCAGAAGGTGAGGGAGCTTGTCGTTTGAGAACTAACTTGGATGATTGCTGTGGAGCTTGAAGAGGTGGTGGCCGAAGTCACGCTGCTGCCGGTAGTTGAGGTTCCGCCTGTGCTGGTCCCGGCGGAAGAACTAACCGTCACGTGCCCTTCCATGACGCCCAGGCCTCCACTCACGACCTACCTCCGCTTGCGCTTGCGCTCACACATTGTCCACACAATCGCAAACCGCTTGCACTCTTCCACCGCTTTCCAATAAAGAGTGTGGATTCCACTTCAATCCTATCAAACCGACGCCACAAGCAAGCAAAAGAAAAAGTAAAAATCCTGCTCCGTCGCCTTCTCCCTCTGTTCCTCTCCCCCCTGTTTTGGTCCCTCTCCCACACACCGCAGCACAAACTCCCGCTCACCACGTACAATCCACACCGCTTCCTATACCTCATCCCTCCAAATCCCTCCGCGCGAGCCCGACAACCTCGCCAAACCTCCCCATAGCCGAACAGACGCCATGCTGCTGCAGCGCATACAAAACCATAAGAGACAAATTCACGGTCGTTTCAGGCTCAAATTTCGTGCCGCGTTCCGAAATGAGAATTACGAGCACGAGAGCCCACGCGTGCCGATTGCTGATGGCGTGCAGCAACACACAATGGCCTCGTGCAGAATCCCGGAGACGCGATGCTTGCTGGCGAGGTGTTTTGAAGCAGCTCTTCATTCTTCGCTCCTGTCGCGCACGCTGTGAGGGAGGAGTCACGGGCCTTGCCCGGGTCGTTCGCTTGGACGGGACCCGGCCCGACCCGACCCGACCCACTGTTGCCACAGTTACCCCGACCCCGACCGATGCGGGTATCTTCCTGGACATTAAACCCGTGTGACCTCTCAAAATTTAATACAGGCCAGTTTGTACGGTGATCCCCAGGTAGCTGCCTACAAGTCAAGCCTTAAAGTTGTACTATTATCAAATCTTCCAACGGCAAGAGGTATCCTGGGAGTCTGGGACTCTTGCAGTTTTGTCCTAAGTAGGGTATTGTTTTTAAGTGTAGGAAAGTATTAAAAATTAATTAATTTTCAAAAAAAGAGAAAAAAAAAACAATTAAATTGATGATAAATCCTTAGTACAATTTGATGATACTCAGGTGTTGTATGGGTAATACTTGGGTGACACTTCGTTGTAATTCAAGTGTATGAGGCTAATATTTAAATGGAGGAGGAGGAGCCTAAAACCTTCCTCCAAAAAATAAAATGACTGAATTCTTTTTGCTGATCCCAAGTCAAGCACACCTGGCACACGAGAAATAGCGGGATACGTACCCGTGAGCACAATACAAATTCCAGGAGTGAACAGTCTCGTGAGACAATCAGAACAAATTCCACATTGGAACAGTTCATTCTTGATTCTCAGAATTGTCCATAATTATTATTTTTAGCAAATATTTGGATGAGAATAAGTCATGGAAGATACAGCAATAAATGAGAACAATTCAGAATTGAAGTTGAGATTAGGCAATTTAGAACCTCCTCATGGAATGATACGTGATTTAACCCATAAAGTCCCAAGTCCTTTTTTCGGCCAAAAAAACACTCAAAACTGCCATTTCTATTGCAATGTGTAGATTAATTTGAAAATTGATGTTTTTGCAAATCTAACCGTGGGATCTTACACCTGACTAGTATGAGAATGTGTGGAATAAATTTCAGAAATTTTGACCGCACGGATTGCAAAATATCTACGTTTAAAGTGAAGAAAACAAGATTTTTTGCAAGTTGCCCGAAAAGCAAAATGCTCCATAACTTACATGTCACTTATCCAAACTAAATGATTCAAAGCTGAATGACAAAAATATAATCTACTAGGAAAAAAATTCAAATAAAATAAACTTAAAATTTTGTGTTTTTTTTTTGGAGCTGGCTCTCCCTTGTTTCGAGGTTATTTTAGCATAACTTTTGCTCCTAGGCACCAATTGAAACAAAATTTATATTGCTGCGAAGCCAATCAAGTTTTCTACCTTCCGGAGAAGTTTCAAATAATCATGAAAAAAATTGAGACCGTAGGAACGTGCCCAAAGCCAATCTTGTCCTCTCGTAGGGACAATGGGACTTTAGGGGTTAAACCCTTAATTCCTAAGCATCCCTAGCTTTTGGGGGCTTAAAAACATCATTGTTATTGAAGTGTTATAGGTCTAGATAGATAGAAACTCTAGCCATGGAGGTGATAGTCGGCGTGCATAAAGTGTATGTTCGTCAAGACAAATGCACTAAGGCCCAATAGACTATAGGCCTTGAAAAGTTATAGGTCTAAATGTAAGTGAGATATAGAAATTTGAGCCATACAATCTAGTATCATACATGTTGTAAATGATGTGGATCAAATTTAGAATCATTTGATCTCATAGATTGCAAGATCTTAATGTTGTAGTGTAGAAAAAAGAATAGTGAAATTTTCTTAACAATTCGATTCATTACAAGTGAAATTCGTTTTTTATTTCTTTGAAATGAAAAAAATTCAAACTTTACAGTGGTTCAAATGTATCATATAATCACATTGGTACAATTTATTTTTTTATTGTGAATTTTTTATGTGTCTAGTGATGGCTTTGAAATGCATAAACGTAGTTGAGAAAGTGATCCATTCGACCCAAAAATCAAAAAGTATCCAAACTAGACCCGTGCACTCTAACGATTCCAAACAATTCAAATTCACATGAAAATTCTACAACACAAACTAGACATCAAGGAGAATCTAACCCAACAATGTTTTTGAAAATGGACGTTAGATTCAAAAGATACAAGCCGCATAAGTTTTCGCTTTCAAGTTGAATGAAAGTGCAAGAAAAATGAAACATACCTCACTTTGATTGGCTAGCAAAAATTCATACTATCTTGAATTGCTTTGCAATTTTTACCACTAAAACTAGACATCATGAGGGCAATTTTTGGAAACTTTCATAAAAAAAAATAGACATTAGATAAACAAGTCATGGGTGTTTGAAGTAATTCTAGGGGTCAAAACATCCAAAATATGAATGTCGGGACGGTTAGGGGTTAATGGACATTTCAGGTCCAAGGGACATGTTGTGCAAAGAATAATGGGAATTACAAGAGCTTGCGTCAATGGTTCTCTCTGAAAATTGTCTCATTTTTCCTCTTGTCGGAGGAACCATGGAACTAAATTTTGCTTCATTGAAATTGTGATCAATTTAATGAGAGCCAAATCTTTGGGCTACCCTACAAGGAACTCAAATGTTAGTTAAGGGTTAATGGGGGACTTTTGGCATGAGCCATTGGCCATTGAAGCTTTTCTGGCCCATTTCACATGGAATGGATGAGGTAAGTAATAGATCTTCATTTTCTTCATTCCTAGAAAAATAATAGTCTATTTCTCCTTTACATGTCATTTTGTATTTGTTTTACACATTGCTAATTCTTCAATTGTTTCGTACCCACGGAGGATATGAAGAAACCGTAGTTTTCTTGTGCGTTTTATAATAAATAAATAAATAAAAATCTCTTTATAAAAATTAGAGATACCATTAATACTATTAAATAATTTATTTATTAGATTAGTATGTTTGTTTGCATGTTTGTTCACTTGAGATATCATGAATCGAGTGTTCCTAAGGGCATCTTTGGTACCATTGAAAAGCTCTTAACAAAGGGGTGTACAATACTCGTTTCATGACGTTTGAACATACAATGTGGAACTTACAATGATTCTAGGCACTCCAACTTCATATTCATTGTAACTTAGCAATTCAGTTATTGATGTCTCACATTAAAAATGGAGTTTTCTTGTAGCACAAAAATTCTTAACGTAAGAAAGACTAATATAATGTTCAACAACACACAATATGTCCCTACCTTGGCTGTGTACAATGAACAGGGTATTAAAGGGACCAACATTTTTAAAGGGACCTATTGTGAAAAATTGTAGATGTTTCAAACATGATGTTCACTAAGCTCTATTTCATTTATAAATTGCCGATTTGAGGCATTCTGAATTTTTGTACAATGTGTAGTATACTTAGTATATTTGGGTAAGCATACTTATGATTGCATCTTCATGCAATCCCAATCAAGCATACCAAATTTTAGTTCAAAAAAACAAAAATGCTATTTTTGGTGAATTACTAATAAATGTCTATTTTCATAATTTTACATAATATTTTATTGAAAAAAATTGGTAATGAATTTTTTAAGTTCGATTGTGGATATATGTAGGGAACATCCATAGGCACATCTTTTCCTCCGCAAGCATCTCCCAAATTTTATAATTCCTTCTACAGATATTTCAATGTTGAAGTAACAATGCCCAAATGTTGTACAAATAAATATCTCGTTATTATAATTAGATTTTCTATTTTCCCCTCCTGTAGGAACTAATTTTGTACATTTGAGCATGATGGTACAATGACTTTGACAAAATCTAGTTAAAATATAAGGTATCTATTTCACAAAATTTGGTCATATGAGCCCTTACTAGGAGCTTATATTTTTGTTAGTTATTGAGGTGTTTTTTAATATGGAAGATGTACATATAGATGTTCCCTACATATGTGTGCAATCAAATCAAAAAAATAATTCATCACCAATTGTTTTCAGTAAAATATTATGTAAAACTATAAAGATTGACTTCAAAAATTCACCAAAAATGGAATTTTTCTTTTCTGAAATTGAAATTTGGTACACTTCATTGGGATTGCGTAAGAATTGGGTTTTAATCATACAAGACGAAAAAATTCCGTTTAAAAAAATATTGAGCAATAAAATTTGGAATATTCTCAAATTGATAGTTCATAAATGAACTATACTAAATACTGAAATTAGGTTGCCCCTCAATAATTTCACAACATTTTACACTATATAAATATTTACCACTCTTGTATTAATTATCGACGATAATTACTGCAATAAGCAATTTTTTAATAATAAAATCAACTCTTAATCAATAAAACCCTAATTCCAAGAGTGGCTCACAAAGTTGCATGCGCCTCCCTCCACATGCACACAATTAGTAAAAAAGGTAACTTCACAAGGTAAGGCAATCTAATTGAAAAGGAAACACTAATTTTACTATTTAGTGTAGACCTTATTGTACAATCCCCAAATACTTCACTATTTTTCATATATAACTACACTAAATAGTGAAATTAGGTTACCTTTTCAATTAGATTGACTTACCACAAAGAAGTTACCTCATGTTACCTCATGACTCATGTTGGCAGAATCCATTTTCTAACTCGGAACTATGAATTAGTGCACTAATCCATGCAGAACACATGTTTCCCACATCACTACTGTACATCCTTGTCTAGGAACTGTGATATAGATATAGTATAGAATGTCGAGATATTAGTGTGGGGCAACCTAATTTCACTATTCAGTGTACACTTCAAGAAATGTCAATTAATTAGTATCAATCTCCTTAAAACCCTTCAAATCAACAATGTTTGAGGAGTACCGACATTTAGTTACAACCCAAGGTGAAATTTCTTGATTCAAAGTTGAAACCCACAATTATCCATTTCAAATTCTCAATATATTTCTATTTCTAGTTTAAAATAGAGAAATAAAACCGGTTGATCGTAGACTATGAAGGAAATTAACCGAAATTCCTAGAAAACTTCCCAATAGAAAGTGTAGAATATTCTACGCACTTCATCAACCGTGTGGAATATTCCACACTCAACTAACACTTCATCAAAAGCTGAGTGGACAAGTGGAAGCTCAAAATGATGCATGAAAGAGATGTTATGAACATGAATTGAATTTCCATTACGGATAACTCAATTATACCAAAAAACAATGACACATATGTTTATAGCAAAAGCAACTTCAACTCTGCTGAAACCTTTTTAAAAGTTTCATCACATGCATAAAATAATTAAAAGTTCAACGCAAATTACAATACCCATACTATAACTTTTTTTTAAAAGGTATGAATTGCGACGACGCCAGGTGTTCACTTTATGATGTCATTGTATGTCACATGACGACATGACTCTAAAACGGAAAGACCTAAAATCTACGATTTATGTAAGTGTGATCCCCAAGATTCATTCCTACTTTTTATAATAGGCAACTTGTTCCTTTTTGGGAATGTGGGATGTGGATGGCATGAATTTCTTTACGGTCAACTGCCCCCCCCCCCCCCCCCCCATTAGTTGGAATTGATTTAAAAAAAGTAAGGTGTCACTTTTAAAATTATGGAAAACGGAAAGTGAAGCTTCGTCAATTTGGGCCGGATATCCTTAATCTAATCCTCTTATGGTCTTTAATGCAAGTGGACAAAATCCGGTGCCTTATTTTTGTCCATGACTCCATGTGGATCTCTCTTTACGAAAACTATTACTCGTTTTCCGATGGATAAAAACCTTTTATTATTGATTTATATGAGTGATATTTGCAAAAAAAAATTGTTGATTTAAGAGCATGGGATTTACTGGTGAATAATGAATAGTGGTTGCATTAAAGATCACCATGGATGTAGAGTTGGGGAATGTATTGGCGTAAATTAATCCCTACAGTACTCCATGTGGTTTCTCATATTAGAAAGAGAGGATTTTTCCGGGTTGTTGGGCTTGTGAAATGAGTAACAAAGAGATACTATCTCTTTTAAACCCTGAAACGTCGAAGCGGCCGAAAAATGGTTGATGTACAAAACTTGAACCCATGCAACGGATGCGTGAAAACACGTTTTCATTCTCTCTCTCTTTCGGAAATTTCCTTGGGTGTGTGCGTAGCATATGGTGATGTAAATTCCCTCATTGAAGTGTTTTTTTTTTTATATGCAAAACGATGTGTTTAAAATTGGATCACCAGAGATGCTCTTTTTTTTGGTGTATTTGCTTACTTCCAAGCGCCTTGTCTATAATCTAAAATTCAACTACAAGAATGGTATTTTTTGAATAAGAAGCCAACTAATGAAATGAAGCTTACAACGTATAGTTTCTACTCCAATTTGAATTTCTGAAAAATTCGTAAAATTGCATGTTTTATTGCAATTTGAAGTTTGGACCTACAACCATGTTGGATTTATTTACTAATTATAGACTGACAC
>CAXARX010000212.1:0-11987 GCA_963971425.1 Bryoerythrophyllum caledonicum | reverse complement strand
ACAAAATTTCTAAGGTATAGGGGATAGACCTACATGGTGTAAAACCAATTTTTTTATATATGAAATTGCAAAATACATTCAATAACCTTAGTTAATGTTTTATGGACATTGACTAAGGTCATAACAATATATATATATATATCTATATATGTTACTATTTATCAATAACTCTATGTCTACTTCACTTCTATATGTAATATGTTGACCTCCTTATCAATCCTTTTTTGTTCTCGAGGCGTGTCGTCTTGGATTCAAACGAGTACCGCCTATGTCCAATGGTGCTCTCACAACAACATCTTCGTCATTGGGTACCTCTACACAACTATCATCCGATCCATCTGACCGCTCATCATCTCCACAAACTTCATCCTCATCGCCATAAGCATTAGGTGCATATTCCTCTACTGTTGAATTAATATTGCGCACTTCGTTATCGATTGTACCATCTACCATTGTAGTGACAATTCTCTTCACCTTTCTTCTTTTGTTTGGTCGGTGATCCCATCCTCATTGATTCCACGTGTACCCACCACAGGTGCTGAAGACATGGAAGTTCGTCCCGTATTTACTGAACAAAATGGGCGAACAATCTTTGGACCTACTCTCGATCGCTTTACACCGCGCTTTGCAGTAGAAGGTCCAACTTTAGGAACCATTCCAGAAGTTGTGACCGGAGCCTTTGATTTTGATGTTGGAGTCAATGTGTCCGTTGAATCATGGCGAAGAGGTGTACATGATGGAGATCGACGACTCCTCCCAATTCCCGCAAGTATTGCACCTACTGAAGGTGTGTTGTTTGCCAACGATGTTCTAAACAATTGGCCAATAGGAACATCGTCCTCCTGCCCAGCGTTAGGACCCCCCTAAACCAACATTTCTTGGAATGGTCTCATTTGATTCTTCACAACGGATACTTTCTTCAACATTTTGTTCAAATGCTTCGTGAGGTTGATGAACTTCATCTCCGTTAGAAACTTCTTCTTCATTTGGAATTTGCACCCTACCATTGTTACCTCCACCATTGTCATTGTTGTCATCACTCTGAATGGAATAGTCATCATCATTATCGCTATGATTACCACTCCGATGTTCATCAGATCCTTCTTCATCGTCTATATCATCATCGGCACGGTCGTATGCAACGATGCCTTCATCTTGCATATCATTAACCACACGGTTAGTGCCCACAGGTGACTCCCCGTCAAGTTCCGACCAATCAAAAACTCCATTCGATTGGTTTAGGGGTTCATCGTGCGACAGATTGGCACCTACATTGTCCGCGGGAATTTCCTCCCCTTGGTCATCGGCATCATCATCACCAACATCAACACCATCATCGCGTTCACCGCCATCACGATCTTCATGACCATCAGGCCATCCGCCATCACCACCGTCATCATTTTCTTCATCAACGTCCATTGGTACAAACTCAGGATCCGAGTCCTCAGAAAATGGTTGGTTGTCGTACCAAATAACAGGGTCTGCTCCACGTCGTTCCCGAAGAAGCTTACTATTGGTGTAAATGTACACCAAGTCCTCTGCCTTCTTTACGCTTAACCGATTGCGAACCTTGTTGTGAACGAACGAATACATGCTCCAATTCCGCTCACATGATGATGCTAAGCATGTTAACGAAAGAATACGTTTAGCTATCATAGGTAGCGCATCGCCCCTGACCCTCTGCCACCATTGATGAGGTAGCATCTATGTCTCTCGAATGTCTAGGGCCTCCAGAGGGCCGTAAGGTCCTGTTCGCTCCTCAAAGTGTGTTAGTTCGTCCATCACACTGTTGTGGTTTAATCCAAGGCACCCACTTAAGTGCCTTAGCATTCTATTGCGTGCACGCTTTGTAGTTCCATCACTTTGAAGTTCTCCGCACTCCGTCAAATATGGATTCAATAGAGCAGCTGCATAGTGAAGATCTGTCAACATCATCTTCCACCTCCGGTTGAATTGCCTCTCGAAGCGGGTTGCTATAATTGGGTCAAGTAAAAATGGTGCATTACGTAGACCAAACACATGCTTCTTAAAATTATTCATGGCCAACCATGCCCTCCCCATCGCCGGAGTTTCTCCATCAAAGGTCCTGAGAGTCACAATAGCTGGCTCCACGAGATGCACAAAATTCTCACAACGCACCCAGAACGTCTCGTCAAGAATAGTATTCCTGACCAAACATGCCAGTGCGTGAGCACGATGTCCGCTTTGGCGATTGAATAAAGTACTCACGTATTCCACCCATTTCTCATGGACTATCACTTGGAGTAGTGTTGCTTTCACCCTCATCAATCGACTAATCATCAAAAAATGGCAAGCAAATCTTGTCTGTGCTGGCAAGAGTAGAGACAATTTTGGGCTGAACTGGCGAAACAAAGCCATCGTCACATGACGAGTCCTTATGTAAACGCATATGCGTTTGGCCAAAATAATCAAGTCCTTGAAGATTTCTTCCTTGCCCCAATCTTCCAAGAGGAGATCAATGATGTGAGCTGCACAACCTTGCTTATAAATGTGTGGAAAATCCTCTACCACCATGTCCATAGCTCCCAACATTGCACTGGCATTGTCTGAGCAAATTTGCACCACGTTTTGCGGTCCCACAGCTACAATGTACTCCTTCAACTTTCCAGCTATATATCCTTTGTCTTTTTTGTTCCCCGTTGTATCAATGGAACCAAGGAATATATCTCCAATAGGACACACAAGCATGACATTCATCAATGGACAATGAACAACATTGTCCCATCCATCTGTGCAAATAGTTGCTCCGTATAGGCTTATACAATGCTTCGTTTTCTCTTCTATTTGCAACTTCACATTGTTCCTCTTTGGCTCAATGTGCCTTGTGCGCACTGCATTATAGCTTGGTGGATGATAGTCAAAAGCCGCTTTCGAGGTTGCTTCCACTGCGTCGACAAAGGTTGGATGTCTTATCACATTGAATGGCACATTTGCTTCGTAGAAGAATGTTGCCTATTTCTCATCCAATTCATTGCGCTTTGCAATTCGACAAGCCTCCGTCATGCTTGGTTGCCGCATAGTTCTTGGGGTACAAGAATCAGCTCTACTGGGGACCCGCGTTGATTGAGATCGTTCGATCTGGGATGTTCTTTCGTCATTTGTAGAGTCCGGCACTTCTACAAATTCTCCACCGTGCATACTGACTAGAACACGGTGCGACAGTGGCAGCAGATGACATACCATTTGAACCATAGATTTCCGCATGAGTCATTCTTTTGCGTATTACACCACCGCAATTAGCAAAGTGCCTAAATACCGTTCCCGGGGCCTTCGGACAATGACACTTATCTGAACCTGTACCATATCCGTAGTGCTTAAAAGCCCTTTGTCGTTTGTAACGGAAGGTCTCGTTGCACCACACACATTTTACATGGTCTTTGTCTATGAACGTCCACCACGGGGCCCATTCTTTCGTCGGTTGGCGAAGTGGACCCGCCATGTTTCATACCACAGTAGAAGCTGAATGTAAATCCTTAATCTGCAAGCGTTAGTATGTCACATGCAAAACAATTGATGGTATGTGTGGACATCAACCAAAGGCCAATGTGATCCACTTAGTCTCAAGCAAGGAGCCCATATGGAGTTCCAGGACAAGAGGCTAACGCTTGAAATAATGATGATTGCCCATCTTTGGTGATATATATATACTAGACAAGGGGGCGCGGACGTCTCGGGGGGGGCGCGGACGTCTCGGAAGGGCGGACGTCTGGGGGGGGCGCGGACGTCTTCACAGAGGCCCGGACGTCTAGGGGGGAGTAATGGGTGCGAATTTGTAGATTGTGGGCTTCCTTCCCCTCCCTTTATCCTCCCAAACTAAAACTAGACATACAACCTTTTCATCGCAACTATAATACATAGTTAACAACATTAAGATTTATTTTTATCATGCAAATTTACAAACAATGCCACATAGGCAATCAAAATGTTCAAAAATTGCTCTATAACTTCGCCACTACAATGTACATCTAAAACAATTGTCGGGGACTATGAAGTTATAGGGGGGACCTAGGAAATATGCTACAACTTGAGCAAGTGATGGCATCTTCGTGGGGTCTTCGTGAACCAAAGCATCCAACTTTGTTGTGAATGCTATGGCGTCCATGGTATTCTTGAAGAGGTCTGGACACTCCTCGCCTTGCCATATCATTTTTGCCAAAAAACCGACCGCATATGCATCCGATTCCATTGTATATGGATGCAACATCTTCATGCGTTCCAAATTGCGCTCCTCGTCGTTTGGTCCCCCAATCACAAAAAACAACTCGGGGGCGACATATCGCTTCCGTTCCTTCATTTCCCGGCATCGATCTTCATCTTGGAAACCAAAATACGAGGCCTTGTTTTCTACAATTCGGCTTGCCATCCCCCAATCATACACTCCAATATATAATTTCTCCACATCCTCCGGTGGAAAGTGGAGTAGAACATTTGACGGTGTTATATCATTGTGGATGATTTTTGCCTTATGGACTAGGTCCATTACATATATGAGAGCCCAAGCCAACATTGCTCTGTTCTTTCAAAAGGCAACAATTTTTTGGCTCTGCTCGATGGTGAGATGTTTTATTTTCATTACTTCCTTGTTGCTCATTGCCTCAGACGCCAAGCTATTGAATTTTCGTAAGTTGCGAATGCTATCACCGTTCCACCACAATGTATAGGCTTCCATGCTATTTGAATTAATAGCCCAAAATTTAATCACACCTAGATGCTGAACAGGGCAAACTAGAGCCTCAATTGAACGTTGCTCACACTTCTCACGTTCAGTTTTAGCCATTGAAAGTTTGCCCGCAGATTCAATGTGGATTGGAATATCTGGCATATCTGGAATCCGTACTTTCCGCACTTTGCCGTATCCTCCTTGAGAATCAAACCCAGACAATGGCACAATCTTTGCCTTCTCTGGAATCCACACTACTCTCGAGTGCATGTGCGGTTGAATCGCCGCCTTCAGTGCTTATTCATTCCAAGGCATGCCCTTTTTATTGCATCTTGAATGTTTTCCACATTCCTTTTTAACCCACTTTAGTTTCTCAAGAAACTGAGCGTCTTCATTGCTCCTCGCTTCTCCCCTCGCTATTTTTACCACGCATTCAAACACATGCATGATGTTTGTTGTAGCTGTGATGACTTGTTGTGCCATCCATTTTGGAGCATGGAAATACTTGTTCATGCAATCCATAAACTGCTCAGATTGAGCGAGTTTGCTCCAAAATTCACGTTCCAAATCAGCCTGTAGCTTTAAAACCCCCGCATGTCCATAATCCAAAAATGATTTCTTCAACATATCTCGTGTACAAATACGATAGTAAGTGATGGTCACCTCTCTAATGAACTCTGTGTATTCCTTTGGTGGATATCCTTTGTGGGACTCCGTTTCCACATGTTGCCGGAAGTTAACTTTAAATCCGGTTAAAACAAACAAATTAGTTAAGTAGTTATGATAGTTTCCACTAGAATTCATCCTATAGTCGTCAGAAAAGAATAATGACGGATGGATCAGGTTGCGAACCCTAATTAAGCCAAAATCTGTTAAAATCGGAGCCGGAGCAGTTACCGGTTTTCCGGGGCGGACAGTTATTCGGAACTGTCAGCCGGAACTGTCGCCATCAACTGTCATCATGACTCCGTACTAACTGCCGGACTACTTAAGGCTGGGATTCGGGGGGAGAACTCTTTTCTTCTCCATTCCTTCGTCGCGTGCAGGGTTTTCGTCTTCAGGCTTTCTTCCTCTCCCTCTTTCACTTCCTCGCTCCCGGTTCCAAAACTCTGGCCGTTAGGGTTTGAAGCTTAGACAGTTAGAACGGACGTGCGTCCGTTAGGGAGTGCTTTTGTGAGGACGGTGCGTGCAGGGACTACCTTGAGAGACGGTGAGGATTTAGGAGGCCCTCATGAAGACTGTACCGATGGCTAAGAAGAAGAGGACGGATAGAGACGGGCGCGGCAAAAGAGACGAAGAGCCGGCCGCGGGACTTCCCCCTTTGGCCCGAGTCCTTCCGGACATCCCCGAGGACCTGGACGAATTCAACCTCCTGAAGTCGAGCCTGAAGACTATGGGGTGCGAAGGGTTGCTCGAAGTCCCCTGGGGTATGCGGGAGGAGATCTACGTCCAGGAGCTTATCGGCGCTCCGGACAAGAAGTACCAGGGGTTACTGAGAGCCCATCCGGAAAACTGGGGAGTTCCGGAATGGTCCCAGGCGTACGACTTCCGGGGCGGACGCACCAAAGTGGTGGAACGGCGAGACGAATTCCTGGTGGACGAATTTGCGAGTCCGGCTGACCCAAAGGACGGCTACAACATGCAGGACCTTCGGCATCTGGACGCCCAGCTCGTGCTAGGGTTTTTAAACCCTATTTTCCATCCGGAAAAGCCGAAGCGGGTGGTGGCGAAGTGGCTTGCACCTTCCTCGGGGCGCTCCGGAAGAAGATAGTAGTGGATTGGGGAACGCTTATGACGGACATGATCAACCGTCTAGTAGCCAACCTCCAGAGGGTGAAGAAGACGGCAACACCCTTGGCCTCCTATGTGGTGCACCTCTATGCGCACCACCAGCAACTCACTACGGCGGAAGTCCGGAAGTACGATATTGTCCTCAACTTCCAGAAGTACGAAGGGGACGAGTCTGAAGAGGAAGAATCCGGAGAGGGGGAGCCAGCGCCGGAAGCAGCCACCACCAGCACTCCGGAGGGCCGGAAGGTCCCAAAGAGACCTCGGGGGAAGGAACCTGCGACGGAGAGTCCGGGCGTCCGAAGCTCCTCTGCATCATCCGGAGAAGACGAGTCTGGACCCTCAGAAGGGACCAGCCGGAAGAGGAGAAAGGTGGACCGGGACGACTCCAAGGGCCAGCTCAAGCTGATGGATAAGCTCACCCGCGACATTGGCTGGAGGGTTGGGCTCCTCAAGGAGACCAACTACATCATCACCAGCAGCGTGGAGCAAATCTTCCGGAGTCTGGGCGTCGAACGGCTGGAGGACGCCATTAACCGGGTGGAGGAACTCCGGAGCCGGGAGGTGGGCACGAAGGCGCTGCACACTCAGATCGCCTCTCTATACAAGGCAAGTAACGATATGGAGAGGAAGATGAAGCAGTACCTAGCGGAGGCGGCTGTGGCGGTGACGGCCCGGAAACTGGCCGAGGAGAAGGCCAACGCTTCCGCAGCGGCTTTACTGGAAGTCCGGGCCTTCTTGGACCTACCTGTCGACGTGGTCAACTGAAGCCGGCTCTTCACCGAGTTGGTGGAGAAGAAGGAGAAGGTCACCCGGGCCAACATCATCCGGTTCCTCCTTGACCAGGCTGACAAGATGGGAAGGACCTGGGAGCAGATGAAGGTGCTAGTCGACAACATTGTCGTCGAATTTCCGGAAGAACCTGCAGCGCCTAGACCGGAAGGCACGCCGACCACAACTCGAACAACAGACACTCCGGAACCACCACCCAAGACCACCCCAGCGCCGGGAACCTCCGCGAACCCGGAGTCCCTGGATACTCCGCCACGGACACCGGCGGAGGGGATCGTGGCCCCTAACCCGAGTACCAGCGAGATCCTGAAGACACTTCCGGATCTCCTGTCGCCACCCACTATGCGGCTTCCAGATCCTCCGACAGAGGGCGGCCTTCCAGCTCCTCCAAGGTCAGTGTCACGAAGGTTAGCATCCGGAGCCAGGAGTCCGTCCGGAAGCTACAGGGACTTGGTCCAAGAGACCGGGTCAGTTTCCGCGGCAGGCACCCCAGCACCTCCGCTTCCGGAAGGATCTCCGGCCCAGCCCCCTCTGCCCCCGGACGCCCGGTCTTCAGGGGTGGCTGTTCCTTCACCAACCGGCCCAGCCAACAGGAAGACCAACCTTTCGCCGGCGGCTTCAAAGAAGGCAAAGGGTAAGGCGCGCATTCCGGTGGAGAGTTCCCCCTCCCGCCGGAGTGGGAGAAATCGGGGCCCCGGTGCTCCTACTTAGGGTAAAAATAGGTTGTAAGTTTCTTTTTGTTAAACACTTTTTCTCAGGGTAAGAGTCCGGATGAGCAGCGACTAACGATGGGGCCCCAAGTGCACCCGACTGCTACCGGAATCAATAGCCAGGTTTTGTTAGAGAAGGAAGTCCGGAGTCCAGGAACTGTTCCGAGATTTTAGGATCTGAGATCCGATCTGGGACTTTTCCGGATTTCTCGGATCTTTTAGATAAGATCTAGCGGATTTTCCATAGTCATAGGTAGAAGGAAATCTGAATTTAGAGAATTCAGAGAGTATTTAGTAGGAGGTTTTGGGAAAAAGCCTTCGTCTTGTTCATCTCACTCGGAAATATACGTTACCATTTTCTTCACCAGATTTGCTACCTTGTGTTTTTGTGGGACGTATGAATCCTGTGAGTGACGGATCCTTTCTGGAGGGTGTGGTTGTGTGAGGAATTTTCCGGACTAGAGTAACTCACTTGTTTTGTCGGAGGGGGAAGTTATCGAGGGTAGTGTCAGGCGATCGCCCGGGAGAGCTGGAGAGAACTATTGCAGAGGTGTTCCTGGTAGTTCCCAGGGTCCGGAAGTAGCCAGGAGGGGAAGAGATGAACTGCAGAGGTGTTCCTGGTAATCTCTAGTTTGCGCGGGAAACCGTGCTAAACTGATCTCCGGTCAATACCGGAGTTCTCCCCTAAGAGAGGAAGAAAAAGCTTGATACCAGTACCTAGATAAAGTAACCATAGCGAACCGTGAGTCTCTGATCCGGAAATTTACAGTCATACCCCCCGGAATGCCGTTGTAGCCGGGTTAGTCTCTGTGTGACCGCATCCGGAAGGCCTTCCGGATGTTGTGAGAGTCGAAGTCCGGCAACAACAGTCAAATTACCAGTTAGCATAGTAGGAAGAGTGTTGTTTGGTCACTCTAAGAATCCGGACAGTGGGTACCTAGCCACTTTAAGTCACAGGGTAGTGGGAAACCCAGCCACTTATACAAAACCGGGTCAGTGGACTTCGGCCACTCGTTTAAAAACTCCAGGAGACTCTCTGAGGAGGAATAGAGACTAATCAAACCACCCTCCTGATTTCCGGAAACTCGACTCCGGAAACCATTGTATAGCATCCGGATCCGGACGGATCCGGACCTAATATAGGTGATAGAGAACTATAGCTAATTCGTAATTGTATTATTTGGGTAAGATTAGTAATCTGGGGTATTGGAAGAAGACATTTAGGTCTCTGTGGGAACGAAACCGGAGCGGTTACTCTGGGAAGCTCTTAGTGACGATTAGGAGCATTCCGGAGGAATACTGTCTCTACGAACTGCAACATCCTTCGTCCCTCTCGTTGGCGGAAATATTCTTCTTATTCTTCTTCCCCCTGGAGCTCGAAGAGGGAGTTGAACCAGTTCCCGATTCCGATCGTACCCGGCTCATGGGGTCCATTGCCTCCGGAGCATCCAAATCTTCATACATGGGCCTTTTGCCAGATCCTTGCCTTGAAGACATCCTGAAATAGTTCCTGCACAAAAAAAAATCAAAAATCTCCCCTTCCAAATCTGAACATTCCACTGTAGTTCCAAGCAAGACGCGCCTTCACACGTCAGGACAAGGAACCACTATGGAATGGAATGAAGTTGGCCCGAACTCTTTGAGCTTTATATACTCGTCCGCGCCCCCTGGACCTGTCTGCGCCCCCCCCAACCCGTCCGCGCCCCCCTTAAACCGTCCGCGCTCCCCCCAACCCGTCCGCGCCCCCCCAACCCTTTCGCGCCCCCCCCACCCGTTCGCTCGCCTTTCGCGCCCCGTTCAACATTTAAAGTCTACACCACTACACTAAATATCTGTAGTATACACTATTTGACTTGTAATTGCTATAAGTATTCACTCTTAGTGAATCTTTTTACCACAATGATCCGCCTCTTTCAGTAGTATAAATAGTTGTACTTTCGGTAAGTAATTTCATCAAAAGTAAAAAGCTATAGCGCTTCAAAATCGTGTAGTGTGGGTACAGTAAAAGTGATATTTAGAGTAGTCTTTACTGTAAAAAAGTCCTTAGTGTAAATATAAGTTTCCTCCCCAATAAAAAATTTCCACACATTGTGAAGCAAGAGGGCCTTTCCTTCTCACCTCCGAGCCTTATATACTAAGTTCCTTCATCATAGAAACTTGTAGTTTATCTCTAGTCTCTTTTACATTCTATTCCAAAAGTAGACTTTGTAATCCAATAGTAGACTCTCTATTCCTATAGTAAACTTTTTATTCCAAAATTAGTCTCTCTATTCCAATAGAAAACTTTTAATTCCAAAAGTAAACTTTCTATCCCAACAACATACTTTCTATTCCAATAGTAGACTTTAATACATTCCACTACGTATGTAAAATAAATCATTGGGTTGAGTTGGATTTTAGATATATACATTCCACTACACTTAAAGAAAAAAATAAACGGATGTCGCATGTCAAATATATCATTGGGTTGAGTTGCATTTTAGCTATATACATTCCACTACACTTAAAGAAAAAAATAAACGGATGTCGCATGTCAAATATATCATTGGGTTGAGTTGCATTTTAGCTATATACATTCCACTACACTTAAAGAAAAAAATAAACGAATGTGGCATGTCAAATATATCATTGGGTTGAGTTGCATTTTAGCTATATACATTCCACTACATTTAAAGAAAAAAATAAACGGATGTTGCATGTCAAATATATCATTGGGTTGAGTTGCATTTTAGCTATATACATTCCACTATACTGAAAGAAAAAAATAAACGAATGTGGCATGTCAAATATATCATTGGGTTGAGTTGCAATTTAGATTTATACATTCCACTACACTCAAAGAAAAAAATAAACGAATGTGGCATGTCAAATATATCATTGGGTTGAGTTGCATTTTAGATTTATACATTCCACTACACTCAAAGAAAAAAATAAACGAATGTGGCATGTCAAATATATCATTGGGTTGAGTTGCATTTTAGATTTATACATTCCACTACACTTAAAGAAAAAAATAAACGGATGTGGCATGTCAAATATATCATTGGGTTGAGTTGCATTTTAGCTATATACATTCCACTACACTTAAAGAAAAAATAAACGAATGTGGCATGTCAAATATATCATTGGGTTGAGTTGCAATTTAGATTTATACATTCCACTATACTCAAAGAAAAAAATAAACGAATGTGGCATGTCAAATATTTCATTGGGTTGAGTTGCAAAAGAAGAAGAAGAACGCCAGTCTCCGGAGGAGGCCGGCGTGAATAAAGCGTCTGTTCGTTCCACTACTAAGACCATGCCCATTGGACAAGGGATTAGACAGCTGGAACTACTTCCCTCTCTCAAGGGTAGACACTATGTTACGAGTAGCCAAGTAACCACAAACCAGACACCCACCAACTAATCACTAATCAGGCATCTAGCCAACGAACCAACCACAAACCAAGCAAGTAGTGAAAATCTCAAAACCAACTAGTCATGGTAAATCAAGGCGGGGGAAGAGTTTAGGGGGGGTCCTGTGTATTGGGGAGGGCTTGATTGTTTTCAATTTTACGTTTATGTAGAAGAATGGACATGGCATATTGAGTAGCTATGGTGTTAATGTTTTTAAAGGAGGTTTTAATTGTTTCAATGGGTATCTTGAAGGTATCTTCTAGAGTTTTCATAGATGGGATAAAGGTGGTGGCACGAGCGCCGGATGTGATTACAATAAGGGGGTCAACCTTCCATCCGAGGGCGATGATGTCGTCAATAAGGGGTTGGTATTTATCTATTTTATTTTGGATTGTTCCGGGGAAAATCTATCGTTGCAATATGTGAATTCAATGAATTGAATGGTGTAGTCTTGGTTGATGTTAACGGGTGGTGGATCCTTATATGGTAAACCTTTAACACAAACGATGTCGGGTTTGAGCCTAGCGTTGCAATGACATCTTTGGGTCATACATGAGCATGGGAGTAGCCAAGAGGGGACCGTATTTTCTTGTGGATTGTTATTAAAAGTGCCGGCGTTC
>CAXARX010000211.1:0-19909 GCA_963971425.1 Bryoerythrophyllum caledonicum | reverse complement strand
AGACTGGCAATAGTTTAGAACTTTCTGCTTTATTGAAATGGACCCATTTACAGTGGATGGGCCTCTGAAGTCTCATCAAAGCCCTCTGATTATTTCATTGTGTTAAGCTTACACAATTCTAGTCCTCCGTATGTACAAATTTTGAGGTTTTCGAAGCAATCCGTGTTCAGTAGAAACACTTGTTAGCTCATTTTTTAATATTTCATTTTTATCCCTGCATTGAACATGCTCGATTACTTGATTATAATAAGGTTTGAAAAGTTATTTTAAAGTGTAAGTAAATGTAAATAATTGCAGTGTGCTCATTTAAAATTGAAAAAATATAAAATGGGGGGAAGAATAACGAAGTTGCTGTCGACTTCCAAGCTGCTCTTCACAGCACCAGACTGACATCAGTTACGTCGAAACCAATAGTTTGCTGCGTGTAATTTTACACTTCCTTGATCAATGCTTGATGAAAGGTGATACAGGTCGTCGTTGTGATATGGCTTTAAATACTTCATTTTAATTTCCGTGAGACTTCAGAAGCTCGGACAAACTCACATTTGAAAAACTAGAATTTATTTATTGTAAAACCGGAATGTATTTTTCCTAAAATTACATTCTTCGTAACAAGCATATATCAATATGGAACCCTAATGTATCGACTGGCAAGGTCAAAATAGAAATGCAAGTGCAACCATCGATACGCACAGGCAGATCATTACCAGGACAGGGAAGATCAGCTGCGGAATTTACGTGATGCAGTACTTGAGTTCCACGCTGCCCAAACCAACTGCAATCCAAACACTGATAACAAGTCAAATATAAAGTTGTGAAGTACCTTGAGCAGAGTGTCGTCGGCAACGACGGCATCAAGCGGCTGGGCTCGGGATAGCTGCATCTTGAAATCGATATCAACAAAAGCTGATCAGAAAACTCACATGATCTGATACGCCGAGTTCACACAGTTGAACTTGAACACCCAAGATCCGCGGAGCCGCGACACTGCCTTTCTGAAGAGGCAGTTATGACACTGCAACGCCGAGGAGCCCTCGGACCCCTGACTGTGCCTCGACAAGTGCGGAGACTGTGCCGGGACTATGCCGGGACTTCCAGCTGACTGATCGGTGACTGTGCAGTGACCGGTGGTGGAACTGTGCCTTGGTCCGAAGATTTGTGACTCCAAACCTGCGCTGTGGCTTTGATGAAACTGCTGTGATCATGCAAGTCTGAATCTTCCAGAAGAGACCCCCACTTCATTTGTGTTACAAAACTCGGAGTGCGTGAGAACGTGAACGATATGATTCAAATGGTGGGAGCAGCTGAAAAGTTAGGTCAACCCGACGTCCGAATCCGATCATTGAAGCTGCACTCAAAACCAATAAATTCATTAATGGAATCAATACCACGGGTATCTGATAAACACTCATGTGTTTTGTACCACTGAAAGGAAGTCAACCTGCCAATGCCTGTCCCCGCTAAATTACGTTGAGCGGCGTTGACAGCACGTGCGTTATTGGACACTTCTCCGAAATCCCATCCCTCTCCATATCTGCACAAATGGAAACAAAATGAGCCCCCAATGGTCCATATGCTGCAGTTGTTCCACTCCGAGGCTATCAGCAGGAATCGGTTATGGAAATGAATTTGAGAGTTACCACTATTCAAGATAATGATGACTTGAGAACAAAATTGGTTGAGAGGAATAGTGAGAACAATAGTGCCATTGTTCACTAAACAATGAAAACATCTTTCTGGGGCCAGTTCAGGCACATTTCTCCGCTAAATGGTGGGGGAAACTAAGATTTAATAAATCTCACATGTAGATCTTTGAACCATCCACACCATATTTCTCGATGGTTAAGCTTCGTGATACCTCTTTCGCTCTCACATGCATGAAAATGGTCCGAAAATGCAAGTAAAGTGTGCTAGTCGAAAATTGTCACAGCGTGAAATTTCAAAATTTCAAAGTTAACAATAAAACCGGAACCGGAAGGCAAGGTAGGGTAGCGGATTCCGTGTAGGATAACGTTATTTTCTAACAATAAGCGGAATTACGAGAGTAAGGGATGGATTGGACAAAATCCGATCCGAGGCGGAATCGGAAACCCTAACCGGATTCCTCTCCGAAACCGGATTAGGGTTAGGAGCGGATTTGGGAGCGAAACCGGAATTTGTCGGTGGTATAAGAGTCGCCGCGGAGTCCAAAATTAGTTCATTTCTCCCGACTCCGCAGCTGTAGCTCCTTTGTCGCCTTCCTCCCCCTTTCGAGTATTCTGCTGTAGCACGTGTTTCTTGCAGGTACGGCGAGGTATAGCGAGCGTAGACCGTAGAGTATTTCCGCGTTTCCGCTTCAGGAGGGTTTTTGTGAGTTTTTCGGGTCGTGCGGCTAGGAGAGAAGTGAGGTAGAGCGAAAAGCAAGGCGGAAAGCAAGCGACTCTGAAAAGCAACGATGCCTCCCCAGCGGAAAGCGGTGTCCATTCAAACACCATCCTCGTCATCGGCGGTGAAGTTACGGAAGGTGGTGCCCTTGATTCCGATGGCGGAGGGGGAGAGAGCACAACTTATGGAGGATCTCGGGCGGATGGGGATCGGAGGACTCGCTTTGAAGCCGTGGGGTTTCAAAGACGAGCGGATGATAGGAGAGCTACTCACGCGGCCCGGAAACGAGTTTGCAAACACGATCCGGGGCGTGCCGCATAAGTGGACGGAAGAGCTCTGGACGGAGACTTACGATTCGCGACCGGAAGGCCTGGGGATGGCGAACCGGAAAGATGAGTACGTGCGCGGGAAGTTCCGCGGCGCGGTAAACCCGAAGGACGGATACGCGGTGGACGACTGCAAGGATCCGCGCCAGAAGCGGCTACTCCAATTTCTCCTTCCGATCTTCCATCCGGAAAAGCCCACCCGGATGACGATCACGCTCGGAAACACGATCTTCGGATCGCTGAGCGGGGAACGGAAAGCGAACTGGGGGCGGATCATGGCCGACCTGGTCTCCCAGCTGGTTTCGAGGGTTGGGAAGAGTAGAGCGACACCCCTATCGCCCTACATCTTCCACCTCTACCAATCCGCGGGGGTCCTGAACACGGAAGAGGAGAAAGAGTGGAAAGCGCAGGAGGTGGCGCTCAAATACGGAAACTCGGAATCCGGATCGGATTCCTCCACCGAATCCGAGTCGGACGAGGATGACGACGACGACGACGAAGGTAAAGAAGTACTTCCGGCATCGAAGAGGGCCAAGCAGACGCCCAAGAATAGTCGAGGGACACCGCGCGGAAATAGAACCGTCGTCCTCGACTCGGATCCGGATGACGACATGACGGATGCTCCGGAAACACGGAAGACTTCCGGAACGGATCCGAGCGGAGCGGGACCAAGTCGTCGGGCAAGGACGGAACCAAGACCGGAAACGGATCCGCTCGACGACGACCCGTTCGTGGAACTCGTCAAGGCGGTCGGCAACATACGAGCAGATTGGGAGGTCAAGCGAATGGTAACGGAAGAAATTGGCAGGATGGTGAACGCGAAACCGGATAGCAAGTTGCATCTCCGAGTGGCGGAGTGTATTGCAGATCCAGAAGATTATAAGAAGCAAGAAGCGGAAATCCGGAGGCTACAAGCGGAGGTCGACTCGCTTCGAAGGGAGGTGCTGGTCCGGAAAGGAGAAGCGGAAGCCGTAGAGAAGGTGGCGACGGAAGCGCGCGAGGCACTTCGGCAATTCCGCGCAGCTGTGAGTGAGCCAGGTCGAGTACTCGCCCAGTCCCGGTTGTATGATGTAGGTGTCCTCAACCACAAGAAGCTGTCTGGGGCGCGGATGGTCCGGATCCTTAGCGATCATGCGGACAAGCTGGAGACGACGATGGTGCAGATCCGGACGTGTGCGAACCGGATGGAGGAGAGCGCGGCCCTTCTCCCCAGGCCTACGACTTCGATGGACGACAGGAAAACCGGATTGTCGGACCTCTCAATTCCGGATTGTTTCCCAAATCCGGATGAGACCCCAAGTTCGCGACCAAGGGAGAGAGGCGCGGACCCAAACACGGAACCAACGGAAGGAGCGGAACCGGATCCCATGGCTCCACCCGCACCTGTGGTGAACTTGACCGGCGTGTTCGACGGCATGGCACCAGGCGTGGACGCGGCGACTGCGACCGAGGAGGATGCGTAGGGTTAGGAGTTAGAATCGGATTAGGATTTTTAAAGTGTAAATTGGTTTTGCAACTCGGAACCGGATTAGTTCCCGGTCCGGGTTTTGCCTTGTAATTTTTGTGACTTGTTTTGACTTTTTGGTTAGGATCGGAATCGGATCCGGTCCGGGAGGCAATCCGGTTTTGGGTTGCCATCCGGTCCGGTCTTCCGATCCGGTTGTTAGGGTTGTTTTGCGAATCCGGATCTTGTGTCCGGGTTTTTAGGATCTGAGCCTTTTGGGCCTCAGTTGTTTAAAAAGGGCTTGTCTCTTGGGCGGCCCTGAGTCTTTTCAATGTAAAATTTCCTTCTTCTTCATTTTCTTGTCTTTGTACATCTCTCCCGAGGATTGGCTAGGGGTGTAGGAGGAGTGAGTTAGGAGCGGAAACGAGGTTTTGCCTTGAGATTCTCCCCTTGGTGGTTTGTGTTCTTCCAAGTGTTTTTGCAGGGTCTTGAAGAGTTGGGAGCGGGTTTCATGTTCCTCAACTAGGCTGAGGTTTAGTATTCCGGGTGGGAAAGCCTTTGGTGTGACTAGGCGGATAGGGAGGGTATCCTTATCTGGGCTAGAGTTCTTGGGTAGGTAGCCTGATTGAGCGTTCCGCCTCTGGAGCGGTTTCACCGCCTTATGGGCAAACGGAAGAACTTCAGTTGATGTTGGAATGGACGGACGCGCTTGTAGCCACCTTGCATTGCACGGGTAGGACCGGATCCCAAGGTCGTTGTAGTATGAAAGGGTCGTACGGGGAGTTCTTTTGTGACCTGCGGACCGGAACGCGTTTCGGGTCGTTGTGAAGGACCAAACCGGATCCGAGTTTAGTTAGGAGGATAGAGTAGAAAAGTGGAGTCTTTCACCACTATAAGTCACGGAAGGAGTGGAACGCTCGCCACTCGGTAAAACTAAGGAGCAGAACCCTCTGATGGTGAAACAGAGGTTAAATCAAACCATAATGTTCTTGGGGTTCGTGGGAAGTTTCCGATCCTAGACGTAGGAGCGGAAATAGGCCCGATAGTTTCCGGTTTGGGAGTTAGGAGCGGATTTGAAGCTGAGAGAATCCGGTTCTAGATCTAGGAGCGGATTGGGAATAGAGAGTTTCCGGTTTGGAAGGAGGAACCGGAAAGTGAGTTATTGGTAGCAAACTATGCTTAAGAGTCTAAAAGAGTTAAACACTTCACAGAGTCCTGCGGGTTCGAACTTTAGGGTCATTTTGTTATGCCCTCTTGTGGTTTTTGGTGGTATAACGGGGAATTTACTTATCCTGTGCTGCGACATACAAAAATCTGGCGCCGCTGCCGGGGATTCTAAAGCTGTTTAACTTTCGTGATCTCGTGAAGCGTAGTCAGTCATTGTGTTTCAAGAAGTTTAACTTTGTCTTCCGAGTCAGTAAGGATCGGATCCGTTCCAAACCGGATCCGTGCTGATGAGATACAGAACTAGAAGCGAGAGAAAGGCGAGGTTGTTGAGAAACACTACAGGAGAATCGTCGAGAGCAGGTTTCAGCGATTCGACTTGGACAGATCAGGAGGATCGACGAACCGGGACGTCTCAACCTGAAGAAGAAATCGAATCTGCTAGATCGGGACGGACTTCTCCGATTTCCGATTGAGGAACGGATCCGGAAGAGGTGGATCCGCTGTTTGAAGCAGAAATCATGACCCGATTGAAGTATCGACGTTTCAGAGGCGATAACAGCCAGGACGCGGATGAGTGGTTGTGCGAGTTTGAATCTACAGCACTCGCGAACCAGGAGAATGAGGCCGCCCAACGAAGAATTTTCCAGGGATTGCTGAAGGGAGAAGCCCTTAAATGGTACCAAGATCTTTCGGATCGGATCCGGAATGAGTGGGACCAGTTGCGGACGGAATTCCTCCAAGCTTTCCGGGAAGTCGGCGGAGAGGCTAGAGCGTTGGGGCGATTGAGTACTCTCACGATGAAGTCAACCGAATCCGTGCGGAAGTATGGGCAAAGAGTACGTTAGGGAACGATGAAGACGTGCTGATGTGGCATGCCAGTCAGCGGGCTGTTTTACACGGTGGGGGACGACTGCGTGGTTGTCACAGAGGGGTCACTTGCTGTGACTTGAGAGAAGTTTAGTTGTCACTTCACGGACACTTTACTACGACTGGCGCGCGACTACACAAGAGTGTAGGATTCTACCAAAGAGAAGGGCCACAAAGAAAGGCTTAGGGATCTCATGGGAGCTTCACGTAGAGAGGGTGGAGTTCTATTAGGTTCGAGAGAGAAGTGATTCCATCAATGAGATACCACATTCAGGTAATTCTTGCATTGTTTCTTTTGCAAAGCTCTTGCTACAGGGGTGGCATGAATCTGCAGAAATTGTAAGACGGCCAAGCTAGTGAAGCCACGTAGTGCGTCAAGGAATTGGATAGTGGACATTTCACAATTATGCTGAAGGGAGGCGGTAGCCAGTGCTAAGTCTTAAATGAGATCTGAGAATAGAATTGAGAAAGTTCAGAACGGGCCCGCGTCTGAACTGCGAGTCATACATAATTCGTGACTTCTATACGACTTTCTGGAGACTCTGCCGTCACTTGGTAATAACTAAGCAACACTATGTGCCAGTCAGAGATGGAATAGTGACGCTAGTATGCGACTTGTGCTAATATGTTTTCTTCTACAGACAACTCTATGGCGCCCACTAAGTTCACACTTTGCATTGTTCGAGGAAGCTGCCTGGGGGCTACTAATCCCACGCTGTCCACTGTTGTGCTGATGAAGGCGTCAGCGGTGTCAACCACTTCCCGCTTTGCTCTTGCTTCTTTGCGTAAGACAACTATCCAACCTGGTCTCTCGATCACATCTGAGAAGAAAACCTGTGTCGCTTGGCTGAGAAAGATGAAGGGATCTCACAAGCGTGGGAGTTTGTGGCGGAAGTTGACAACCAAAAAGCCGTCGTCATCTCGGATGTATGTTGGATTCCCGCGATTGTCGAAGGGCTTCACCCACTCACACCGCAGCAGGATGACGGGTGTTTGCAGAGCTCCGTAATCCAAGAGCAATATGTCCTGCAGAACACCAACATATGGAACTGATGCAGCGTCATCGCTTTGGGCGGGCTGTGAAAACACTGACGCGACGCCACTGTTGTAGCTCACCATACGAGCAGATGTGTCATCATCAACCCGGAACCGGTTACCAAATGCCAAGATCCGTGTATATCAAGTAGCCACTTGGGATGGCTTCTTGCTTAACAAGAAGCGATCCATGTCGTCTGGGTTTCGGAGGTTCAACTCAGACTCATCCACGGTATTCATAATCCAATCTGCCAATGCTGGAGTAGACGGATCTTGCTCAACCTCGGTCTGCCATTTCCTACACAAACGCACCAAACAGTGTCAGTGGCCCGTGTGCAGCTAGTAAGGAGGTACAGAAAGAAGGCGGTAACAGTAAAACACTTAACGAACACTGCGGTTTAGGCCGTGGACTAGCCTGACTAGGATTTTACTACAAATACTTGAGTATGAATTAGAAAGTTACTGAGGTACGACTAATGAGTGACTAAGAAGTGACTATGACGTCACTTTCCTACTACTTTATGGCAACTGAGGCCCGACAGTGTGCAACCGACATCCACTGCCCGAGAGAGGCACAGATGCCTGAAGGGGGCGGTGACAACTGTTGCCAAATCACAGGGACGTACCGCTATGTTTAGGATGTAACAAGAACTTACGCGTTCAGATCCTCTACAACGGACACGTTTGTTAGCACGTACTGGTGAGCGACATCTCGAAGCGCGTTGCTCATCACATATGGTCGACCAGCGCCTTGCAGCACCTCCTCAGCATCACCATATTCTTCATCTTCGTCCCAAACACGCCTCTGTGTGGGCTCAAAACGCTGCAGGTACTCCGTGATGAAACCTAGGCAGTCCTCTTTCAAGGCCTCCAGGCACCTTGCAAACTTCTCAAATTTGTGATCCAACATAACATACTGAGCTCGAGGCTTCAACATCTTATTTGGAATTCTGGGATTTGGGGTCTACCAAAGATTTCTACGCATATTCCGCCTCTGCAAATCTCTTCTCACTTTCACGGTGTCCTTCTTCCCTGTTATTGTTTTCAAGAAGTTCTTGCACAGATTCATCTCACAATGCATGACGTCCAAGGTGTATCGGATCAGAAGCTTCTGCCATCCCAAAAAGCGTGCTCGGGGTCAGTAACAACAGTTCATTATTGACAAGTTCAGCCAACAGGTGCCGCTCATTCCATGGAGCACACTAAATCCGCAAAATGGAGTCCCTCGCAGCACTAGCAGAAGTCACTTACAAGTCACCATGAGAATAAGGCGCCACTTTGCCACGACTTCCTGTCGGAGTACAGGATAAGCGATTTCCCTGTTATACTTCAAAAACCTCCTTAAGAGTACAACAAAATGACCCTAAAGATCGTTCCCACGGGATTTTGTGAAGAATTCTTCTAATCCTATTTCTCAAGCAATCAATCCAACTCACAATCCGGTCCTTACTACCACCAACCGGAAAACACCCAAGAAGACTTCCATTCTCTTCTCAGAACCGGATTCTATCCGTGGGTTTAGAACTTCATACAGGTTTGAGTTAACCTCTGTTTCACCATCAGAGGGTTCTACTCCTTGGTTTTTGGAAGTGGCGAGCGTTCCACTCCTTCCGTGACTTATAGTGGCTGAAGACCCACTTTTCTACCTACCGATTCCTAGCTAAACCGGATCCGGTTTGATCCCTCACAACGTCCTGGAATTCCGACCAGAGCGTAGGTCACACAGAGACTCCCCGTACGATCCTCTCATACTTACAACGACCTTGAAATCCGCTCCTATCTCGGTAGAGGAAGGTGGCTACAAGTAATTCCGGCCGTTCCAACATTAACTAAATTCCTTCCGTTTGCTTATTCAGTCAGGAAGGACTGTTTTAGAGGCTGGACGCTCGATCGAATTTCCTATTCGAGAACTATAGCACAAATGGATATACCCTCCCCATCTGCCTACCCTACCAAAGGCTTTCTCACCCGGAATATGGGAACTTAGCTATGCTGAGGCACTTGGAAACCTACTCCCAACTCTTCAAGACCTTGCAATTACCTGGAGATAAGAGAGAACTCAAGGGGATAATCCCAAACAAACTTCCATTCCACTCTTAACTCAATCTACACTCAATACCTTGCCAATCCTTGGAAAACAATGAAATGCAAAAAGAGATAGAGAAGAATGCTGAAGTTTATTCGAAAAAGACTCTCGACCACCAACCAGGGAGGTCGATTTATACACCCGAAAACCCTAAAAATTGAGATCCTAACAACCCGGAGAGAAAACCTGGTCGGAACTCGAACCCGGATCCGAACCCGAACCCGGATCCGAATCCGGTCAGGTCCTAACAGAGGACCGGATAAGAATCTGTTCTAAAACCAAAAGTAAGACTAAGTACAAATGTGGAACGGATTTAGAAATCCGAATCCGGGTCAAAAACCTAAACATACTTATTCCTAGGCTTACTCTACACTAGTGTCCTCAGGGTTCGTGATTGTATCTACCAGGCCAAAGAGCCCTGCTAAGTCTATCTTATTAGTCTCGATTGTCGCTAGAGTCTCCAGAATCGCTTCCGGTCCTTGCGATCCTCCTGCCCCAGTGGCATCATCTGGTCCCGCCCGCCGTTGTCGATTCTTGGAGTCGGGGGTTTGCTCGAGTCCCAACCCCTCATTATCCGGGAACGAATCCGGGAAGGATGCGTTTGAGAGGCCGGTCCTCTGTCGTGGGAGCCGCTGGAGGCTGGCCTCTATCCGCTCCATTGTCCGCCGCCCTGCTTGAACAATTTCCTCAAGCTTGTCGCCGTGATCGAGTAAGATCCGGATCATGCGCGCGCCTGATAGCTTCTTGTGTTGAGGAACGCTGACATCGTAAAGTCGGGCCTTCGCTATCGTCGAACCGGATTCTCCGAAGAAGGCCGCTGTCACCCGGGCGTACTCCTTCGCATCCGCTGCTACATCCCGCATCACCTCCATCTCTGTCTAAAGTACCGCGTTCCGTATCCGGAGGGCGTCTATCTCCTCCTGTCGCTTCCTGACTTCCTCCTCCTGTCTTTGGAACTCTTCCGGATCGGAGATGCAGTCCGCCACCCGGTGATGAAGAACGCTGTCCGGTTCCGCTCCAACCAACTTACCAACCTCGTCGAGGACCATCTTCTTAGTTGACCAGTTGGATCGCAGAGTACCGACGATCTCTATCAACTGACGGAAAAGCTCATCCCCCTTTGCTCCTTCCTTCGACTGCTCTACTCGGGCTTCGCCGCTAGGACCCGCTCCACTCGGTTCTGGGTTGGCAGCTGGCTCGGGTGTCGCTCCGTGCGACCTTTCTCTCTCCGGCTCATTTTTCCGGTTCCGCTTCCTGGGCTGTCCTCGGGAGTTCCGAGCTGTCCTCTTCGCGCGGCGCGATGTTAGGATAACGTCGTCTTCATCATCGTTGTCATCGTCAGAGTCGGAGGTTGAGGAAGAATCTGATCTGGTCGTGGATTCTCCTTACCTCAATGTCGACTCCTGGGCTTTCCACTCGTTCTCTTCCGTTGCTTTCAGCAGGTCGTTGGATTTATGAAGATGGAAGAGGTAGGGTGAGATAGGCGTCGCCCTGCTTTTACCAACTCTGGAGACTAATTGGGAAACCAGATCGGAAATGATCCGGGCCCAATTAGCTTTCCGCTCCTTCGACTGCGACCCGAAGATTGTGTTGGCGAGAATGAGTGTCACCCGAGTTGGCTTCTCCGGATGCAGGATTGGGAGTAGGAATTGGAGTAGCCGCTGTTGCCAAGGGTCTACGCACTCTTCGATGGCATACCCGTCCTTCGGAATAACTGCTCCTTTGAACTTGCCCCGGACGAACTCGTCCTTCCGGTTGGCCACGCCTTGGCCTTCCGCTCTCGTCCCGTACGCTGCTCGCCAAAGTTCCTCCTTCCATTTGCTGGGGACGCCGCGGATGGTGCCGGCGAACTCATTTCCCGGTTTGGCTATGATCTCGCGTACCATGCTGTCGTCCTTGAAGCCCCATGGCTTGATTGCCAGGCCCGTGAGTCCCATCGCTTCGAGATCCTCCATCAATTGCGCGCGTTCTTCTTCACGGCTAGGTAGAACCGGACTCACCTTCCGGAGTTTTAGGTCCGTAGGCGAGCAGGTTGGCTTTGCCGTCGTCGTTCCTTGAGAAACTTTCCGGGTGGGAGGCATCTTCAGAAATCCGATCCCAGTTTGTCTCCGGAAACTACCACACTTTCCGTTCTAGCCGCACGTCCCGATCTCACAAACTCTCAAGTTTTTACTCTCGGAACTAAAGAACAGCACTCAAAACCTGCATGCACACGGAAAAGAGCGTGGAGGGGAGGAGGAAGATGACAAGCTACTCAAAACGACAAAATAAGAATGATGCCAAAAATAGAAACGGTGTGGCTTTCATACTTGTGGTGGCTTCCGGTGGCGCCGCCGAAATTCCGCTCCAAACCCTAATCGGACTTGACGCGGTTTTGACGCGGTTTCCGTCTTGACGCGGTTTCAGTCTTGACGCGGTTTCCGTCTTGACGCGGTTTCCGGACATCATTTTGGTTCCGCGTTAACCGTGTTTAAGGTTTAAGGTTTCCGCGTTAGACAAGAATTTCCGTTTCTGCCATTATCCGTTGTTTTATTCCTACAAAGATTTTATTTTGCTCTCTATGCTAATATTCAAGCCAAATATATATGTAAAAATCAAAAACAGCTATTTTGAGTTGTGACACTTCCACGTGACTACCAGGTGTTGTGGGAAACTAGCTTAAAAGTCACCCACAAGTTGCCTTCTTGCTTACGGGAGTTCACGGAGCAGTTGCACTCACCTCCCAGAAGAGCAATCTGTGAAGACTGTTCAATCGGTTCACGCCATGCACCTTTGAAGGGTCCCCTGTTGCACCATAGCTGTGACCCGCTGCTCTCCATGCCTCGCAGTTCTTTGCGTGTTCTATCTGTTCCTCCACTGTGACTTCACGAGGTTTAGGCCTAGTTTCCATTTCGCCGTCAAAGTGATCCTTCATTGCAGCCGATCTGTACGGATGATCTTCAGGCAACCATCGCCTAGTCCCTGTATACGTCTGCTTGCCCAACTTCACGGAGTGCTCTGCGCCCACGTCCACACCACACCAAGGACATGCCGCATGACCTTGATGTGAAAACCCTCTGACCGTGCCATAGCCTGGAAAGTCATAGATAGTCCACAACAGCATGGCCTGCAGCTGAAATGATCTGCAGCCTACATCTATTGTCACGTCGTACGCAGGAACACCTTCCTATAACTCTAGCAACTCGTCCACGAGGGGCGCAAGGTACACGTCAAAGTTCTCTAGAGTCACGGACTCTTTACCTGGAATCAACAAGGCCAAGAGAAGGAAAAACTTCTTTGTAGTCAACCATGGAGGGATATTGTAATTCAACAACACAACTCGCCACGTGGACCAGGAAGACCTATTTTGCTTGAACGGGTTCACCTCGTCTGCTGCCAAAGCAAAGTCAGTGTTCCGGGGATCATTCTGGAAACTGGGGTCCACATTCTCGTGGAAGTGCCGCCACGCCTTCGAATCATATGGATGTCGGACAAGGCCATCACCACCCACACGATCACTACGGTTCTCCGCATGCCACACCATTAACTTGGAGATGGTAGGACTCCTGAACATCCGCTTCAGCCGAGGAATGATGGGGAAATGACGCAAGACTTTGAGCGGTAGAGCATGTCGCTCTTCGTCTTTGTATCGGCGTCCTCCACACTTTGGGCAACGTACGGCTTCCGCATGCTCACCGCGGAATAGGACGCACCCTTTCTCGCATGCGTGGATGGTGTTGTAACTGAGATCCAATTTTGCGGTAAAGGAGTTCGCTGCATGGTATGATTTTGGCAATGTGTTGTTCTGCGGAAGAAGGTGTAGGTGCAAGATACTGAACAACTCATTTGCACAGTGGTTGCTCACCCCGTGAACCGTACAGAGATTCATGAGCAATACTGTGGCGGAAATCTTGCTGGATCGGGCGCCTTCATACAAACGCTGCATGGAATCCTCCATTGTCTCGCCATATGTGTCCCCGTCGGCCTCAGCTGCATCAACGGGTATACCCATTGTAGGTGGGTTGGGGCCGTCTCTGCACTCCTCCGCCTTCGTTGTGTCCTCCACGTTGAGATCCTCCCCCGGAAAATCTGCATGGAGGGAGTCGGCTATGGCAAATGCATCCGTCACTTCACGACGCACTTGATCGGCGGCATCTTGGAATACATCCTCAGGCTCCAAAGCTTGTTCGATCATACCTGCTGTGTCTACATTCACGTCAACCTCAACCACTTCATCCGCCGTTGGGCCCCAAAACTCTGCTTCCCACTCTTCGTCTGAAGAGTCCCTGTCACCTGGACCTCTCCAAATTCGACAGGTTCGATGTCAGCCAATTCGGAGGAGGTGCTCTTTCACGTTACGAATAAGTAACTTCCTTCCTCCACGACATTTGTTGCACGGACAAGGCAACCTCTGCAATTGGTGATCGGAAGCCCTCCGCAGCTCTCTACTCCAGAGCCTGTAATCTCGCAGCCGCTGGCACCGCCTGTCAGTGCATGGAAGTCTTGGAACCATAACTGCCACCAGGTTTAGGAACTTCGACTCCAATATCTTCCCTGCGTTCAACGCATAGGCCCAGATAAGAAAACCACGTCACGAAGAAGTACGAAGTTGCAAGGGTGAATGTAGTGACGGCCATACGCGGAACTTCTACGCGACTTCTAAGTGACTTACAGATGACTCGGTCATGACTGGGGACGAGTTGCCCGCTAACGCGACTTCTATGTGACTTACAGATGACTTGGTCATGACTGGGGACGAGTTGCCCGCTAATCGTGGCATTGTCACCCAAATTCAAAGGGGAGGGGAGGTATTGGACGCATGCCCGGATCTGAATTGCACAATAAGCACCTGCCTTCCATAGTTCACGTACATGCGCAAGTGCGTGAGTACTGGACAACACACGCGCCTTAGGGGCAACATTGCAGGGGGAGCATATTGAACAGAAAACAAAACAAAGATAGTAGTGCCGTCCCTTTTTTATTTAATATCAAGTTTCAAACAAATTAGCCACAGAGAGATCCTCGTCCGAGAGATCCTCCTCCTGGCACGGTCCTGGAAATACAGCATCAGATCTGACAGGTTCCTCCACCCCGTCATATTCTAAGCGCTCAAAGATATGCCTATAACTTACTTTTGGGGGGCGCTTCCTAACTTCGCGCTCCGGTGGGGGTTCACAGTGGCCATTTGGCTGTGCACACACTACGTCAAGACTTAGAAACTGAACTTTTGTAGGTGGGTTTATGTGGGAGGGGGGGGGGGACGATACTGTTTAAGGATGCCGCAACACAGAGTGGAGCGGTCGCAGCTTCGGACGTCTCCTCGCCGCGTATTTCAGCCTCAGAATCCGGCATCACCTGTCTGCGTATCTTCCTACGGTGCAGTGGTGCGGCCCTCAGCACTCGACGCTTCGGCATTTCTTTCAAGGACTGGTGACAAAAGCAGGCAGTTCGTGGATGACCAAAACTCTGGTTCTAAGCACACAAATGGACAGATCAGAAAGTGCTCCTGTACTTAAAATTCTTATGTCGAGGACGTCGCACACTTGAAAGCCACTCCAAGACAACCGCGTCAGTTTCTTTGAAGTCAAGGAAGATCGCTTGGCACTACTCCGCGACTTTGCCAAGTGAGGACGAAGTTCGGTTGGGCAAGAACAAACCGGAGGACCACAGTGTGAGCCAAATATTTTGGGGGTTCAGAAGGCATTGCTGTCTCAAAACATTAAAGATCCGACATCCCCGTTTGCGCAATTCAGCGTCCAAAGAATGACCAGCCGCTCTAATGCTTGCACCCCCCTACTTCACGTACACAGAGTTCTAATTGGAATATTCCACATGGTTTGCTTATTGAAGGACCGTTGGTTAATTATCACCTACATATAATGCAGGATATGACAAACGCGCCATCGGCGATCCATTTCTCTTAAGTGGGGGGTTTAGGTATGGAAACTGTCCATTTGAACAGGGCATAAACCAATAGAACGGAAAAGGACAATTCATCTGCATATTAGCTGAATCACCGACAAAATCCCTAAACCGCTGGGCCTAGGTAGAATTACTTCACCTTTCGAGCCAACAGTCACCGGGAAGGAACTAATGGGGTACTCAAGCTCTTTACTTGGCATTCTTTCAACGTTTTCGTGTTCATTTTCACTGTAATTCGCATTCTTATCCTAGGAACTAAACGCTAACATTCATATTCATTAGGAGATCCGCTATATCCTCAGACACCACCGTCACATCACACTCCTGAGATTCAAGAACCGAATGTGACGACATCGTGAATACGTGATACCATATAGAAGCTGAAGACGGCCTACGCTGGTCTTTTGGTGCTTCGCGACATTGAGAAGTGACCTCTCAGTCGCGAATAAGTCACCTCTAAGTCGCGAGGAAGTCACCGTGGCGTTGAATGCGACTTACCCGCGACTTATCCGCGACTATCTGTAGTCATCAGGAGGAGGTGGGGGGCCGCACTCATACATCCACCAGAGGGGTTCGAAATCTAAGTCTCCGGGTCCCGCCACACACATACAGCAAATTGATTTATATAAGGTGGAACCCCTAACGAATCTATCCGCTTCATGATTGAGGGGTCACCCTATCTCTTCACGATCATAAAAAAATCAACAACAAATATTGCCTCTAAATCATTCCTTAACTCATGAACTGACGATTCTAAACCTGATAAGAATGCACACCTACTTCAGGCGGCACAAACCGCATTTCTACTTCCGACATGAACACAACCTCGGCGGGGCATTGAGTTTTAAAATCTAACGGCTATCTTCGTCCTTCTTCCTCCGTGCAGCTCCTTTGCTTGCCCTCCACGCTGCTTTGCTCTAATCATTTTGTTGGTTCACGTGCGCACAAAGAAGCAAGCAAATTGGGGTCACAAGACTGGAAATTGCGGTCAGGGCGCGGCATGGAGTCTCGGCCACTACAGAAGGGAGAGTACGAGCTGGTGCAGGACAGGCGCGTGGCGGAAGTTCAAGCAAAATTAAGGCCTATCTTTTGCTCTAAACTGGCGCCGTGAGTTTCCTCGTTACCTGGGTCTCTGCGTCAATTGTCCCTGCATTCGTTGGCGCAGGGAGCTTCATTGCGATCGCTGTGTCCTTCACGCCGCATGCTCCGTGTCGACTTCAAGGCCTGTACTCTCGGAAGTGGCCGCGCATCGAAAAATGCACACTGGAGAACGTCTCTCTTGATGGGCATGCACGTATGCTTCTGTGCACAGCCATGGTGAAAACCGTGTGTCTCTGCAAGAGACGTTGTGTTAGGGTTCACGATTTATTAGCTTTGGAAAACACGCCGTCCATATGCCTTGGACACTGTGCAGTCGTGTAGAAGTAATTCAGGAATCGCGGCGTCCTATGTGGAGCGTCTGTGTCTGTCCATGTCAGTGAGGAAGCAGTCGTGGGGAAGTAGCGTCGGAGTGCAGTCATTGAGGAATTGCATTGAATGCCTTTCCTCGCCAGTTGTCCACGTGGAACTGGTGGCGGCGTGGCCTGTGAAGTGCGTCTCTCTCGCTTCAGTCGGACTCCGTAACCCTAGCGATCGATTCTGTGTTTTTTGTGATTTTCTCTTGTCGGTGCTCACGGTGGCTTCTTTTGATTTTGTTTGCGCTTGTGCGTCTCGTGAGTCAATTTGGCCACTGTATTGTCAAAGCTGCTGAACCCTAAACCACTTGCGCCGCACAGAGATCAAGACTTAGAGAAACATCGCGATCGTGAGGGTCCAATTCGCCGAGAGAAGGGTAAAGAGGTTGTGCGTAGGAGTAGCAGGCAGCGGGGCCTCAAAGGACGGAGCGCGAGGGGGAAGCGCAAGAACGGAGGGGCTGTGGCGGACTACAAAATGAGCAGCGAGCGCAATTCCTCCTCAGAGGCGACGGAGTCCAATGAAGAGGCCATCGCAAGAGGTATGATGCATTTACCTATAGCTTGTACACATGTAGAGCGGCTTTCAAAGTTGGAGGATGCTGCGGCAGGTACAAATTGTCTTCCGGGTTGTCTTTGAAGGGTATTAGGGTATTGGGTTTAGGCCGACTGTCTTTGGGCGTCAGCTTCTGGAGGTAGAATGGCGACCAAAATTGCTAAATTCCGCAGTAGGCAGTCCCAGAAGCTGAAACGCCTACATCGTTCAATGAGGTCGATGCCAAAAGCCTCACTGTTTTGCATAATCCGACTGGCTGAATCCGGAAGACGGGTTTTTGACGCGGGGCGCAGTTAGAAGGACAGGTTGGCTCTGCTTTGTGTAGCCGGGGAAGGATGGGTTCGATCTCTTTGTTTTCCGCATCCAAGGAAGAATGTGTTGAATTGGAGTCCAGCTCCGCCTCCATCCTAAACCAAATGGTTGCCTCTATAGGTTAGTACATTTTTTTGTTTGGCTAAACCGGTCATTCGATGTTGTGCGCTTCTGTAGATGCAGAGGATGCATTGTTCGACTCTAGTAGCGAGGAGATGGAGGAAGCGGAGCCTATGGTAGACCGAAGGGCAAAGCGCCACAAACCTGCCCCTACCTTGAACTCGCCGAGGACGTTCAAGGCAAGTTCTCGGCCGTCTTTGCAGACACCCCCACCACTTGACGAGGCTGAGGATTCAGGTTGGCAGTGGCAGCCGGGGAAGTGGCTGCCAAAGCCACCCCCCCTCCCCCGGACAGCCTCCTCGTCATGCCTACGGACGAGTGGAGCGGCAATCAAAGCACACCAGTCGGCGGAAAAAGCGAACGGCTTATGAGTTCGGGAGAGAAGAGAGCCCGGAGGGTCCCCCTAAACCCAACTTCGTGGAAGTGCTTGAGGGGGGCGAAGTGGATCCTCGTTGCTCAGGGAAGAATGCATGGGACCTAGCGGTGCGGAATTTTGTTCCAAAAGTAATGGATATGAGCATCGTTGATTGGTCGAAGCACAAGCCTCACACTCTACAGAAGCTGCGTGACCTTTTGGACAATGAATTTGAGTATGTTGGGGCACCTTTGAGCATGGCTGCCTTCAGGATGATAGTGACGAAGTTTATGAAGTCGGAGAGGTCTCGTTTGAAAAACAAGTGGCTTTCCATTGGCTGTCCAGATCCAGAGAAAGCCAAAGCCCCGGTGCACATTGACCGAGAGGAGTGGAAAAGACTAATTGGGTTCTGGAACACGGATTCCCAGAGAGAAGTCTGCCAAGGTGGCCGTGGCACGTCAAGGCGTCAAGGGCCTCAGTATAGTAGGCAGGAAAGGCAAAGCGGGGATGGAAGTCTCACTAGTGAGTCCCCTAAACCCGTACATTTATCAATACCCTTTTTTGTGGCTTCTCGTGTTTGTAGCAGCCAGTAATCTCCGTTTTGGTTGTCTCACCTTGAATTGCAATGTAAGATTTCCTTCTGTGATTGTCTGCAGACAGGAAGACGGTCTACCAGCCCAAGGATTACCGACATTGTAGATGTAGTGAGGAGCAGCAACGTGGGGAGCCTGATGTAGGAAGGGGTATAATTGTCATACCTTGTTCCTTTTGAGTGATCTTCCAAGGCATTGTTCGGTGTGTCTATCAGTTTTCTTTTAGTTGTTTGGTCTGTATGAGTGTCGATTAAGTGTGAGTCCTCCCAAGTCCGTTGATTCTGCGTTATTTGAGTTTGAATCTGAGTCTGAGTGATGTGAGGGTGAATGCAATAATGATTTAGAATGTGAGTCTTTCTTTTCTTTGAGGTATGTCACATTCATGTCTGAGTTTTGGCTGTGTCATGTTTGATTCATGTATGAGTTTTGACTGTGTCATGCTTGATCCATGTATGAGTTCTGTCTGTACACCCACTATGAGGAACGTGTAAGTCGGTCCCATGCGTTGCTTCGTGGACCTTAAGCATTCATTTACTGCCCTACCGGGCAATAATCCAGCAGTGGCTTCACATTGGCATGGAGTCGCGTCACAGTCACCGGAAAGTAATCTCTTAGTTGCTATGAAGTCGCTATGGAGTCGGGTCTCAGTCATCGCCAAGTAGTGCTTCAGTCGCTTATAAGTCTCTGTGCAGTCGCGCCAAAGTCCAATTATGGTCACTGCTGGACCATAATGTGAGTGTGCGTGTATTTTGATATTAAGGGCGGGGTATCGCAGGATTTTAGTCTGCAGCGGCAAATTGACGAATTGAAGAAGGATGTGGTCGGGAAGTTTGGGCAGATCATGGCAAGCACAGAACAAATGAGGACCATGTTCGAGGCGTTCATGCATAAATCCAACATGGGGGATGACGGCAGCCCGTCCATAAATCACTCGGCGCAGGAGTATCAATCGTTGGATGCTCAGAGAGGGTTTGACGCTGCAGGGGTGCTTCATGACATTGCAGAGGGTGTACCGGACGGAACTGCTGCCGTGCTTCACCCTAAAGCTTTAGTAGTTGCCCCTAAACCACCTAAACCCAAGAAAACTCGTAGGGTCACTGCCAGGCATGAGGAAGTGACGCTTTCTTCTGACTCGGAGATGTCGTTGAAGGATCCTGCACCTACGCGTGCTGCTGCGATTGAACCCCAATGGAAGGTGGAGGGACGTAAAAGTGTACCAGCCACTGTATCACCGATAGCAATTAAAGGAGTCCAGTCCATGACAGCCGCCACCAGATGCTGCACCGGAGTTGGAGATGGCTCTCGGGGATGGCATTGCTGATCCGGAGGTCA
>CAXARX010000210.1:0-26377 GCA_963971425.1 Bryoerythrophyllum caledonicum | reverse complement strand
CCATAGCTCCGCCGGCGTGCTGATTTGAATGTACTGTTGACGTAGTGATGGGTCCAGGTGCCGACGGATGATCATGAGCGCCTGCATCTTCCGTGGTGTCGGTAGTTCGGCAGCAGTGTCTTTGTCAAGTGTGCCGTCAAGCTCCTCAGCACACAGGTAAGTAATCATGTCATTATTCCATTCAAGGAAATTATTCCCGTCCGCTTCAAGGGCGTCGAACATGAGTGACTGCGTCCGGGTTTCTCTAACTGTTGTAGCCATGATGACGGGGTTGGACATTTGAAAGAAAGAGAGTCTACAGCATTGGTAAAGATATTAATAACGAAAAACTTAAAAAGCAAAACATGGAGTTTTGATAACCTAATCGGAAAAGCATGGGACAGTCTAAACAAAAATCTGCATACGGAGGGAGTGGAGAAGTTGCGTAAAAAGCAAAGATCTGTACACAAAAGAGAGTGGAGAAATTGCGTGAAAAAAAAATCTGCACACAAAAGCAGTGGAGAAGCTTGCGGAAAAGAGAAAAATTTGCACACAACGAGGGTGGACAATCTTGATAGAAGCGCTCCTTTTTCTAATCTATGAAGAGAATCAGCTATGGTGGTATGTGTGAAGAATAGAGAGAAAGAGAGTAAAAAATAAATTCAAATCGGACAATCGGAGAGACTTCGTGCTGATAACGTGTTGAGAGAGAAGCAGACACAAGGAAATGAAAAATGAAAGAAGTGAGTAGAACCTCGAGCCTTCTCCTTTTATACTACTCCAGGGTGGTTGGAGGTGGGTACATGAGTAAAGACGGCGCAGTTAATAACTGCGCCTTAACTACAGTGTAACTACCAGATCGGGTAGGTGAGGTATTGATTACTCTAAGTCCACTCCAGAAGCATCTACTAAAACAAAGAAGTAATGAAATGGACCCGAACCTCGAATTATTGGGCCGCACCAGTCGCCGTGCACACGATGGAGTGGTGCTGGCATCTCCTCCGGAAGTTTCCATTTAGATGGATGTCGGATAAGTTTTTCCTGGATGCAGGCCGAGCACTCCTTAACGTGCTCCGCGTCGCTTGTGCACATCTCATGGCCGTTGAGCATGGAAATCATGCGGCGCATCATTGTGGTCCCTGGGTGGCCCAGCCGATTGTGCCACAAGTCTGCTCTAGCATTCGCCGCCAAGTACACGGTGTGTACGCCAATATCAGGCAAGTCCGGGTCCGTTTGAGGATGCCCGGCCTCATCCGCACACACGGTGGGGATAATTCCAATTGGAATTTCATATAGCCCATTTGCTTCCGCCACGGCGGTGGCCAAGATGATGTTTCCTCGCATGAGTCGTAGGGTCTCTCCATTATTTTTCCTTGTTGTGGAAATATGGATTTGGTTGGCCCGTAGGTCCCGGTAGCTGATCAGACTCCGGGGGGCACCAGGAGCTAGCATTGCTCTTTCGCAAATGAGGGGGGCACCCCGGGCAATGCGATAGTTGCCCGGCCCTCGCAAAAATAAAAACGTCGTTGTCCCGCAATTCTGACTATCTCACAATTCTGCCATGGTTCATTGCGATTGAAGAACTGGAAAAATTCAGGGCTCTGGACTATTGTGTGGGTGGAAGCGCTGTCAAGTAGAGCTACGTGCTCTTTCTTGACAGCGTGATCCTTAGCGATCATATAATTTTCCGAGTCTAGTTCTATAGAATCGAGAGACGGAGCGTCGAGCGTATGCGTCTCTCTCTTCCCATCTCTAAGAGATTGAAGTTCCCTAAACATGTCTACGATGTAACGTGACGCACGACAATCTATAGCGTAGTGTCCTTTGCGGCCACATTTATGGCAATTTTCCTTCGTATTCATGTTAGGAGAAACCGGAAGTTGACATAGTCTGGGTTTACTCTGGTACCTTTGATTTTTGTTCTTGCTCCTACGATTCGGGGGACGCCAGCTTCCTTTCGGGGTTCTCCGTGGTGCATCTGATACGTGTGACTCCAGCGAAGGTTGCTAGACTTCGACGCGATGGATGTTGTCTGGTTGGCAGAGGCTCGCGTTGTGACTTCTCAGACGTGCACCTCCTTTGTGGGTTGTGCCTCGGCTGTTTTAAGTAGTAACTGCTGTTGCTTTTCAGCTAACATAAGATATCGCATCAACTCACCGTGTTTCTTGAATTTCATGTTTCTATACTGTTGAGATAAAATCGCACATGCAGGAGGACAGGTTGAAAGAGTCTTATCTATGAGATCTTCCTCGGTTATTGGTTGTGCGCACATCTTGAGTTGAGCGGTGATCCGGTGCAATTCGGAGTCGTAAGTGTGAAAATGCGGGAAGTCCAGCACGCGCAGATTGAGCCAGTCGCTGCGCGCTTGCGGGAACATGATGGTTTCCTCGTGCAAGAAGCGGATCAGTATTGCCGCCCACAGTTGCGCCGGATCATCCTCGTATAGATACTGCATGCGGAGGGAGTGATCCAGGTGTCGGCGTAGGATAAGTAGGGTTTGCCATTTGTATGTTGAGTCGATCGCCTCTTCCGGCTCTAATTCCAAGGATGAATCGAGTTGTTCCGCCGCGAGGTATGTCTCCATGTTGACATGTCAATCAAGAAAATTTGAACCATCTCGTGCTAATGGATCAAAAGATAATGGTGTAATTCAATTCTCTCGGGGCCGTGGCTCGGTCACTATGGCTACTCGTTCTCTCGTGCTATTCTCTGCGCTCATCTCGTTTATGGTGGTCCCTCGCTCTGGCTCTATGCTCATCGGAAAAAAAAAATCTATAGAACTTTGAGAGATAGAAACTAGAGAAGGGGGGGTGAGCCCTCTAGAGCGTGCTGATAACGTGTTGAGAGATTAGGAATGCGAAAGAGAGCACAAAATCATTGGAGTGAAAAGAGAGAGAGAGAGAGAGATGTTCTCTCTTCTTGCTTATATACCGGGGCAAGTCCAATCAAAAGACTCCACCGCCATCTGGTAGAGGGCAGTTGAGTCATTAAAGACATGTGATCTACAGATTCGGGGTCCAGATCTATGGTGATCGGGAGTTCTAATTAGAATGTAGCCGGTGTTGAACACCACCTGCTACATAGACTAGGGTCCAGATCTCTGGTGATCTGGAGTTCTAATTAGAATGTAGCCGGTGTTGAACACCACCTGCTATATAGACTAGGGTGGTTGATCTATCAGCCTATCTAGCTAGGGAAAGACCCTCGGCTTAGAGTGATAGGACGTTCATGTTATCATAACAGTGGTGACATCTATACGATTTTACCGTTGGCGACAAAGCTATTGCAACAACTAAGGTGGATTTTGTGAAAAAAATATATTAAAAAATAAAAATAAAAAAAATAAAAAAAACGGAAGTTTTAATTTTAAATATTTCTGATTCCTCTACAAGTTGTACCTATTGCGCTTACTCTGGCTACGGTGTAGCGTCGATTTTTTTAATATTTTTTCATTTTTAATTTTAATTTTATTAATTGCGCTTTTGGGTGACCGTGGAGTCTCAATAGTGAGATTTTTCACGGGTTGCCGTTGTTCAGCCCTCTTTACATTTAAGGGTTAAGTTATAAGGTAAAACATCCCACGATGGACAGAATGAGTAGTTTGCCTTTATATTATTGCTAAAATTTTCTACCTTTTCTTCTCACATAAACACAAGTGTTGGAAATGGCAAGACCAAATGAAATTATGATTTATCAATGCTATAAATTTTTGAAGTGTTCTGCCATCATAGCCTAAAAGAGTCTCTAGACTATTCCAAAACCATCAAAATTGTATCCATAATATTCATCTTACCGAATGAAGTCACAATATTTTTTAATAGGGAAGGCCTTACAAGTCACTTAGTACTTCAATAGATTTACACTTAAAAGTTGGAAACTCCTAATATGGTCACTAATCACTCCATTCCAATCAGCTAAGACATTGATTATCATTCAAATCTCATTAATTGGGACAAATCCACAATGGGTGATTCCCTAGATGTCTACAATGGGTCTTCTGTCCGTAATGGGATTATTTACATTAGTAGCCTAGTAGGACTAGTGTTGTTGAGCACCTTCGTGATATTTTAATGTTGAGAGAGTTTTAACTTTTACTCCTCTTCTCTTGTTGGTGTGTAAAATTATAAAACTTCATAATTTTTTGAACATTAATTTCTTGAGTATTTCAAGCAATTCTTTTGAAAGCCTTTAGAATTCTCTTTATAAAAGATCTTATAGCTAACTTAATGAAGGAACCTCTGCCAAAAAAATATATTATGAGATCTCAAACGAATTAAAAAATAAAAATATTTGCTTAGATTTCATCTCATTCAAATCTTCAAATTATATTTTCTTACATAATCTTCATATTGAGGTAATAGATTAATTATCGCCTAATTATCCAAGGCTTTCATTTTTGGGACGATGTACAATGTACATCCATACTTATTTCTTTGTCATGCATTTTTCTAGCGTAGGATTTTTACCATCAACACATTAAATTAGCATATTAGTTAGATTGTTTGTTTAGACAATTGAGATGTCATTGACATGGTGTCTTCTAGGGATGTTTTGAGAATCAATTCTTTCATTCAAATTGCAACATAAAGAGTGAGGATGGTCAAGTTAAATATATTTAAATCTTTAGTCGTCTTCATCAAAAGCTTTTTGCACATACTAAATAAACATATTTGATACATTGTGTAGCCTTTGTGACTATGATAGAATTTCCGCCAATAGCACATCTACACATTAAATTAGGTTGTTTGTTTTATTTTGCTTTGTTTTGTAATGTTTTAGAGAACTCATATCTCAAGGAGTAGGTGGTCGTTGGAGGTGTCTGTAGTGTCATTAGAAAGTGCTTGACAAGGAATGGTGTCGAAACTTTGTTTTGTGGAGTTTTGACAAACCATGCAAAAGTTATGGAATTTCAAAGTATGTATTTCTACCAATGATAAGAAAATTTAGAAAATAGAAAGTAAATGAAACTTGGAGACAACTGCTACTACTACCATTTCTACTCAACTATTCCTAATTATTCAATCCTATGCAAGGGAGACATTTGTGGCAATGGCACAAGTCATACAATCTTATGCACAAGAAACATTTTGTGGAAACCACACAGATGATACTAGTCTATTCATTAAATTATGTTGTTTGTTTTGTTTTATTTATTTATTGTTTTGAAATGTTTTAGAGAACTCATATCTCACAGATCAGATGTCCGTTGGGGGTATATGTGCACTATAAGAATCCTATGTTTTTCTTATCGCATTTTAGATAGGACCACTCTGTTCTTGTGTTAAAATGAAGGTTAAAGGTAATACAAGAACATAATGATGCTACCTAAAATGCGTCAAGGAAAACACGGGTTTTATATAGTGGTGTTATTTTGTCACCTTTTGACAAACCTTGCAAAAGTTATGGAATTTCAAAGTATTTATGCTACCAATAATGAGAAAGTTTAGAAAATAGAAAGTAAATGAAACTTGTAGACAATTGCTACTGCTTCAACTTCTACTCGACTATTATTAATTATTCAATCCTATACATAGGAGACATATTGCAGCAACGACACAGGTCATACAATCTTATGCACGGTGTGAGTCATCGCAATGGCTGACGCACCTCGATAATGCATTTACTGGGCCATTTGTGCTTTTTTAGGCCTTAGGGCGATTGTTGTTAATTTTGTGTGGCCCAAGTGGTGTAGGAGACCACTTGGTGATTATTTCGATAACCACGGGAGTTTCGTGAATTCAATCGTGTATTAAAGAGCTATGTTTAGGTCATGTATGGGACCTTGGGTTCCATGCATGGCCAAAATTTGAAATATGGTTATGGAGGAAAGGCGGTTATTGGCCTTTGCTCCTTTTTCCCTTCTTCTCCCATTTTCAACTCTCTCCCTCTGTTTTATGTTCTCTTGATAATTTTGGATTCTTGGAGCAAGCTTGGAGCTCTCTCTTTACCCTTTTGCACTATATTTTATGTTTATGGGAAGTATAGCCCGCTACTCTATCTTTTTCGATTCTAAGCGATGTAGCTCCCATTTTTTTTCTCCCTTCTTTTTTCTAGGCAATGTAGCCCTCGTGATTTCCTCCTCTCTTATTTCTCTCTTGCAATTTGGGGGTTTAGTGTCCCAGTGTAGTTTTCTCCATGGTCATCTTCCATAATACATGTAGAAGTACGAACGGAGATTCGTAGGGAGAGGTCGCGGAGCGAGCCGTGAGCGACTAGAGGATCTTACGTCGTAGGGCTCGGTGTTGGTTGATGAATAGAGCTGTGTAGGCAAAGGTCGCGGAGCGAGCTATGTGCAACTAGAGGGTTTTGCGTGGTGGGGCTCAGTGTTGGTCGGCGTCCAAGGTTTCCTCCGCTGCAACGACGTTTCCCATCAGAATTAGAGTCGCAGCTTCTCAAGTGGCGGTGGAGGTGCTTGGTTGCAACCCCTGCGACGACGCAAGTGCGAAGCTCGAAGGCATGAACAAGGGTTGTCGAACCCTAACTTGGAGCTAGCGGACTGGGACCAACGTCGCAGTGATGAAAAGTGGAGGTGCGGCGTATTATCAGAGGGTTCGCACGCAAGTGATGTAGATGACCGCTGCAAGGTAATCACCAAGCTCCGCAGGCAATCAGAGTGGACTTTCAAAGGCAACTATGCAAGGACGAGGCGTCAAGGCTCGGTTGTAAGGAGATCCACTAAGGAGTTGCTTAGTGGCAATAACTACAAGCAGATGCAAGCATCAAAATTGGTAGTGGTCATTAGAATTATTAGCGGTCGCATTGGGGTTCTTGACGGAATCGAGTGGTGGAGCTAGTGTACGGCGACCAAACATAGGCGGACGAGGCTGCGGTGGGTCGTCGATGACAGCCAAGGCACGACGCTGCGGTGGGCCGTTGCTGATGGAAAAAGCTCGGCGTTGGGAGCATCAATGAGAGCGACGAAAGAATCAAGCAACGGTGCGACGGTGAGCCCTGGGTATCAGCAGCGAGCTCTTTGCTGGCAGCAAAAGCGATATTTAACGAGTTGCAATGCTGGTTCCTAAGTGCTCGCTGCATCGATCAACCATGGCGGAAGACGACGGCTTCAACGACGATTGCAGTCGGCTTCAAGGATGAGGCTGAACAAGTCGGGCAGCACTAAAACTGTGTTGCAAGATGGCTATCTTGAGGGCTCGGTGACAAGCCGTCGGGTGGCACCAGGTATTGCATGAAAGGTCTTCCACACATTTGCGTAGGATTGCTAGGTGGCGCACGACAAGGCCTCAAAGGAGATTCATCAACAACAAAGCGTGAAGTCGAGTGAGTTCGGCTTTGGTAATATGACTTTGACGTCGGTGGTGTATTCATGCGTGACCAGATGAAGTCAAGGTGAATTGCGGCAGAGTTTTGAGCTTAGGGTCGAGCACGGAAGCACAACGAAACGTGACAATGAGTAATCACCAGGTGAGGTTGCCGCCAAGCTCGCGGCGTAGCTCCCCATTCCACTACGTAGGGGTTGGAACGACCATTGATCTCGCCGATACCTCCTACAAAGACTTCATCTAGCCGACAAGTTCAACCAACGTGCACATTCATAATCAATAGTGTGTCTCGGATTATTATGCTCGATTCTTGTAATCCCATACATCGAACATCTATCCTTCACAATAAAAAAATGCAATCTTTGTTGTAATTCCACTATGTAACTTGGTTAAGGTAATTGAATGTTGTGGTGAATGCTCGTACTACTTGTTGTGTGATGGTGTGTTTTAGTGATGTAATATGATTTCATTGTACTAATTGGCTTGGATTTACTATATGGTCTAAATTTTTTGATTGTTCAATCTAGTGCGCAGGCTCTCCCAAAATTTACCTAGACCAGTACTTCTACCCCACATCCATCATTGCATCATTAATTAACACCCCAATATTCCATTAATGCAGTCAGCCCCATTGTTCAGCTAACACCCAATTAATTAATTAGGCTCTATAGAGGTTTAATTAATTAATTGGTTTGTCTGTTGACTAGTTCAAGTGTTAATTATTGTAAAGAGTTTGATTAATTAATATGACCCGTGCAATTGCGTTTAATTAATAAGTCCAATTGTTAGGTCAATTGGAAGTTAGTTGATTAGGGTAATTAGCATTTAGCTCAATAAGGCTTAGTGTGAGAGTTAACTAATTAAGTCATTGGTGGCTTTAAATAATTATTGATTAGATTAATTAGATTGTCAGGCTTACCATGTGTGTAGGCTAGGTGAGTAGTTGGTAGGTTTGGTAAAGTCTTGGAGGCAATAGGTAGTAGTGCACATCCCCCACGGCCCAATCTTGGAAGTGTTTCTCCCTCCATGTTGTAAAAGTGCTCATATACGGGGGATATTTTGTGGCAACAACGCATGTCACACTATTCTATGCATTATATTAGAATTATTGTATTGTTTGTTTTGTCTAATTTTGTTTTAGAGAACTCATATTCCATAGACACACCGTCCGCAACGAGTGTATATGAAATTGTTCAAAAGTGCTCTACAAGGAAGGGTGCATGTACTTTATTTTGTGGCATTTCAACAAACCCTGCAAATATTATGGAATTTCCAAGTATTTATGGCTACCAATAATTAGAAAATTTAGAGAAATAAAAAGTAAATGATACTTAGGGATTACTACTACTATTACTACTACTACTGCAACAACTACTTCTACTAGACTATTACTATTTTTATCCTATGCATGGGAGAAATTTTGTGGCAAAGACACAATTCACACTAGTTTATATATAACTCAACATGCTTAATTTTTTTATTAATTTTTGGGTTTGGTTCATTTTTAACAAATAAAATCTCATAGACTACTTGTGGCTAGTGATGTCCTTTGTACCGTTGGAAAACTCTCAACAACGATAATTGTACACACTTTCTTTTGTGATGTCTGGACTTTGGATGTATAATGATAAAATTATGCTTCTTTTACTTGAATTAAATAAAAAATTGATATAGACAATCCATTCTTTCATTGGAATTCAAAATAGTCAGCTATGATCCGACGGCAATGTATCGACTGCATGATCAGACAATCAACAAGAGGCGTGGATTCCGACTTCCGCGTTTCCGACGACATACAGAATTTGACACAAGTGACCCCTTCCACCTAACTGCCTTTAGCTCAATATAAGAAAGGACTTGTTTATTTCTGAGCTGGGCGACTAGACCATAGCATCTTGGCTTCGAGAGGAGCATGTTTTCAAATACGGAATGAAGTCAAAAGAAAAGTACAAAGAGCAGTCCAGAAAACGATACTGGGTTGTAGCTAAATTGTGGCATTATTATCCCAAAGTGGTGGATAGTGAGACGGTTCATCCAGGTAGTCCTCCAAGCAAGCATAGAATGCAGTTAGAGTCCTTTCCACTCAAGATGGTTGCAAAAAGGATTTATGATGAAGATGCAACTCCCAAAATGTTCAAAGGAATGTCTTATAATATGAGGAGGTTTGCACAAGTGTTGAACGAGCTATCTGATCGTGATCCAAAGCAACATTCAACAGTAGCCCATGCCCTCAATTTACTGAACGCACGCCCATGTAACTTTGAGATTCCAGTGGAGAATATGGTTATAATATATAGATCATATTTGGCAGTATAGGGTCAATTTCGGAATTTCTATCATAGTTCTAAGTATATAATCTTTTAGAATACTTTACTTTAGAATTATTTAGAAGTTCAGAAAGTAATGCAAATGTAAATGTATTATTCCATGTATGAAGAAAATGTTGGCTTCTGTACATAAAGTTTGTTGCATTGATTTTTCAAACTCCAATCATTTATTCATTGTATTAGTTGATTTTGAGTAAAGAACCATGAAAAGTGCACAACGTTAGATAATTTGGTATATTTGTTCAATGTATACATTTAGTTATTATGGAAACTTTTATGCACCAATATGGATGAGACAATCCTTAATCTAAATGGATATTTGTCTTTGGATTAAAGGTCGGGAATAGGCTTTCGGATCTAAACCACTAGATATGGGCACACGCGTAACGGCAGTCGAAGGAGGCAGAGAGATATAGACTGTCGGGTAAAGTCAATCGCATATAGATAGTCGGATCTAGGCCGTCGGATCTAGACATTCAAGTAAAGGCAAAGAGATCTCGGGCGTTAGGATGAACCAAACAAGATGGGGCACTCAAGTGGGGCAGTTGGAATTGGACAGTCGGGCCCATAGAAGATCTAGGCCGCTTGATTGAAGGCTATCGGCAAGGTAGACAAGATGGGGGCACTCTAGCCCACAATATTCAACTTACTATCGTCAAAATCTAATGTGGGATAGAATGCCACAAAAGATATGAGTCTCACATGGACATACAACGTTTGATCGAGGACCCAAATCAGCCATCCACGGTGGCTTACATGGTAATTAAATTAGTCCTCTTGGGTGAAAGAATAGTCCACAGCCTAGGTTGACCCTATACTGTCTGGACGGAAGGATTCGACATGATACGATGGACACGACACGATACAAATTGACCGACATGATGAACAACCCTAGTGTTACTACCGGTATTAGAAGGTCTTGATTGCTTCCAAAAAGGTTTCTAAAGATCATATGTGCAATTTTGTACCCATGTCACCTACCTCACATTGATAGTTGAATATACACTAGTTAGTCTTAAGTTTAACCTAAATTATGATATGTGTTGAATAGCAATGCAAAGCACATTGCTACCATGGTATTGTGTGAGGTACGTTTTACAAAGTAGCATACAAATATTTCTACTCCACCGTTGCAAGAAATTTTGGCAGATAAGTGGATTTGTCCCAAATGTAGTTGAAGAGTAGTTCAACATTGCCAAAGTTTTAAAGGTTTTCATTTAGATTGTCATTTCTTGTATTGAATAGATTGATGGTTTTCCTAGTGTCAAAAGGGGCTTTGATACCCGCAAAAGTAGCAAGTAAAGGATGATTGCTAGGTCATTTACTACTCTTTATGTACATGTACATTGTCATTATTTCTTCCTTTTTCTTTGCTATGGGTGTCGTTAGTATTTAGTTCTCACAGTAATGGGGTTGTTTTCACTTTCTATAATTGTTTGCAAGGTTTATGCATATTTAGGACAAGTGTCTTGAGTCACGTGGTGTTCTTTCAATGGGCACAATTGTTACTGTTGACTAGAGCTATTGGATTGAGATGCATGTTAGAGTTTAGCACATGCGTCAATCATTTCATTTCAAATGGTCTTACATCGTTTTGCATATCATTATGTTGATTTTTACAACAATATGTTGAATCTTATAGTAGGTGCACTCTCACCATGCTACGTACTGTGAAGTCAAAGATGTTTACAATCCTCGTTGCTTTTATAGGATGTGTTTGTGACAGTGATTAGGTACTTGTGTTGTTACAATAACATCATCGTTAGATGTTTGCACACTCTTTCTCTTGTTAGTACGATAGAATCTTAGCATGATGTCTTTGTGCATGACAATTATCACGTGAACGTGTGCAGAGTTTGGTTTTCATCAAGATTTCCTCGCTGAGGAGCGGGGTTTGTGGTATTCAAAATGGGGCTTGAAGTAAATCCGTAGACAAGCGTGGAGACTTTGGCCATGGCATTGTCTTTCGACACCTCGTCTAAGGACCTCAAAGGTCCATAGCTTCCACGTGGTTGTTTGGAGACTCATTTAAAAAAATTAAATCTCCTACATGATGAAGTCACAAATGCTTTGCATCTTAAAGCTACATTTGTTATGTGTGTTTTTACTCTTCAAGAGTAACACTTAACTCCTCACGACTAATTTGCAAAAGAACAATAGCTAAGTCATTTATTACAATTTGTATAAATGTACATTTTGGATATTTCTTCTTTTAGCTTTGCTATGAGTGTCGTCACTATCTAATGCTTACAATGATAACATTGTTTTTCACTATCTCCCATTATTTGCAAGATTCATGCATGTCTAAAATAGGTGTTTTGAGTCGTATGGTGTACCTTCAATGGCCACAATTGCCGTTGTTGACTAATGCTATTAGGTCGAGATGCAAGTTAGAGTTCAGTTCGTAAGTAGTGCATTCATTTCTTATCATGGTCTTACATTGAATTGCATGCCATTCTATTGAGTCTTGTGGCAAATGCAACCTTACCTTGTGTACTTCATTAACTACAAAACCTACTTGGTTGAGCATGTGGCGCACGTGTAAGACCGTTGTTAAGAGAAAAGTACTACAATTCATTTTGCAAAACTACGGGAGAAGTGCCGGCTTTTACGTAACATCAATTCTTGTAGATTTAAAGACTAGAGAAGTTCTAACCCGGTCTTCTATAATCTCCCAGTTCGAGTTATATTATAAAAAAGTGATGTCCACTCCTGCAACGAAAAATTATGATAATTTGACCATTGATTTACCAAAATTCCTACAACCTCACACTTTCAACCTTCTCCTTCTCCAACCTACTCTCAAACAACTCCTTCAAAACGGTTTGAGCAAAATCCCATGGAAATGCCGTGGCCTAGCATTCAAAAAAACAATGGATCAAAGTCTCAAGGATGTCCCCTGCACAACATGAGCATCTCGTTGAAGTAGGAGGATGGCCACACTAACGCCAATGGTTAACTGCTATTGCCCGATTGTATGATGAAAATTATGATGAAATTCATCAGCTCTACACAAGGGCAAAGAAAGTCATAAGTACAATGAGGTGACAATAAAAATGGCGTTTTGGCAATTCCGGGGATAGTGTCCTACACTTTAGCAAACTTTGACACCCTCTCGAGGGCTAAAAATTTGATATTTTACCATGAAACTTAAGAGACAAAATTATCTTCATCTTGACAACATCTGTACCAAATTTCAAGGCCGAAACACATATAATAAAAAATATATTCAAGATTTATTAGTAAGGGTGGTTGAAAATACATTTTCATAGCTGCCCACTTTAACACCCTCCCAAGGATTAAAGAAATTATTTTTTTCCTATGAAATTTTGGGAATACTAACATCTTAATGTTAATTACACAAGTAAAAAATTCAAGTCCAAAAGACCCACCAAAAAAACTTATATTCCAAATCTACCAACATGTGTAGTTGTCAAAAACAAAGGGGAAAACAGAGATATAGAATAACTATTTTTTTGTGTATCTTTTGGCCTTGAACATAAGTGCACATGTTATCGACATAACAATGATCTTTTGACAAAAAATTCATGCTGAAATAATAGATACTCAGCCCTAGGGAGATTGTCAAAGTTTTCCTCTTTGTTTCAAAAAACTACACATGTTGGTAGATTTGGAATATCATTTTTTTGGTGGGTCTTTTGGACTTGAATTTTTTCACACGTGTAATCAACATGAATTTGTTTCCATTCCCAAAATTTCATAGGAAAAAATAATTTTTTCAATCCTTGGGAGGATGTTAAAGTCGGCAGCTGTGAAAATGATTTTACAACCACCCTTGTTGGTAAATCTTGAATATCTTTTTTTGTATATATCTTTTGGCCTTGAAATTTGGTACACATATTCTCAAGATAAAGGTAACTTTCTATCTAAATTTTCATGGTGAAATATCAAATTTTCAGCCCTCGAGAGGGTGTCAAAGTTTGCAAAAGTGTAGGACACTATCCCTCGAATTGCCAAAACGCCATTTTGATTGTCACCCCATTGTACATAACATGTTGGGCTTGAATCGGATGTGCGAGTGGGTAGTACGTTTGTTCACATGTATGCAAATTGTGCCACCATCAATTATCCCAAAGCAGTATTGGAACAAATGGAGCAACACGATGTGTTTTCATGAAACATAATGATAGGTGAACATCATTGCGGGAATGAAGCGTATGCTTTGCTTCTCTAGATAAAATCAAGCAGAAATTCAACCATGTGCGTTCCCGTGTGCGAGCATTCTAAGTCCTTCGCAAGAGCAGTGGGTTTGGAGTGCGTGAAAGTCGTTCGCAAGCATTTTCTCTAAGCGAGACTTGAATCAAATTTACGCATGCGTTGGTTTATATATTTGGAAAGAGTGGTAATGTTGAGAACGTTGGACTAGTTCTTGACAAGATGGAGGATTAGTGGACTTGCAAAGAATGGAAGTGAACGAGAAGTGAGTGATTCGTTTGTTCATGAGTGATTTGTTTGTTCATGATTGCTTATTTATATGAATCGATTGGTAGACTTGCAGAGCATGGAAGATACCCGAGTAGTTTTAGAGAGAATAGAAGAGTACTACGTGATCCTGTGGAATGTAAGGTAGTGTGCTCTTAATGTAACCCCGGTTGTAGAAACGTCCTATGCATTGTTGGTACATTGAAGAAGCAAAATGTACCTCTATGTTAAGAGGACGTTTTTAGAGTCAAGTCATTTTAAGAGCAAGCTACCTTAGTGATCGGTGGACCTTCATACCATGGATTTTGGCAAGATGCACGTGAATTCCTCAAAATTCAAAGACAGGGCTTTTTACCATACATATCAACCTATTTGAGTATTCAAGATTCTCAACCATTTTTCACTCTTTCGCACCCTGCGTCACGAACCCTAGTGTCCCTTCCTTCTTAACTACACCAAGTGTGCGATCATGTGACCGTTCTTTTGTGATGAACAAAGTCCATCTCGAACTCGATGTACATTTCTCGGTGCGAGTCCACACGTTCTTGTTCTTGAATTTCCTGCAAGTTACATGTGAACATCGCTTCAGTGAAAGTGATTCAATCACAATTTTGAACATGTGCGAACAGCTTCTTGAATTTAGCTTAAATGTGTCTAGTCTTTTGTCGTGTGTAATTTTGCCTTTCAATCTTTTCCTACTCATATGCTTCTACTGTAGCGCAAGAGCTACAACTCTTACTCAACGTTACGTGTATCAATGTGAAAACCTCTTGTTAAAAAAAATACTCCCTCTGTCCCATAATGATTTTCTTGTTGACCTTAATTTTTTGTCCCAAAATGATCTTCATGTTGTACTTTGTAATGTTGGAGTAGGTCAAATTTATTTTTCAATTGCTTTACATGATTTTCAAAACAACTTTGACTAGTAGTCCCCCCTCCATTCATACAATCATCAATCAAAAGACAAATAAAATGATTGGAGCGATCAATTAACATTATTCGTACTTATTTTTTGCATCTCTTTGAATATTTCTCAGTTGAAGGAGATTAAGCTTTGGGAGGCAAAATAAGGGTCCAAACATAGTCTTAGACACGTATTAAATGCCCATAAAATCAAAACCTCGCACAAAAATTATGTCCATCAGTGCTTTTTGAAAATGCCCCCAAAATTTCACTTTTCAACACTTCAAAACTACACTTTGAAAAGGGATATGAAGCTCAAAATTTCTTGGATGCTAAGAGTGCACCAAACTTTACTTACAATAAAAAATAGGTTTTTTTAGTGTTATTTCTAGCCTTAATCCATAACATTTTCACTAATAGGAAGATCATTTTGGACGGAGGGAGTACATAATTTTGACACTTATTTTACAGCACTGTTCACTGTTATTCATTGGCCTTATCTCTTTTTCGTCAATGCTCACTAGGCACCAATGGAAACTTACCTGTAGTAAACTTCCTTTCGTTAGTTAACCTTTAATTAATGCAAGATTCATTTCAATATGATCTAAATTTAGCAAAAGTAGATAAGAAAAGCACAAAACACAATACGTAGTGAACCGTTTTCCTCCATGTAAAATCCAAAAATAGCATGCATGACTTGAATTGACCTTGAAGAGGTGGCACGCCCAATGAAAATCGTTCGCAAACAAAATTGGATGACATTCATCATTCCAACTCCAACCAACAATAGCCATTTTTAATGGTCTTGCCGGCAGTTAGGGTTAATGTGTCATTTGAAGAGGCCAGGGAGTCTATTCCCATATTCTCGCTCAATTGCCTCGCCAGAGCATGGAGCAATGTAATAGTGTAATAGTAGACTGAAAATGGTAGCAGCCCCATCGGGTCGTGAAGATCTGTTCTCAATCAGAGTCGCGTTCGCACGATCAATCTCGCTTTCCTTGACCTGGACTTTATCCGTTCCTGCTGCATTGGCCACAGCAAATGCACGGTGATACTCTCACAACATGATCTCCATGACAAATCTGAGCATCCGACGTCTGGACGCTTCACCGTCTCCATCATCATCTTTGAGCATGTCTTCAACTCTTTGTGGAAGTAGTAAAACAAATGTCAGGACACACATTGATTACCCTCATGCGAACACGTCCAGGATGATGCAGCACGAACACGTTACCGACTGCTCTCATTCTTCGCGCGAGACTACCGGTCTGCCAGATTACCATCAGCCTAACTGCAGCGCGATGACGATATACCACAGGAGGCAGAGCACTCTAGGGTCCAAGCGATGCTCGACCTCCTTACAGGGCCGGAGTATCTACGGAACATTCTGAACAGACGGACAGTGCCACTGGCAGAATAATGGGGCTCCCACAAAAGGCAAAACATTTGAAAACTTCAATAGCCACCAAAAATACTCCATTCTAATATAAGGAATTTAACCTCATTAATATCCCTTGGATCTCTGCCCCTAAATCTGCCTACTCAAAGCCTCTCGAGGCTGTGCATGTGCCCTCTTTCTTCTCTTCAGACTAGCATGCATACAGTACTACAGAAGCACTACAGCATATGGGCAAAACCGACAGGTGAGACCCAGGTAGATCCTAACAAAGGGAGCCGATCAAGGACTACACACAAGTCGCTTCCTCAAATAGCCCTTGAGAGAAAAAACTGCGCTTAGCCCCCGTGCCACTCAAGCATTCCACAGCTTACAGGAGATCTGCAACATTCGATGGGAGCTCCTCTACAACAGTGTTGTAGAACCTCTGGATATCCTGCAGCATGCGCTCATCCTCTTTTGTCACGAAATTGATAGCTACACCCTTGCGTCCAAATCGACCACTGCGACCGATACGGTGAAGGTAGTTCTCGGGCTGGGTTGGCAGGTCGTAGTTGATGACCAAGGACACCTGCTGTACATCGATACCACGGGCCAACAGGTCGGTCGTGATCAAAACCCGGGACGAACCAGAGCGGAACTCACGCATGATGATGTCGCGAGTGTTCTGGTCCATGTCTCCGTGAGTAGCAGACACAGTGTGGTCACGAGCTGCACGTCCCAAAACAACAGCCAGACATCAAATGTTGACCACAAGGTGATCATCCACCAACACCGAATCACGGACTGATTTCTCAGATGTCCAAAGCCGTAAGCAGTAATTAGAAACCAGCATCCAGCAACCCCTGAATCCCCAATTGACAGCATCCATAAATCAACTCTTGTACGATCAAAATGCTTACCACGCATCTTGTCTGTCAACCAGTCGACCTTACGCCTGGTGTTGATGAAAATCACACTCTGGGTGATGGCCAAAGTCTCATACAGATCGCACAGAGTGTCCAACTTCCACTCTTCCCTGTCAACATTCACGTAGAACTGCTTGATACCCTCCAAAGTCAGCTCGTCTCTCTTCACCAGGATCTTCACCGGCTTATTCATGAACTTCCGCGTGATCTCAAGGGCTTCAGGGGGCATGGTTGCGGAAAACACACCCACTTGGAGCTTCTGAGGCAGCAACTGAAAGATATCGTAAATCTGCACCAGAAGAGTAGACACCAAGTCAACAAGCGTGTCCCCACTCAAAGCAATCGGGAACTCTCGTTCGTTGAAACGATTCAATGGTTTTCTCGAACTCTTCAAAAGAAAAACATGCGTCGTCACCAGCCCCGAACACCTCTAAGTCTCAACTGACTGAAATCCCGTCATACGATGACCACTTCTAGGCCGCAGCTCACAGAAGTCATCCACACACAAAAAAAACCACATGAGTCTCAGTCATCTTGGCTCCACAAGGAAGAATATTTACAACCATTTGGAAAGATAACGCAAAATTAAGTCATCATCGACCCACGCACAGTTACAGAGTGAAAGATTTCAAAGCTAGAATCTGGCTCAAAAATTACGCTCGAAATATGTCGGGCCCTGTGTGGAACCAATGTCAAGCTGACAAACCTGATCCTTGAACCCACGGGAAAGCATCTCGTCGGCCTCGTCCAGCACAAAGCACTTGATGGAGTCTGCGCGAAGTGCGTTCCTGCGCAACATATCGTACACACGCCCAGGGGTCCCCACCACCACGTGCACCCCTGCCTGCAAAATCCTCTGATCTTCCCTCACGCTGGTTCCTCCCACACAAGCGTGTACCTTAACCTGGAGGTAGTCGCCCAGGGCACGCATAACCTTCTCGATCTGCTGGGCAAGCTCGCGAGTAGGTGCCAACACCAAAGCTTGGCATTCCAGAAGCTGATAGTCCAACTGCTGCAAGATACCCGAGCAGAACGTTGCCGTCTTGCCCGTTCCGGATTGGGCTTGCTGAATGACATCTAGGCCCTTCGTGAAGGGAACGATACCACGCTGCTGGATAGCGGAGGGCTTCTCAAAACCTACCCAAGTGTAAGCTAGTGAGAAACGAGTAGAACTCAAAAGAAACCAGGAAAATTAGAAGCTTGAAGATCTGGGCCTGATGAAACGACACGATGCTTGCAAATTTCTTCCCAGCATAAACGGTACTAGCTGGGCACTTCACAACAGCTCAGGCAAGGTGTGCTGATTAGACAATTTACCATATGCATAAATGCCTCTAAGAAGGTTTTCATGAAGACCCATAACGTCGAAGGTTTCGTGGACCTCCTCCCAGGTAGAAATAAAGTCATCGCCCTCACCGCTCAAGCTGCGATTTAGCACACATTGGAAGACACTCGTCAGTCCAATGCGCGTCATAAAAACCATAACAGCCCAATAGTGCCAGTAACTATCTGCATGAATAGTTTATAAAATGCCGTGCTTGTACAATAAGAACTGTTGACAATCAGCATACTCACATGTTCTCCATCTTGGCGTCATACTGGCGAGCATCGAACTGAGATCCTTCGGGTGCAGAACCTGCCATACTATTTTACTGCTGCAGGTGTCAAAGACAAGACGTCCACAATCAGCTGCAGCATCTAAAATCAACACAAGAAACCAACATACGAAGGTAAACGGATCATAAAACAAGTCGGCAGCAACATCCCATGCCAAAGGATCCACGCCTACTTTGAGCACGGCGCATGTTGCCGGTAGGAACCACTCGACAGATTTAAATTAACAGACTCGGGAACAGGAATGTCCTGCAGTCGAGAGTCCGAAACCCCAACAGACAGACAAAAGACGTTTGTCCTAATAAAATTTCATCTCTGGGTTCAAACTGCTCCAATCCCAAATCAAATACCCTAAAAATTGTTTTCAGAAATTTAAGTGCTGGTGCAGCACGAAAACCGGACCCTACTGAAAGCGCTTTCCCATGACCACCTGTGCCCACGGCATCCTCAAGGCATCGATGCTCCACCCGTATTTTAAAAGCACTCCGTCACGAAAAAACGAAAAACCCGGAACATCACGCAAACGAAACCCTCGGGCAATGACCTTCCCGACCACGCGTGCTCCCACACGAAGCGGTCAAAACAGCAAGGGCCCAAATCAACTCCAGCCGGTCCTCCCAACAACCACCCTTCGATAATACAAACGTTTCCTGGCCCCAAGCAACTCGTCCACATGCGTAGGGCCACTCACCTCGCTCTCCCAGGGCTTCACGATGCCCAGTCACAGCCGCGGCGCAGAATCGAAGGAATTGAACGAAAGACGAGCGGAGATCAGGGACCAAACCCTAGGACAGAGATGGGTGAAAATAACATAAAGATGCATGGGATAGCGCGAAAGAAAGAGGGGAGGAGAGGGAAACCATGGCACGAATTGGAGGAGCAACGATACCTGGGAGTGATGAGGACAGATTGAACACGGTGGAGAAGGCGGAGAGCGAGACGGCGGCTGTCGCAATGGCAGCCAAGAGGGAGAGCAACTCCTGCGCGGCTGAGGTGTAGGGCTTCCACTCTCGCCCCTTGCCCGCCCTAACGCCGGGTCACCCCTGGTTGTGAGTCCAGTGGCGGACGCCGGCCGTTCTCCGTCCAAGGCAGGCTTCATTCTCACTCACTAGCGTGATCTGTAGAAGTGGTAGTGTTAGAAGATGTCTTTTAAGTTCTTTTACTCTTATTTTTTTTATATGTATTTTTTTTTTAAGTAATGAATGCTATGAAATTGAATAACTTTCCCACTACATGTCTAAATGTCACAAAACATATATGAACGGTATCAAGAACATGGCCAGGAGACGTACGATGCAGGAGATATCACTTTATCAAACAAAATTAAAAACCTAATTTATTTTATAAACTAGTATGATTGGGGTTATAGCCCCGGCACCAAACCTAACTACCCCGCGGACTTCTGCGGGGTTGCTTACAGCAACTTGTGAGAGTCCATGAGAAGGTATCAGGTGACTTTTTGAAAAGCCCATTTTCCTTCAAAATTATATAAGTCACCATTCATTGTCATTGTCTCTCACTTGTCATTTATTCTCACCTCTTGTAAGTTTTTCTCACTAATAATTTTGCCTTATATGTCCGAAAAACTTATATATCAATCCTATATTACATTAATTTACAGAACATGCGTTTTCTTGTACAATTCCCTAGCTAAAACTAATAATAGCATGTATGTAATGTTTCAATTAAAGTCTTAAAATTTCCAAAACATTTCCATTAGATTCAAAAGATTTCCAAAAGATACAAATAACTACCTATAAATTCCATAAATTCCTTAGACATACAAAGACTTATTGACGGATTTCAAAAAAATTCAAAAAAATACCAAATATTTATAAAAATTCTTACAAATTTCTAAAAGATTCTTGAAATACAAGAAGATTGCATAAGATTCCAAAGATCCAAAGTATACATCTCAAAATAGCCATTTAGAAATAAGCAATAAACAACGTTGAGCTTTACTATCAAGGATTGGCTTTTGGGGCAAATTTACAAATATAACTATGCGAGATTATGTGCATGCTTTTAACTGCCTAAAAAACACTATAAATAAAAACATGTAACTTCCATAAAAATGTCACTACAGAATACGAATCATGCAAAAATGTGATAACAATATGTTATCAAGCGTTTCCTAAATAATTTTCCTAATTGTTCTTTTTGGAAATTTCGGACGTACATATATTTACCATATACAATATAACTATGAAATACAACTTTCATACCATACAACCCTGTAAAAAAACCCATGTTTTTTGTGATGTCAGAGCCGATTTTTGATGTCACGTAAAACATGGTGCCTTGCCTTTACTACAGCGATTTAGGCCCCCCGTTTTCCTTGATGCCACGAAAATCGTGTTGATCATAGTTGATCAACATCTCGATGTTTGTTGAAACGTTGACGGTATTCGCGACATCCCGTCGGATAGTTACACGTTTTCTCCAATGTCACGAGAAACATGAGAGTGCCACGTCGACAACGGCTTTTAGTTTCACCAAGGGTATTTATGTGGACCTTACTGCAGATTAAGGTAAAACACTACCAACCGGTGGAAGCGCAGGGGAAATCGTCTACCCTCCTAAAAGCACAGGTTTCCAATTTTCCCCACGTCAACTATAGAATTTCAACCCTTCAAATATCTTTAGCAAATGTCAATAACATTTATAAAAATGTCCTTCCATTCAAACAATTCTTTACATTAAATATTCCATTTTGCCATTAGTACAAATATATATAATTTTAATATAGCAATTGGATTGCATATGCCGTACGTCCCAGACATGACTTCTTCGTAGCATTGGAAAGCTCTTGTCTCAAAGCCCAACCCCAAAATATGTTTTTGGAGATTCTCGAGCACTACAACCGTGGTTGATTCATGTCATTTGGACCTATGAGGCACCGTTCGTGATTTTCCAACCTATTTCCTTTTCTTTAATAGCAATTCATTCGATAACTTCTTCACGGCAGGGTTCCTATGTTTGAATTTGGTATCAATGAAAAGCCCCATCCTCTTTGTACTTCACATCCTTTATTCATGTCATTTGCACCGATGAGGTACTATTTGCGATTTGTCAACCTAGTTTTCTCTATTCAATCGCGATTAGTCAACCTAGTTTTCTCTATTATTTGGACGTTAAAGCATGTCCAAATGGATGTTCAAATAAACGTTAAAGAGTGTTGCAATGGATGTTGAAGTAAATTGAAGTGGATATTCAAGCATGTTGAAGTGAATGTTGAAGCATGTTAAAGTGGATATTGAAGGGTGTTAAAGTGAATGTTCAAGGGTGTTAAAGTGGATGTTCAAGGGTCTTAAAGTGGATGTTTAAGCGTGTTAAAGTGGATGTTCAAGCGTACTGAAGTAGATGTTCAAGCGTGTATTGATATGAATACTCAAGCAATGTTCAAATAGTGTTTAAGGATGTATTTAAGTGTGTTGAAGAGTTTCAAAAATAATAATTTGCATGTCATTTTAGACGCTTTCAACAACCTACCTGCATTGCAACACTTAAAAAGTCAGTATTCGTGTCATTCAAAACATCAATCAAGAGGTCATTCAAAACATCACCATAGACATAGCAATATGCGACCTCTTAAATTCAATAGAAATCAAGAAATTGCAGCTATGTACACCCTCAAATACTTCAATAGTAGAGAAAAATGAATTGAAACCTAAAGAAAATCCAACACCTCCACGCTTCTCTCCTACACTTTATGGATGTAAAAAACAAAGCCTACACAATCTATTGGAAAAAGAAATTGGATTTTTTATTTCTTTACGTAGAAAATACCCCTAAAGACCATAGTGAGAGAAAAAATAGCTTTGAGCCATAAAGATTTTGTCGAACAATATTTGAGGAAAAAAAGAATTTTGATGTAGAAAGAAATTCCAAAAACTGCAATAAGAAAAAAAAAATGGACCGTAGCCATCAAAATTTGGTCAAAAATAAAATTCATAAAATTTTGAAACAAAATGATACATGTAGGAAAAGGCTTGCATCATCCATTGCAAAAAAGAAAATTTGAAAAAAAATGATTTTGGACATAAAATCGAAATTCTAAAGAGAGCGGGTAAAACAAATCATATAGCAGCTAAGTAAATATTTGGGAAAAATTATATATTTTTGGAAAATTTTGAAAAAAATCATACATGTAAAAAATGGCCAGCATTATTCATTGAATTATTATTTTTGAACAAGAGTTGTTTTGGATATAGGAAAATTTTCCCAAAGTCAGCAATTAAAAAAAATCACATCGCAGCCGCAGGGATAAGAAAATTTGGTTTAAAAAAAATAGTTTCGGAAGGATTTGAAAAAAATCACACATGTAGAAAAAGACATGCATCATCCATTTCCAAAAATAAACATTTGAAAAAAAAATTGACATAGAAAAAAATTCCCAAAGACACTCTACGTGTATAAGTAAAAACATTTAACGTATATGTACATACGCAATTACTTGTGGTGAGGTGGTTAAGGTAATACTTTCACATTGAGGAGGTCGGGGATTCAAAACCGGTTGCCGGCAAGTTGATGGTCTAAGTAGGGTTGATGGTGGGCCCTCAAGGGGTTGATGTGTAAAGAGTTAAATTACGTAAAAAAAAATTCAAAAGATTTTTTCCCCAAATTGACAACAAACATTTTTTGTAGATTTTGCATAGAAACAACATGGAATTAGTGGTTTATGAAAGTATTAATTCCGTGAGAAAACAACGTATAATTCAATTATATGAAATTTGCACGACATTCGTTTATAACAATACAATATTATAAATGCACGAAAGTCGTGAATGTCTTGATGGTACAGAATCCGTGCGATAGTAGTACAAACCTATGAATTCAGAGAATGAGTGCGGTTTCTATTAAAAAATTGTCCTCCTCTTAGTTCGAGATGGTCCTTATGTTTAAACAATGTTATAAATATTGTCATTGATAACATTATTGACATTGACTATGACTATGACTTTTTATGACGCCTCACCTTGTTTGACGTGGAATTTGAGATGGAATTTGACATGCCACTTAAAAGAAGCATGTTTGTTCTCAAAATAATAAGATGGCATGCATTCGGAAGCCTAAGTGAAAACAAGAATAATTTTGTATTACAAATAACACTTTAAACATAATTGGGAATTTATCAAAATAATGTTAAAATATGAAAAAAGCATGGAAACTAAACTTTAATATAAAATTGCAACTATAAAATGAATTCAGATAATAAGATCATGAAATACAATGTTAAAAAAGAGTGAATATTTGAAAAATAACATGTAATAGCTTACTAGTCATTTAACTCGTCAAGAACCAACCATCCATATTTGGATGGCTTAAGAATCTTACTCTTTTCTTTACAAGATCTCAATTCAAATGTGTTCTTTGAAAAATGAAATTTGCAATAAACAACCAAAGCATGTTGAAAAATCTCTAGACTTAGAGAATATCAATTGAATTTGTCATTTTCATTTCAATTGTTGACACTATGGATATTTTTGAATAATGTATCAATGCATTCATTAGTTTGAATAGATTGATATTTGTTCTTTTGTTTTACTTGTGTCAATTCACATAAGTCAATATTTTGAGTATTTTTATAATCTTTTGATTATATTTGATATCATATAAATGTATATAATCTTTTGGTTATTTTTGCAATCTTTTGAGTATATTTAAAACCTTTGGAATATATACAATATATTTTGTGTATATTTAGAATTTTTGGAATATATACAATATCTTGAGTATATTTAGAATCTTTTAAGTATATTTGGAATATTTTGAGTATATTTAAAATATATTCAAATTTTTTTTAGTATATTTAGAAGATTTGAATATATTAAGAATCTTTTAATGTATTTGGAATCTTTTGATATTTTTGGAATCTTTTGAGTACATATGAAAAGAATTTAGTATATTTAGAATATTTTGATTCTATTTAGAATCTTTCTATTGTTACAAATCTTCTAACAAGGTTTAACACATGTTTCGTTAAAAGTGCACAGGCCATATTAAACATGCACATGGCTAAATTTTTAATGATTTCAAGATGCACTCATTTGTTCTCTTTTTTTGGGGCAAATTAAATTTGCATAAATTTTCAAAACTTCATCAATGATCTAAAGGTCCAAAGGTTTTAATTTTAAATCATCACCATTCCAAAAAATCTAATAAATGCCTCTTGTAAAGTATAACATTTCATTGATGTAATGCACATATTGTCAAAATGTAATTTGCAAATGAAAAAAATATTATTATTAATTTTTGCTTCATAATTTATACAATAACTATAGAAAACACAATCAAAGTTTTTATTTTATGTATACTATCTAAAATCCACACTAGACAACCACTTTCATCTATTGTAAACATTAAGCGGCTATTATATACAGTTTCATATGAAAATTTCATTCAAAATCAAATCCATTAGAATGCACTTTAATTCATACATTTGTTGAAAAAAAACAACTTAAACATTCACTAATGAAATACAAAACACCAAAATAGAAAGCATGTAATATAGTAATAACTACACATCAACATCAATTACAAGAATGACACAAAAAAAAATCAATAGTACAAAACAATTTCCTATATGCGGATGTTATTCACACCAAGATTGTTGGTATATAAAATGTAATAACTAATCAAATACCTCAACTGTCTAACCTTCTTCCAATTTCTAATACAATTCTGGAATTCATTGATTCCAACATAATCGAACTCACTTCTAGCCATAATACATCAACATCTACTATTTTATGCTCCTTCATTCATTTCAAAAACACCATGACTTCTCCGCTACTGTCACAAAGAAAAAGAATCACAAGTCAGACAACACAAATTAAAACATCTATGAAGCACAACATGTTTAAACAACTATTTTGTATGAATTTTATTAAGAAAAAACTAGTTTACATTTCAAAATTGATAACAAAATATTCACTATTTCCAAAACTATTCGATTCATTATACAATTTGGAAGGGATTATTGGGCAGAGTTCCAATCCTAGCCCGCCTCCCTCCCACTTATTAAAAAATAGACCTAAAATCTAAACCACTTTACGATATCTTTAGATCTCTACATTCATTCAAATGTTTGTAAATTTTAAAAGAGGGGAGTGGGCCTAGGCCCACCTCCCTTCTCTAATTTATAGAAAATATAAGACTAAAATGTAAACCAGTATTCTTATATTTAAGTCTCTACATTCATTCAAATGTTTGAACATTTTGAAAGAGAGAGGTGGGCCTAGGCCCACTCCCCCCCCCCCCCCCCCCCTTCTCTAATTTATACAAATACAAAACTAAAATGAAAACCCATTTTATTATGTTTAAGTCTCTACATTCATTCAAATGTTTGTACATTTAAAAAGAGGGGGGTGGGCCTAGCCCACCCTCGTTCTATAATTTATAGAAAATACAAGACTAAAATGTAAACCGGTTTTATTATGTTTACGTCTTTACATTCATTCAAATGTTTGTACATTTTAAAAGAAGAGGGTGGGCCTAGGCCCACCCCCCTTCTCAAATTTATAG
>CAXARX010000209.1:0-17699 GCA_963971425.1 Bryoerythrophyllum caledonicum | reverse complement strand
CTGCATTTGTGCGTCCAGCAAATAAGCTTTCACATGGTGAAAGAATTCCGAAGATATAATTAGTCCAGCTGGAGTATTCGGCACAAAACGTGATGCTGGTCGGAAAAAAAGGGCAAGTTGCATTTATGCAGGTTTTTATGCTTGCCGCTTTATCTGCTGGATCCGTTTCAGCAGCGTCGTATTCTAAGCTTACAGTACTTACCAACACAACAGATATCTTTTGTAGAAAACTAGTGGCGCAGGATAATTTTTTTTCCGACCATGTTGCGGTTTTTCGGAGTGAAGTGCACAGCAGGTTTTGTACCTAGATGTTAAACGAAAGAAAAATTCTTGCAGAAAATTCAAAGTCGGATTTTAAAATGGTGGCACAGCAGCACGTTGAGGATGTCAGTTATACATAGCTGTAAAAAAGTGCCGATAGAAGTGAGCTTATTTTGAGTAAAAAACGTTTTTCAAAGTCCCGACTATTTCACGGACGAACATTAAGTGTAGAAGAAAAAAAAGGGGACATGTTGATCAACGTTTCGTCCGCACAAAAGTTTATGCTATCGAGAGAGAACAATTTATGTTCTCAAAGTTATGTTGCAATACGGTTAAAGAAATACAATTAACAATCAACTTTTCGTTCTTGAATCGCGCAAACTCAACAAACAATCATCTATGCGACTGAATTGTCGTGTCGCTTCTAAAAACTAACGCCTATACAAGAATGCGTCACTCTAAACCACAATGCAAAACCAGTGACTGCCAGTGGCAGTCTGCCACACTTACTTACTTTAACTATTTAGCTATTTATAGACATAATAATGTACGTAAAACGATATAAGTGCTACATGCATCCGTTTATTGCTGCACTGTTGATGCACGCTTGATGTTTTCCGGCTGTGCCACACATAAGCGCACTTCCTGTTCTTGGTGTCGTGTAACATTTTGCTTATGCGCGCTGCCAGTTGGCCTTGTATACCAGCATTCCTGCGTTCCGTTTCGTACGTATTAGTCGCGTCACGTAACTTGCGTGTCTGTGTCGCTCTTTTCTTCTTGTGCTTACGCTTCTTTGACAAACCCAAACGGATACAGTTGGAAACGGCCGAATTTGGTATAAACAGCTTTTTGTAGTATAATATTTGCGAGGGATACAGACGTACGTATATCAAAATGAATGCCAGATAATAAGAAATGCTTGCCATTCAGTACAGAAAAGGAGTACTTATCACCGTGAAAAACAAAAAAAACCATTTTTCAAGATGTGGTGGACCTGAGGAGTCGGCGGCGTCCTCGTCGGCGTGTTTTAAGTGGTCTCGATTACTTGAAAATTTTGGTATAAATCGTATACAATCGATTACGCATGCGCGGAGCCATTGGTATGCCTACGACAGGCGTTGTCGCTATGGTTGTTGCAATCAACGCGTGAGTTGTTTGACCGGTAGGACGCGTTGTTGTTGGCAAAGACAGCTGCGGTCATGCGTAAATTACTATTGAACTTGTTGGGACTATCGCGCAGATATTAGCATATTCGTCTTCAGAAGTTTGGGTGACCAACTTCGGGTGTTGCCTGCGATACTGAACGGGCGGCGGCGATAGTGAACGGGATTCACGCTTTATCATACATTTCTTAAGCCATCGACACCATGGGTTGCACGTCAGCCAACGATGAATAGTAGTTCGCCTATCGTCGATGCAAACCCTATAATGAGCAGTGAGCATACCGTATTGTATATCTTTGTCAGAAACGGAAAATTCACGGAGAAGGTTGAAGTAGCAATAACGTTTTGCACCATTTGTCCTGCTGGTATGCCATACATGTCCAATGTTGATGACAGTTCAGTTACCATGTCCATAATATATCGTTTCTGTACGCGTGAGATTTCGCTCACATTTAAACGATCGATGATGTATTGTTCTGGTTGGCCAAAATAGTGTACAAGACCCGGCAGGCTTGCTTTCAGCGATTTCCATGACTCTTGTGAATATGTGTATGCTGAGCCACTCAAATTTGCCATACCGTGATGCCAGTTGCATGGAGTCCATGATATTAAGGTGAAACCACCTTGACTAACGCTTTGATTATTAACTACCGGTTGGTGGCCGCATCGAGTTACCGTCGCGGTAACCGGGAGTGTCACGTTTAAACAGGTATCTATAATTGCCATGTGCCCAAGTAACGTTACAAAATGACACAGGGGTAGCTGAAGCAGCTGTGCCGCCAAAATGCCATCGGTCGTACTTGCCATTCGCACAGCCACTGCCAGCAACTTTTCTCGTTCACGTTCTTGCTTATTTATAAGTTCTAGTTGTCGCTGGTCCGATTGGTACATGCGCGTCTCGAGCCACTGATTATGCGCTCGGACGTCGGCTTGACCAAAGTTGCCGATAAGTCGAACATCTTTCGCAGTTGTCGGTAATAGATATAAACGTGTCGTGTTATCTGGTAGAACAGGGTACGAAATAGTACTGTCGCATTCCGTCGCTCCGGGTGTGCCCAAGGCGAACTCTATATCTTTGCTGCTCGAATCATGCATCACCAAAATTCCACTATAGTTAAACAGGGAACCAGTTGATTGGTACAAAGTAGTCGGAGTACACTCCTGACCTTTGTCGTTAGGATGTGCCCGCCAGACGTACGTGTGATGTCCAATAGTGCCCCACGAATCGCTATAAGACTGACTGACCTGGCCATGAGTGCCATATACCGGGCAAGTACTGCAATCTGCATTTAATCGAACAGCTTCAAAAAAGCAGTTGATAGTTATAAAGTTATCGTCCACGATCCATCGCTCTTCCGGTTTCGGGGCCGCTTCGTACATTCATGCGTTTCCTACTGCAACCATAGGCTTATTGTCGCAAGTTCGCGTTTCTGTCATACTGAGGCATTCGGTAGCGGAAACGGTCAACTGTTCCGTTTCAGGAAATTTACTGCTGCGCGTACCCGGAATCCAACTACCTCCCACGTGAATAATATTTATTGTTTTCGACAAACAAAAGCGTTCACTTCGTGCTCTGGTAGTTCTGGTGTCACTATTTTGAAATTAAATGGTTCGGAGCCATTTTCAATTCGTGCGGATTGTGAGCACTAAGCAGAGATGGACAAATCGATAGTTCCTAACGTACGAGCTTGGCTACAATCACAAAAGGTTCGTATCAGTCCACCACATTTGCTGGACAATGTGGCGATCAGCACCAACATGACTGATAAAAACTGCCATAGATTCTTATGTAACGGTCTTCTCTGCCGTAATGGGTATCTGTTGCTACGCGCAGGTGCCGGCGAAATTGTACTTGGAGGAATTACAGCTGGTTGATCTGGCGGCGGGATTTCTTCGTCACTGTCGGCTTCTGTCTCGTTCAACTGGCGGTATTTCTGGATACATGCGCAGAGAATTGTCGTCGTCGCCCTTTCGTAGTTTCCAGCATGTATGTTACGTCGTTTATAGCTCGAACTATCTTACAAGGTCCATAATATTTAGGTTGTAATTTGGTGGACAGCTCTTTCTTCTTTATTCGTATATACGCTAGTACCATATTTCCAACGTTAAACTTTCGGCCCGTCGCCTTCGAATTAGCTTGTTGAATTCGTTCACCTTGCGCGTCGGTATTGTACATTTTAGCCATTTCGCGAAGCTGAACCATACGATCGTGCATTACTTCGCCTGGAATCTCCGGCCGTACTAAAGGTAGATTATGATCGATTTTCAACTGTGCTTGCCCACCATATAATACTTCAAACGGTGAAAGTCCAGTTGTAGTTTGCATGGCCGTATTATACGCAAAAATTGCGAACGGTAGACACTCGTCCCAGTTCGTGTGTGATTTGTTTACGTACTTTGTCAGCATCACGGCTAACGTTTTATTAAATCGTTCTGTCAAGCCGTTTGTAGCAGAGTGATAGCCACTAGTCCGCAGATGTTTAGTTTTTACTAATTTCAGGAACTCATCAACAATCGAATTGCAAAACTCCGTTCCGATGTCGGACAACAAACACCGCGGATATCCAAATTTGAGAATTAGTTAATGAAGTATGAATCGAGCAACCGTTATAGCAGTCTTGTTTGGCAGAGCAGCTCCAATAACATAACGTGTCGCGTGATCGGTAGCAATAACAATGTATACGTTTCCGTCGCATGTCACGGGAAAGCGCCCTAACAGATCGATGCCAACAATGTCGAATGCAGCTTGAGCCACAGGCATGGGCAACATTGCGTTACGCCCAGCATTAATGTCCAAATTCCTAGCTTGACATGCTTCGCATGCTTGTACGTACTTCTTTATATACGTGGTTAGCCGAGGAAAATAGACACGTTCTCGAGCTTTTGCCCAAGTTTTTATCCATCCAAGATGCCCCCCGTCCTTCGTGTCGTGAAGCCCAGCTATGACTTCAGAACGCGTCACCTTGGGGATAACCAATGATATTAAAATCTTGTCTTGCCGTATTACCTTCCGATACAACAAATCGTCCTTCTCGAAAAATTTCTGCCGAATTGGGTGCCGCTCTGTTTGCATTTGCTGACGGACCTTACAACAGAATTCGTCTTCATTTTGCTTTTCTTTAATTTCGCTGATGTCGATAACATATATCGTTGGCTCGTCTTTCTCGGCCGGTATGGGTGCGAGACTAAGCACGTCTACGTCGACATGTTCGCGCCCCGACGTGTATACCAATTTCAAATTGTAGTCTGCAAGCGTTAATGCCCATCTTGCCGGCCGACCCAGCAGGTTGCCACTTGTGCGAAGTAGATAACACACAGAGTGATGATCAGTTTCTACTCGAACCTGCTCTAATCCATATAGATACTCGCGCCATTTCCTTAGCGCAAAAACCACCGCCAATGTCTCCATATCGGTGGGAGCGTACCTAACTTCTGCCCCGACCAATGTCCGACTTGCGTAAGCTACAACACGCCATTTATCGTCGTGTAGCTGGTACAGGATTGCCCCTAAGCCTAGACCCGACGCATCAGTTCAAATTTTTGTCTGTCGGCTTGGATCGTAGTGTGCTAAAATCGGTGCGCTAGTTAATCGTTTTTTGATTTCAAGAAAATTTTCTTCGCATTCGCTTGACCATTCGTACTTAGGTGCCAAAATCAGCTTTCGCAGGGGGCTGCTTAATTTGGAGAAGCCTTCAATAAATTGCCGGTAATACGCTGCCATGCACACAAACCTACGTAGTTCCGGCATGTTATTTGGCCGCGGAAACTCCACCATAGCCCTTACTTTCTTGGCCGAGCAAGCAATGCCATCTTGCGTAACCACGTGGCCCAAAATGTTCAGGCTACGTACGCAAAACTCACATTTTGTTGCTTTAATTCGTAAATCTGCCAAATCCAGTCTGCTCAAGACCACCTCCAAACGATGCATTAATTCTGCAAAGCTCGTGGCAAAGTCGACAATATTGTCTATATAAACTAAACATTGGCCCGGTTTGATTGGTGTCAGAATAACATCCATGGCGCGTTGGAACGTCGCCCCGGCGTAATTCAGGCCGAATGGCATTTTCAGGTAATGATAATGTCCGTCTTGAGTCGAGAATGCAGTGTATTTAACACTCTCTGGTGTCATTCGGATGTTATGGTATCCCTGTGCCAAGTCTAGTTTTATGAATAGCTTCTGTCCGCCCAACCAAGAAAGGTAGTTTTGTACTGTCGGCATGGGGTATGGGTCGGGTTTAACATGTGCGATAAGCCAACGATAGTCAATACAATTGCGTGTGCTGCCGTCTTTCTTAGGTACTCTAACTGTCGCAGCACTGTACTCGCTCAAGGATGATTCTATGATACCAAACTCCAGTAGCTTTCTCATGTCTTCACGCTGCTCCAATCGTTCCGAGTGCGATATTGGAAAAATCTTGCGTCGTATAGGTTCTTCGGTATCCGGACAAATGCGATGTTGAATGATAGTACAGTCGCCAACTGGATTGACCGAAGTACTAAAAGTCGAACATCACAGGGGTAGCTGAAGCAGCTGTGCCGCCAAAATGCCATCGGTCGTACTTGCCATTCGCACAGCCACTGCCAGCATTTTTTCTCGTTCACGTTCTTGCTTATTTATAAGTTCTAGTTGTCGCTGGTCCGATTGGTACATGCGCGTCTCGAGCCACTGATTATGCGCTCGGACGTCGGCTTGACCAAAGTTGCCGATAAGTCGAACATCTTTCGCAGTTGTCGGTAATAGATATAAACGTGTCGTGTTATCTGGTAGAACAGGGTACGAAATAGTACTGTCGCATTCCGTCGCTCCGGGTGTGCCCAAGGCGAACTCTATATCTTTGCTGCTCGAATCATGCATCACCAAAATTCCACTATAGTTAAACAGGGAACCAGTTGATTGGTACAAAGTAGTCGGAGTACACTCCTGACCTTTGTCGTTAGGATGTGCCCGCCAGACGTACGTGTGATGTCCAATAGTGCCCCACGAATCGCTATAAGACTGACTGACCTGGCCATGAGTGCCATATACCGGGCAAGTACTGCAATCTGCATTTAATCGAACAGCTTCAAAAAAGCAGTTGATAGTTATAAAGTTATCGTCCACGATCCATCGCTCTTCCGGTTTCGGGGCCGCTTCGTACATTCATGCGTTTCCTACTGCAACCATAGGCTTATTGTCGCAAGTTCGCGTTTCTGTCATACTGAGGCATTCGGTAGCGGAAACGGTCAACTGTTCCGTTTCAGGAAATTTACTGCTGCGCGTACCCGGAATCCAACTACCTCCCACGTGAATAATATTTATTGTTTTCGACAAACAAAAGCGTTCACTTCGTGCTCTGGTAGTTCTGGTGTCACTATTTTGAAATTAAATGGTTCGGAGCCATTTTCAATTCGTGCGGATTGTGAGCACTAAGCAGAGATGGACAAATCGATAGTTCCTAACGTACGAGCTTGGCTACAATCACAAAAGGTTCGTATCAGTCCACCACATTTGCTGGACAATGTGGCGATCAGCACCAACATGACTGATAAAAACTGCCATAGATTCTTATGTAACGGTCTTCTCTGCCGTAATGGGTATCTGTTGCTACGCGCAGGTGCCGGCGAAATTGTACTTGGAGGAATTACAGCTGGTTGATCTGGCGGCGGGATTTCTTCGTCACTGTCGGCTTCTGTCTCGTTCAACTGGCGGTATTTCTGGATACATGCGCAGAGAATTGTCGTCGTCGCCCTTTCGTAGTTTCCAGCATGTATGTTACGTCGTTTATAGCTCGAACTATCTTACAAGGTCCATAATATTTAGGTTGTAATTTGGTGGACAGCTCTTTCTTCTTTATTCGTATATACGCTAGTACCATATTTCCAACGTTAAACTTTCGGCCCGTCGCCTTCGAATTAGCTTGTTGAATTCGTTCACCTTGCGCGTCGGTATTGTACATTTTAGCCATTTCGCGAAGCTGAACCATACGATCGTGCATTACTTCGCCTGGAATCTCCGGCCGTACTAAAGGTAGATTATGATCGATTTTCAACTGTGCTTGCCCACCATATAATACTTCAAACGGTGAAAGTCCAGTTGTAGTTTGCATGGCCGTATTATACGCAAAAATTGCGAACGGTAGACACTCGTCCCAGTTCGTGTGTGATTTGTTTACGTACTTTGTCAGCATCACGGCTAACGTTTTATTAAATCGTTCTGTCAAGCCGTTTGTAGCAGAGTGATAGCCACTAGTCCGCAGATGTTTAGTTTTTACTAATTTCAGGAACTCATCAACAATCGAATTGCAAAACTCCGTTCCGATGTCGGACAACAAACACCGCGGATATCCAAATTTGAGAATTAGTTAATGAAGTATGAATCGAGCAACCGTTATAGCAGTCTTGTTTGGCAGAGCAGCTCCAATAACATAACGTGTCGCGTGATCGGTAGCAATAACAATGTATACGTTTCCGTCGCATGTCACGGGAAAGCGCCCTAACAGATCGATGCCAACAATGTCGAATGCAGCTTGAGCCACAGGCATGGGCAACATTGCGTTACGCCCAGCATTAATGTCCAAATTCCTAGCTTGACATGCTTCGCATGCTTGTACGTACTTCTTTATATACGTGGTTAGCCGAGGAAAATAGACACGTTCTCGAGCTTTTGCCCAAGTTTTTATCCATCCAAGATGCCCCCCGTCCTTCGTGTCGTGAAGCCCAGCTATGACTTCAGAACGCGTCACCTTGGGGATAACCAATGATATTAAAATCTTGTCTTGCCGTATTACCTTCCGATACAACAAATCGTCCTTCTCGAAAAATTTCTGCCGAATTGGGTGCCGCTCTGTTTGCATTTGCTGACGGACCTTACAACAGAATTCGTCTTCATTTTGCTTTTCTTTAATTTCGCTGATGTCGATAACATATATCGTTGGCTCGTCTTTCTCGGCCGGTATGGGTGCGAGACTAAGCACGTCTACGTCGACATGTTCGCGCCCCGACGTGTATACCAATTTCAAATTGTAGTCTGCAAGCGTTAATGCCCATCTTGCCGGCCGACCCAGCAGGTTGCCACTTGTGCGAAGTAGATAACACACAGAGTGATGATCAGTTTCTACTCGAACCTGCTCTAATCCATATAGATACTCGCGCCATTTCCTTAGCGCAAAAACCACCGCCAATGTCTCCATATCGGTGGGAGCGTACCTAACTTCTGCCCCGACCAATGTCCGACTTGCGTAAGCTACAACACGCCATTTATCGTCGTGTAGCTGGTACAGGATTGCCCCTAAGCCTAGACCCGACGCATCAGTTCAAATTTTTGTCTGTCGGCTTGGATCGTAGTGTGCTAAAATCGGTGCGCTAGTTAATCGTTTTTTGATTTCAAGAAAATTTTCTTCGCATTCGCTTGACCATTCGTACTTAGGTGCCAAAATCAGCTTTCGCAGGGGGCTGCTTAATTTGGAGAAGCCTTCAATAAATTGCCGGTAATACGCTGCCATGCACACAAACCTACGTAGTTCCGGCATGTTATTTGGCCGCGGAAACTCCACCATAGCCCTTACTTTCTTGGCCGAGCAAGCAATGCCATCTTGCGTAACCACGTGGCCCAAAATGTTCAGGCTACGTACGCAAAACTCACATTTTGTTGCTTTAATTCGTAAATCTGCCAAATCCAGTCTGCTCAAGACCACCTCCAAACGATGCATTAATTCTGCAAAGCTCGTGGCAAAGTCGACAATATTGTCTATATAAACTAAACATTGGCCCGGTTTGATTGGTGTCAGAATAACATCCATGGCGCGTTGGAACGTCGCCCCGGCGTAATTCAGGCCGAATGGCATTTTCAGGTAATGATAATGTCCGTCTTGAGTCGAGAATGCAGTGTATTTAACACTCTCTGGTGTCATTCGGATGTTATGGTATCCCTGTGCCAAGTCTAGTTTTATGAATAGCTTCTGTCCGCCCAACCAAGAAAGGTAGTTTTGTACTGTCGGCATGGGGTATGGGTCGGGTTTAACATGTGCGATAAGCCAACGATAGTCAATACAATTGCGTGTGCTGCCGTCTTTCTTAGGTACTCTAACTGTCGCAGCACTGTACTCGCTCAAGGATGATTCTATGATACCAAACTCCAGTAGCTTTTTCATGTCTTCACGCTGCTCCAATCGTTCCGAGTGCGATATTGGAAAAATCTTGCGTCGTATAGGTTCTTCGGTATCCGGACAAATGCGATGTTGAATGATAGTACAGTCGCCAACTGGATTGACCGAAGTACTAAAAACGTGCCGATTTCTGTACAATACATCATGTAAAACCGCACGCTCTTCCGACGAGACTGCCTCATCGATATCGAACTTTTGTCATACTTCTTTTTCGAAGACTTTATCTGGTACGTCAACCCTCTTCCTGGTCTCGCCATGTCTACGAAGCGTTTCGGGTATCTCCACCATATCGAACGTGTCTGATTTCATTGTGTTGACGACATCAGCTTGCCATGGCTGTTCTCCACAATCTCTCTGGCACAGTGCGTATTCTTCGCTGCCATATCTTGATGTTACGCCTCGCGGCAAAGCTAATTTTTCTGTGTACATCCGAATCGCTTGACGTTGCCCAGGTGCAGCAGCTTCTCGACAAGCTTGAAATTGTAGCTCTTCATCGCTATACGGATTGTCGACGTCCTCGCCTGCCACGTCGACTTTCTTCGTTTCCTCAAAACAGCATGCTACCACGCCCGTGGGTTTTGACGCTATAGTTTTTTCATCATCGCCGATCGGTATGATAGTGTCTTCTTCTGTCATTTCCACTGAACCAAGGATAGTTCCCTTAATGAGCACATGAGGATGATGATGCGTGTTCATCATAGGTACCCAGTTCTCTTGCTTGGCTGGCAACAAACAGGTTGTAGTACGAACCGCGTTTGGGAAAGTATAAGCTTCTTTTGGAGTCAAAATGATCGGCTTGTCTGGCTTAGCATTCAAGGTCACGGCTACGAATTGTTGTATCTGGCACTCAGAATCGTATCTTTCGCTACTCTTGCGGCAATGGATACAGTGCCCGAAACGGAAACCTTTCTTGTCTGGTAATCAATCGTCACCCCAAATTCTGCAAAAACGTCAGATTCTAATATCATGGCGCAATCATCGCACGCTAATGAGTCAACTATGTTTACGCCAAACGTCGCACCTGGCCTCTCTCTCCAAATGTTAGGGGTCCGTAGACTTTGCCGTAAGTAATCATAGTTGTTCCGTTTGCCACTCCAATGACAAATGAAAACATTTGTACTTCTACTTTATTTTTTGCTGTTGACGAAGCGAGCGTTATGACCGACAATGTGGCACCACTATCACACAAAGCTTTGTAACGTTTTCTAATAAAGTAGACCTCGATTACTGGCCAGTTCTTATGCGTTGGGCAAAAATCACTACCTTCTTCAGCAATCTCAGGCAAAGCACACATCATTTGTATTGTCAGCCTAGTTGGACACCGTGCTGCTATACGACCATAACCATTACAAGCAAAGCATTGTATTCCTCCACGTACGACCGGTTGAGCTGATACCCCGTCGCACCTGTACCTTGGGAACGTGTGAATGCGGCTTTCATCGGTGTTATACCTGGTGTCCTCGCAGCAACTTCTCTAGTTAAGTTGCTCGCTGGTGCCGGCGACATAAACTGCGTTGCTTGATTTGGTGGCTGTTGTACTTGCGCGTAGTAAGCACCAGTATTTGCCTCGTTGCGCCAGTTTTCGCCGTCTTGACGTCGATCTGGCGCTGCAGCCGCTGACTGTCGACCAGGAGAGTTTAAAACCGTCTGACGGCGATTCTCTTTTACAACCTCTTGTCGAATCAAATTTTGTTCCATGTGTGTTGCCTCAATAGCTAGCTGCGTGGCGGTTAACCATGCCAACGGTTGGCTTTGCCGACGTAATACTGAACGTAGCTAACTTGCTGTACAAATAAGGAAAACTTTTCAACGCATCCGTAAGATAACCAACTCGGCTTTCGTCCGACATATCGGGATCGAGCTGGAAACACAGCGCCAGTATATCTTGGAACAGCACTCCAATAGGTTTGTTTACTTGCAACCGCCTTTCCGACAACTGCTGTCGTATCAACTTTGTATAGTTGGTTGGACGGAATTCTATACGCAATGCTGCAACTATTGCTTGTAAACGAGCTTCAGCATTCGCCGCCGTAACGTTTCCAGCACTCGCAGCACTCGATGTGATGCCACCAGCAACTCTTGCCGTGATCCATCCTTGAGCTACTGCATACCGTTGGTACCAATGTCTGGCCGTGCCAGAAAAACAAACAGGTAGCATTAGAAGTCGTACGGCATCATCCCATAGAAAGCTATCGGCACATATCGCGAAAGCTGTCAGAAAGTCATCTACACTCTCGGTGGGCGCGCCAGCAAATGTTGGCATCGACTCGCGATTAGCACCTGGTAACCTTCGACTGATGACGTCGGCTATGGCTGTACCAATATTTGTGTTGTTGCCTTGTTGTTGTTGCTGCTGTGCCGCCGCGTCCGCTGCTGCCTGTTGTGCATCTTGAAGTGCCACCTGAGCGTCCGCCAACTGCTGTTGTAGTTGGTCTACCTGCGCTTGAAGCTGCACCGCATCTGCCATGCGTATTCTTGTACTTCGTTTCTTCGATCGCGGGGCAATCCACGCAAAATTATTAAAATTACGATCGTCTTCGCTGTAAGCTATGTCTTTGTTAAAAGAACTAGCAAACGGAAAAGTAAAATCTTCGCCACCACTTGATCTATCAGCTGACTGTATCTCTGGCAAACGATGCAAAACTGATCCACTAGAAGAAGGTTGCACATCAGCAATAGCATCATCCGTGCCAGGTGAAGTGACAAAGTCGAGGCGTTTATCGTTCCACTCTCGCGCGGTTGTGGCTCTTGGCAATGTTATTTCACCTTCGCCTGCTAAAGTCTTCTCTTCTTCTGACAAAACGGATAACTGTTTCTTTAGATTTCGCTCGTTAAGTAATCGAATGTAATTTGATGGCGCATCAATTGACGCACCTGCAGTTCGATTACGTAGTGGAAGAGGCGGTGGTTCTGTCATTGACGTACTATCTCAGTACACAAACAAATTGTATTGCAGTGAGTCGTTTGATGAAATCTTCATATATCCAACTCGACGATGTATACAATATATGACTGCCACATTGACATCCAGCAATAAAATTCAACTTGGCCGTTGTTGTCTGATTCGTCTTGAGCAACAGCTACTAAGGGCTCAATATCGAAACTGAGGTGTATTTTCACACTCGTAAACAACCTGGACATTCGTTAAAAGGCTTTACGTAAAAATTCAAACTTTGACATTGACGGCCACAGAGCCACCATTCTGATTAACGCTGCCAACCACTGTCACGTTTATTGCTATCTTCATGGCTGTTCTCGCGTTCAACGGCGTGGCTGCTTCTGTCGTCGTTGTAAATGGTCGAAACATATGCGCAGAAGCACTATCTTGAATGGGAGCGCTAGCATACGGTCGCACCGGCGCCAAAGCCAAACAATCAACAGTGCCGAGCCTTTGCACACACTGATCGTACTGTCGACGACACACTCTCTCAGACACGGCGTGATCTTGACAGCAAATACCAACAACATATAACAACAACAATACCAATGCCAGATATGGCAAACCACGTACCATATTTGGGCCAACGCCCAAAAAACAGTTCACTGCAAAGCCTATACCCATAGCTGCCTCTCAACCGCCAGCTACGCACTTTGAATCAACTGTTCCGAATATGCCACGAAATACAAAATCGTCCGACCACGTCTATTCTCGCCAGACGCGAACACCACTGCAAACCAAAGTCCTTCGTGGGCACAGCCAAAAAGCTCAATCTTCCCAGCAGCACCTGCCATACATCGCAGCGCGGCGGCAAAATCGAACCGAAAATCGAGGCCGAAACAGGGACAAGTTCCCGGGTCACGGCACCATATGAGAGAGAACAATTTAGGTTCTCAAAGTTATGTTGCAATACGGTTAAAGAAATACAATTAACAATCAACTTTTCGTTCTTGAATCGCGCAAACTCAACAAACAATCATCTATGCGACTGAATTGTCGTGTCGCTTCTAAAAACTAACGCCTATACAAGAATGCGTCACTCTAAACCACAATGCAAAACCAGTGACTGCCAGTGGCAGTCTGCCACACTTACTTACTTCAACTATTTAGCTATTTATAGACATAATAATGTACGTAAAACGATATAAGTGCTACATGCATCCGTTTATTGCTGCACTGTTGATGCACGCTTGATGTTTTCCGGCTGTGCCACACATAAGCGCACTTCCTGTTCTTGGTGTCGTGTAACATTTTGCTTATGCGCGCTGCCAGTTGGCCTTGTATACCAGCATTCCTGCGTTCCGTTTCGTACGTATTAGTCGCGTCACGTAACTTGCGTGTCTGTGTCGCTCTTTTCTTCTTGTGCTTACGCTTCTTTGACAAACCCAAACGGATACAGTTGGAAACGGCCGAATTTGGTATAAACAGCTTTTTGTAGTATAATATTTGCGAGGGATACAGACGTACGTATATCAAAATGAATGCCAGATAATAGGAAATGCTTGCCATTCAGTACAGAAAAGGAGTACTTATCACCGTGAAAAACAAAAAAAACTATTCTCCCACACTATAGTTTCGCAAACATAACCGCAATCGCAGCTCCTGTTAGATTTTTTATTTAGCGATACAGGTAGCAACCTGCAAGATTGTGAGACCGTCTCCTCAAACAATTGCAAACTTGATAGTGCGAAGGCATACCTTCGTCACTGGACAATCATATTTTTATTTAATACGCACAAGTAAGTAAAGCGCTATGCGGCAGCTTCGTTACGCGCATGTTCAGTGCACAAGTTGATTTCGTTGCAGCGATTTTCGCAGATTTTACTATATTAGCTTCAGTTTGAACAGCAGGTGCGGTAACCGAAGTTGAGGTTAGCAGGCGTTCAACGGTTAGTGTCAACAACGCTTACAACAAACTAGATCCGAGAATTATAAACGGTGACACGAGATGCCGAAAGTTTAACACTCGCCGATCGTCCAATTTCTTCCAAGTTTCGTCGACCATCTTGTCGCTGTTGCACTCCACCCCCACGTTGTTTGAAAAATTCTCTGTTGTGGCTATCAGCTGCTCTCTCAACACGACTAGATGAACCGGACCAGACTCCGGTTTCTTGTAAGCGTGCGAGTTGACGATCAACAGCCTCGTGCAATGCTGAATTATTTGGCTATATCGGTCAAGTGAGTTTTTCTACTACCGCTAACAACGGGGCGCGCCGGTAAATTTATTCCACAAACGGCAGCAACGTTGTTGTTGCACAATGCGTTAGGCGAACAATGAATCGTGCTGCAGAAAATTGAGTTTTAGGACGCAATTGCGTAATTTTGCAGTGAGAAAACGCAATTGTCGTCACAAAACTCAATTTTCTGCAGCGCGATTTCGTGTTCGCGTAACGCATTGTGCAACAACAACGTTGCTACCGTTCATGGAACAAATTTACCGGCGCGCCCCGTTGTTAGCGGCAGTAGAAAAACTCACTCGACCGATATAGCCATTTATTTGCTATAATTACCGAATTGGGTGAAAACAATGTCAAACGTTCCAACGATGTGGACAGGTAAAAAGGTGCGGTCGATCCGTATAAGAAGTAAAAAGTTATGGACATGGTGCGAAAGTTGCTGCATGAGTTGCGCGAGTGGAAAGATAATATTCGATATGTGGAAATTATGTGCAATCCGGGTCTAAAAGGCCGCCATTGGAAGCAAATGTCGGAAGTTTGCGCGTTCGAATACACCTGGTTCCGGTACGACACTGCGAAAAATTATGAAGTTGGAGTTGGAAGCGTTTTTAGATCAGCTAGAGGTGGTCTCGAGTTCGGCAGGTAAAGAGTACTCGCTTGAGCGGGCGTTGGAAAATATAAAAAATGATTGGGCTGACGTACATTTTGAGACGGTTGCGTATCGGGATTTGGGTATCGATATACTGCCACATTTAGATGATATACAGACGTTGCTGGACGATCATACGGTGAAGACGCAGACGATGAAAGGTTAGTGCGCGTTCCCACCAGTAACGGGAATCTTCGCTTTGTGAAGCGAAGACAAGACAAACCATAGAAGTTTTTTTATTCGTTATATGAAGACAAGACAAGAAGACAAACCAGTAAAATTTTTTTCGCGCGGACAAGACAAAAACGAAGTCAAGTCAGGTTTTTATCCATTTCCGAAGGAAAAGGATTCTGCGGTTAAACCGGAGGTTGCACGCGTTTTCAAAACGCGAACATAGTAGTCGCGCGGAACCGGACTTCGTATTCAAGGAGCCAGATTTTCGACCCGACGTCTCTATTCGATATTGTTCGGAGCATTATTGCGCGTGTCTGAGTGACTTTTGGTTATAGAAAAGTTTTATAACCGAGAACAGGTAAGTGATAAGAGATGCGCACAAGATACACTACAGGAAATGCCATTTAGTAGAAGAAAAGTTTGTATGTCCGCTCCGTTCAATTGCCTTATGTACACTTTTCATAACTCATGTTAAAAGAAGCGTAAGTACGTACAGCGTACGAGCCCAATATCAACACATAAACGTGTATAAAAATCTGAATTAAAGAAATTTCACAAGTAGGGTGCTTGAAGTGCTGTATACGTTAGTCAACAGTGCGCGCTGCGCATACGTACGTACACAGAGGTCACGTAATATGCGACGATATTAGCAATGCAGGTCGAGTGTTTTTCTTCTGTGGCGTTTAATTACGTAACTTACGAGCTAACCAATAGACCAATCGTCAGTAAATAAAACTGCAGCCTGTAATCATACAAGTAAACGCACACGCACGCACAAAATCAGGTTTTCAGTCGCGCGCCTACTCGAAGTTAGTTTTTATGCAGTGGTTATTACGAGCCCTGATATACATATGCTATCTGCACACGTTACGCACATAAATCGTGATTTTTTCCATCGTGCTTATGAACTTGCGGCTAAGGAATAGTATGCGTGTATACTGAGGTTGTTTGTGGGAAGAGAGAATGCCACATGGAAAGCAGATTGTTCGTTGAGATCATAATATTTATTATTATTGTTTTTCCAGAACTATAACACAACGTGTCGTGTAATGGAGCCAATATCATCGCCAACGGACAAGCGTATTAGCCAGTGTTTAGCATTTGTGTATATACGCTTTAGTGCTTTCACATACGCGTACTATAACGGTATTGCCTCCGCTCGCAACAACAACTATTTTCTATAATAGTGGTAATAACAATAATAATAATCGATCTCAAACACTGTGCTTAGTGTTAACGAGAAGCGATGTTTGCTGGTTATCAGATAATTTCTTGATAACCACAGCTACAAGGCAGTTTTGTACACAAGCGCAGCTCGTGTTCCCTATATGTGTTGAGTATCTACGCAATAATTCTAAACAGAAGATTGTTCGACTTAAAACATTCAGTATCGTTATTTCTTTGTCAAAAGCGTCTTTGTATACGTTTTACCGATTTTGGCAGTACGCATGTGTATTTCTTTGTACACGTTATTCATCCAGTTTTTTTTTGTTGTTGGTACGTCGTAGATTTTTACGCACGTATGTAATACAAACAATAACATCGTTGATTTGGCTTCTCAAGTAACAACAATTGTCATCCGAAAGAACCCAACGACATCAAGCCACGCTCTCCGATTTGTTTTATACAGGGTAAGTTTTGTTGTTTAGCAACAACATCTTGAAACAGAAGAAACAATAATGACTGAAGACTCTTTAAAGAGCAAACAAAATTACTTGATCAACATGAACACCGAATTCAAGTTGTTTTTTTAACTGATCCTAATAGAAAGCACCGTCGCTACATGACGAAAACTTTATTCCGGAACTGAAATTCATTAATTCGCGGTAAAAACTGGATTTTTAAATATATTTATGCTTGCAATTATAAAGGCGTTACACTTGACCCAAGTGTTTTGGTGTTTACGACTTTTGCACCACGAAACTTTTTGCATGTTTTGGTGATACGGAATTTAAATTCCCCGACTTTTCAGTTCTAGAATTTCCAAATACGAGTTTTTATTTACGCAATATTCTGAAGTACGCGTTTTTATCGACGACATATTATGGAACCGTTATTTCAACATAAAACGGTCACGTTTTGAAAACCGTAAGATATTGTTTTGAATTCTGCAAAATGTCGTGCTCTAAAAATGTCTGCTTAAAATTTCGAACCTAGAAAAGCGGAATTGAAAAGTCGTAAGTGTAAAAAACC
>CAXARX010000208.1:0-12407 GCA_963971425.1 Bryoerythrophyllum caledonicum | reverse complement strand
CAGACGTCATGGACGTCGAGCGTCCTGACAACTCTGGCCACACCTAATGAATCAGACAAGGAAAATACAAGAATCACAACAATCTAATACTAAGCAAATCACATAAGCAAGACCACTTTCCACGCGGATCCATGGATCTCATCCACTAGAAGGGTAGACACTTTGGAATATTGTGGAGTCAAGTTTAGCCGGAATCTCTCCTGATGTACCAAGAGGCACTAATAGAATCTGGTGTTTTTACGACTTCCACTTCACAATTGCAAAAGAGTCGTATGTGACATGGCACAACTTGTATTTAAGTGTTGCAGTCGTAAAACAAGCGCAGTTGTCTTTGAGTCATCCTGTAGTTGTGCCGCAGTTATTTGTTTGTAGTCATATTTTTAGGACTTCAAACTTTCCATCTATACGAAAATCATCCTCTGCCCTTCAAAACTTTCATTACCTCAGCACCCCCTGCCCATCTTTTTCTTTTGTGGCAAGAAATCTTTTGCACGGTTTCCAATATTGCATTAAATTTTCTCAGACACATAATTGTCAGAGCGGTCTAGTTGTGTCAAGTGTCATGATTTCATAGGAGTAGAATTCATTTTTAATGTTTAATTTGAATGTTCACCACTCTGTAAGAGTAGTGACGTAGTTGTCCCGTAGTTGACCAACAGTTGTATTATCATGGAAATTGAGTTGTCTCTCAGTTGTCCCGCAGTTGCACAACAATTTTACTATCATACAATGACAGTTGTGACCCAATTGTAAAATAGTCGTGAAGAAGTTGTGTAACGGTTATCAAAAGTAATTCCACAAATTCAATGCACCATCCATGCACACACACACACACATTCCTTGCAAGTTGAACTCCAATCCACACAACAATGCTAAATACAATCACAATGTAAGAGAGAAGAGAGCAAATTCGAGGAGACTAGAAGAACCTGCACAAAATCGCTGCAACTGCAAGAGCTTCTAGGAGTCTTGGCTATGGACTGAAGGCGGCACGCGGAGGTAAGCCGTCACACATTATGTTGATCTCAAAATGCATGCATAGTCGTTTTGTAGTTGTATGTACAACTGCATATATGAATGTCCGACTAGTGATAATTGTTTTGTAGTTGTATCTTAGTAGTAATTTAGTCGTGAAAGCCTTCTCAGTAGAATTAGTTATATCATAAGTTTTTTTGAACAAAATTGTAGTGTTGGCTCAAAAGTTTGCCTTTGCAATCTAGAAGTAGTTGACTAAATTATGCTATTGTATTTAAGAATGAAGAATATCACAAGGTAATTAAAAAAATACATAATGGAAAATCTTCATTTGTCCATGCAAAATTTACAATATCGATTGTCGTTGAATTGAAGTGGTTTCAAAGTATTAGACAACTAAAATGAATGTTGTAAACATAATCTCTAGAAGCTCTGTAATAAAATAATGTAAATATTTTAGTACTCGTGGCTACATCTTCTTTACAATGTATAATGTTTAAAGAAAACTCATGTTGAAAGCGTCTTCTATTGATTCTTCTTTTCTTAGAGTATATAAGAATGAGTTGGATTCAATCTTAAAGACAAAAACGTGAGTAGCTAGAAGCACATTAAATATTTTTGTGAGGATTTGAAGTACATTTGATATTTATGTCTACAACAAATTTTGTATCAATTTTTTTTGCACTTTTCAACCTCAACTCTTATAGGGTGTTTTTAAAATAATTCAATGTTTTTGCATGCATGTGTTATATAAATTAGAACAAAAAATTTGTAGTCTAAAAGACCAATATGTCTTTGTCTTAAAGGTCCAAATGTATTCCAAACTTTACATTGAAATTAACAAATAATGATTCATTTGGACCTACAATGTAAACCCTTTATTGTCTCCACATCATTTAGAAAATAAGCATCCAAATGCTTCAGGAATAATACCAAAATTGAATTCATTGGTTTAACTTGGCAAAGGTGCTTTCCAATAATGAAACCTTTCTATAATCAAAATGACAAATTAAGGTCATGAAAAGGATGTCTCCATGTTAAAAACCATTACATACAGTTATACAAATAATTTTTATTTAACAAACCAATTGTGATGAATTCTTTGGTGTTTTTTCAGTAGACAACATATAGTTGTAGTACACGGACAAGACTGAGGAAGAGCTTGAACCAAAGTATGGTACCTAAAACCATCAAAATTAACCTGTCCCATGCTCCGAAACCTGTCTTCTTTATACTTGTAATCATGACACAGTAGAAAGTCAGCAACGTACATACTTCAATGCTGGAGCAACTACAGTGTAACTACATGACCTAAGACCCTATTTACCCCTTTCAAGCTAAACCCAAACATGCATTTCTGCACAAGATCGTGATGCTTAGTACATGGAATAATGTGAAGAATAATCACTATAAACCAAGTTTCAAAATTCAGGATTTTAAAAATAACATGATTTGTCTTTAGTTGTTGATTAGGTGTTTCACAGTAAGCTTAGTAAAAAATTGGCATAGCAACTAAATTGAAGTGCATCAATACTGCCGTAGTATAATCCAGTCATATTGACCACAATTAATTGTTACAACACTCGACATGGTTGGTCCTCCAAAATCCAAGAATGTTAAGAAAAAATTAATTACTTAAACCAAATTTACGGAGTACGAAATGTTATGAAAAGTATTTGTACATCAGGGATTAATTAATTGTCCCACAATAGTATAGAAATGCTGCAACAATTACATTGTGACTACGTGACATGTGACACAGTATTCCCCATTCACACTGACCTAATGAAGGCAGTATTGCATATGAAATTGTTGCTTAGTACATCTAGGGCGATCAGAAATAAATTCCATGACTCAAATTTAAATTATTGAGTACTAGAAATTGAAATAGTTGTACCATAGTTGTTGAATCGTACCATTAATGTTGGAACGACAACATGGCGACTGCGCGAAATGTGTCACATTCATAACCTATTTACATTGAACCTAAAGAGTGCGTTAATGCACCTGACACTGATGCCTAAGGACATGTACAAATGTTAGAAATAAGTAACATAAACCAAAATTGATAAAGAAAGCCCCCTTTAAAAAAAACTGTTGTATTCTAATCGTTACTTAGTTGTTGCACAGTAGCAAAGAAATGCTACAGTGACTACACTACAACCACACTACGACTACACTACGACTGCATTACCAATGTCCCAACATAACACATTCACACCAACCTCAAAAATGTCACTTTCAGCAGAAACAACTGCCCAGGGCAGAATGAAAATGAATTTTTTTTTAATGAGTGAAGTATAAAGAAGGTAGTAAAAAATTGAACTGTAGTTGTGCTGCAATTGTTTATTAGTAGTATTACAGTTGAATGAAAGCCAAGACACAACTACAAGATGACTTTGGTGAAAAATATGGACTACATCCCTGATTTTCATCTAACTGCTTACTGAAATCGTTGGCTAGGGACGAAACTGTCCAACGCAGCTGTAGAGCAGTGTTATGTAGTTGTAATTACAACTGCAGTACAACTCAAGAAGGTCAGCATCAACATTGTAGTTGTTTAATTCTTAATTGAGCTTGGATGCAACTGTTTTTCACATGGAGTTGTAAGAGTGCAGTTATATTTTGCCCCATTTCCTACTAGTGTATATACTAGAGTCACCGACACATGGATATTTTGGTCACTCGTGGTGTCTTGAGTCTTCACAACCACTTCATGTATTTTTTTAATTTGTAATAACGGATATTTAACTAAATGTGGACAAAACGATCAATTGTGGACCAAATTAGATACTTGTGACGACCCTAAACGCCTACTAGATTGTCCTAAAATATACAATTTGTATGGGTGAAGGATACTCAGAATCTACTGAGGATTGTTAAAATGTCGTGTGATTTCTCTTCTCGGGGGGCGGCCGACCATGAGGGTGAATATACAATTTGTATGGGTGAAGGATACTCAAGATCTACTGAGGATTGTTAAAATGTCGCGTGACTTCTCTTCTCGGGGGGCGGCCGACCATGAGGGTGCGTTGACGACCTAGACTCTTCGTCTTCCATAATAACACAAATAGTGCTTTGTATCGCAGAGATATAGTAGAAGAAATTTAAACGCAAGTGTCGGCGGGCAGCCGAGACGTAGTGATCAAGGATAAGGTGTAACAAACCATGATGGAGGATGGCGTCATGCACATAGTCCGCGATCATGAGCGTAAAAATATCTTGAATAAAGGGCTCAAATCATGCGATTAGTGAAGATAGGGGACGGTGGTTTGTAAGCACAAGGAGGCTGGAAAAGATTAGAAATGAGCTTCATACAAAACAATGAAGCCAGCGGTTTAGGACACTTTGACAAACAAAAACGATTGCATAGCTGAGAAATAGTCGAAACGTTTGCATATGTTGTGTAAAGTGTACAGCCACAGTTGACGGGGAGCCGACAAGAACGCTCTCTTCTAAGCAGAAAGAGATTTCGCCATCTAATAACCAAGAATAGTACCTACAGTGCAATCTGACAACAATTGAGTCCTAAGGTAAGGATTAAGCAGCAATCCATCGGCTGACCGCCGATGAAATAAGAATCAGTCCTCATCTCCACAATTGACTGAGATGCCACCAGCCTCCAGAGTTGCAATCGCAGCGCTCGCTGCCTCAGGCGGAATACAGTGAGAACCAGGAGGGCCTTTCTTAGTGTGCGACAGATAGCGGTGCGAGTAAAGAACAATTTTGCAATTTTGTACCTCTAAAAGACAAGGTTCCCTTTGCCATCTCCTGGTCCAGCATTCCCTCGCGACAATCTTCTTTGATTCCTTCTTCCCTGACATGGGCATCCACCATTCGACTTTGAAATTCCCGTAGCTATCACTAGGTGTCAGATTGACGCATTCAAGAACTCGGCCCATCCACACGGGAAGGTAATGACCGTTGCTAGGACGGCAGAGAACAAAATCATTGAGTAAAATGTCTCGAAATGGATTGAATGACAGCTTTGGACGGCTCAATTTAGAGCCACAAAAAGGATATGCGTCGGGGTCATCCTCAGGGGTAATGTCTGGAATTCCAATGATGTCATCAGGCGACGTTGAGCCGCGAGCATGATCGCGAATCCAATTTGAAGTTAGCCAAAATCCTTCCTAGAGAGTCTCTCGGTTTGGTGGCAGGGGACCAGAAATAAGTTGATGGATACGCTCCCAGTACAAAATGTAGGGGGCCATATCCGCTGCATAATGCTTGTCCCGGGACATGCTGGTCTTCCAGAACTCAATATATTTAGCAATTCCGTTCTTGATGAAGGATTGCTTCTCGCTGACTCCAGTGGCCTGGGCAACCTCCTTCTCTAGGTTTCTTTTGTTCTAGTTAACTCGGATGTGCCCCTTGAGAGGCTTAAATGGGACTCGCTTTGGATCTCCAACAGGTAGGCGTGGGTTCCCGTGCTCATCCGCGGTCCACATCTTGACACGCTTACCTGTAGGAGTCGAAGAAGAACCAGTGGCACAAATTGAATGAGCACACGAACTCACAGCATAAACGTTAAAGTCCATCGGCGGGCCGGCGACAGAGATGGAAGACGACGAAGGTGGAGAAAGTTGAAGAGAGATGGGAATAGGAGTATTTCCACCATGAGTGGCTCACCTGGAGGAAGCCAGGATGAATCAGTCGCACACTTCTTGTATCTCATGATCGGCCATCCAGCGTCATCTCCTTCCTCCTCCACGTAAAACTTGAACAATCCCACAATCCTGTTACTCCCGTCATGATGATATCCAACAATATAACTCTTAAAATCTGCAACCTCTTGGACAAGTTCCAGAATGAACGCGACAGTCTTCTGCGAGTCCATGAAGGCTTTTATGAGGTCAGCCAAACAGTAAGTATTCTTCCGTTTGATGAGTTTTGATAGGTAACTAAAATGTGCGTCAATATCCTCATGAATGTGGCCAATAATCAAGAATCCCACAGTGACCTCCTTGAAGATTTTTCTAGCTGTAAGAAGCGAACAAAACGCCATGAGGAACCGATTCTTGTTATCCTTGGCGGAGTTATCAAGCTGGAGAAACAACTTCCAAGGAAGCGGGACTTGCGATCTACTAGAAGGAGAATTCGGGAACGGATCTCCTTTAGATTCCTGGATCGATGACATACATCTGGACTTCCCATGAAGTAGAGCATCAAAGAAAGGATTCAGGGGTGGATAGGTGAATAGCTCCTTGGACTCTCGCACGGGGCGCCTCTCTAATGCTCTTAGAACACGGTAGAGAGAAGAGATGGTGAAATTCGAGTCCCCCGGCCATAACGACGTTGAGTAATGAGCGTAGGCACCGTCGTCGTGTCCATGTGTGAGCATGCCGGTACATGAAATCGAAATCTGACCGAGCCCGGCGGTGGCCTTGGTAATCCTCTGCATTCTAAGAATGGCCGTCTTGGAGGTATCCATCTTGTCATGAATTATGCAAAGGAACTCAAACGGGTACTGAATAGACTGAGCCGACGAGCCGGAATAAATATTTATGCATGCCCTTTGGTAGTTTAGGTGCCTGTTTCTGTCATCCGTGAGTCCTTGCCACTCGTCTGACCCGCGAGGATATTTTGCGATAAACTCGATAGGAAGTCGCACTCCGTGCACCTGGAGAAGTTGCTACCCATAGACTTTACTTCTACATTCCTGAAGAACCTCTTCTTCATATTACTCACCGCAGATTGCGAAATCGGCTTAGCATTGCATTTGACGTTTACCTGGATAAGACATTTAAAAAGATATCAGTAGTACAGAAAGACGATGGTGTCATGGGTACGCCCAGTAGACAATTAGTGAGTTCCGTCGGCGGGCCGCCGACGTCGCTCGTTGAAGCGACAATGAAGACAGACCATGCTAAATACAAAGATAGGGGAAAGTAATGACAATACTTACAAAGTTGGCCATGTCACGTAAGTGATTCCAATTCATGGCCGCGGGAAGGACCTTCAATGCGGCGACCCTCTTGTTTCCGATGACACGGAACTCATTTGGCATCTGGTCCGCACTGTCGTTGATAATGCTGGATATGGTCCCACGAGCCTGAACGGTGTGAAGCCTCGGGCGCAAAGTGCCAGCGTTACCGTGGCTGCCATTTATGCGACCGATCTTTGAATCATATTTGTAGATGTAGTATGCGGACTTCGACACGCCGTGAATGTTATACCAAGGGACTTCACAAACATCGATACTCATAAGGGTGATGTATGATTTTCGGAATCTAGGAATTTGGTGAAGTTGGTCCGCAACTGCATAGGCCATTTTGCATCGTTGTTCGAAGCTTGACGCGTAGTACTTCGTTCAAATCTTGCGGCTGTCTTCCCAACGAAATAACTGGCAACATCGTTTCTTACAACACCTTCTCGCGCTAACGAGGCGGCACTCATCTGGGCTCTGAAGGCGCCGGAACTTGGAGATCGACACATCGTCCTTAGGCAAAAGCTTTTGACGAACACTCTTGTAAGGATCCATAGGCACACCCTCAAGCCCGTCATCCTCGCATGCAGATTGACTATGCGTTGAGCAGAATGTAAGGCACTCAGAAAGAAGTGGACCACCTTCAAAATGCGTGTGAGTTAATCGCCAGCGCATTGTTGTCATCTGAAGATCCTCGTACTCAGAGACAAAGAGGACCTCAACATCAGTGTCTCCTAAAATCTCTGAATCACATGCCTCATGTGGCAAGCACACTTGGATCATGGCACGCCCGATAGTAGCGAAGTTGTCATCTAGGAGCTGGCAGTACTTGTTCCGCCATTGTTGTCGGTCTAAGAATGCATTCGGAACAAATACACTGTCGAGGCTAGCGGATGGATTTTGAAAAGAGTGATAATTATGTTGTCAACGGCCCGCCAATGAGACATCATCCTCACTTCCAGCGGCCATTTCAGTCTCCGATTCGGATCCCTCCAAATAACTACGGGTACCATGATTATAATTGTCCTCATATTCCCTCTCGGAACGGTTGTCGTTGTCCGATGCTTCAATGTCAGTATCAATCAATGAAGAGTCAATCCCCAGGGCATCATCGGAGCGGACATCAAGTGAAAAGGGACAAACCCGATAGCCACTCCAAAGGACTAGGAAGCCTACAGAATCGCCGAGAGCACCGATGGAGGGAATCTTGCAATGTGCGGTATGACCGACATATTTGGGATTGATAGATTGAACTCTGACAAGCAGAAAGAAGCTGTGAGGAATGAGAAATCTCTCCCACGTACCCTTTGCTGAGCATTCGTCGATGACTCCAACTCCTGCACAACGTCTCTGATTGCCGCTGCCATCAAGTAAGACCACCTCCATGCCTTTGCGAAGGTCCAGAAACTCTTGGATGGGTTTTAGGTCATGAACTAAGAGAGAAGAAATCTCCGCAGGCTCCTCTGAAAGTTCATCGATGTCAGCGTAAGGCCTAAGATCAGCGGCCTCCCAGTTGATTGATCCACCTTCGCAGTCGCGCAACATGGAAACGCCATCCACAGAAAATGGAATGGGCATCTCCAGTGCATCGGACACTTCAATATCCTTCACACGTAAAATCCATGGGTCTCTGAGAACGACCTTTTCGACAATTGTCCTACCAGCAAAGTAGAGGCCGGAATGAGTGAGAGCAACAGCAACACCTCTGCGGGGCTTCCATCGTCCAGACTTTCCGTTCCTCATGAACGACAGCATGGGTTCGGGATCCATGCTAACGTCAGTGATATGAAATCACTGAAGACAATGGATGAGGAAATTGCAGCAACAATGATTTTGTCAGCCGCCCACCGACGAGGGTGGCTCTGAAGTCTCGAAGTCGATGAACCTGATCAACAACCACACATATCCCTAATTTAGCTTCAGAGTTGCAGGAAAATCTGACTTGTAAACCATGCCGTTGGCTGCCCGCCGACTGCTGAACGCCGACGGCTGAACGTTAGACATGGAGTCTATCATGTGAAGGATGTGACTGACATCCGCTGAGCGGATATTATCATCGGCCGACGGACTTAGGGAAAGGAAATGAACATTTGGTGGGAACTAAGTTAGTATTACTTAATTTCAAATGAGCCATCTAAAATAATGAAATTGCCCGATACGTGACAGTGAATATCCAAGCATATACAGGTGAAGGAGTGAGATAAAAAAAGGATCCATGCTGGATCAATGATAACGGACTTGTGCATGATCAGATATATAGATTCTAAATTAGCCTCTAAGAGGATCAGTACCAGTTGCGAGCGTGAGAAGTCAGAGCAATGAATACGGGGCGAGCGAGTCCAGAAATGACGCGTGAGTTCCTAAGGTTCAGTTCATATCCCCACCATCATCCATATTGGTTTGTGCGCGAACTTCAAATTTGAAATTAGCCGCCAAAATCATTCAACGACTTGCGCTAAAGGATTGACGAGAGCGCGCCAAATTCTACAGATTCAATATAAAACGAGGTGACAAGATGAAATCAAATCATTCGAAGTGACATCGTAGGTGTAGGACCCTATATCCTAGGCCGAATGATGGTCGAGGTGACATTAATGATGTCACATCAATTCGAGGTATCATGGCCCCAAAACCCTAGTTTCGAAGTTTTTATCCGAGACGACACTTCGAGATCGCATGTCACCTCGTTATTGATACTTGGATCAGGCTAAGTACCCGGTCATGAAGTCTCGGCCGTCCGAAAATCTTCCTACCGAGATCGAACGGCTGCGACGGTCCACCGGATCCGAGTACAAAACCTTGTCGTCTTCCTATTTCTGGTCATTTCTAATCCTGCACTTCTTGATTTTGCGTTCTCGCTTAGTTAAGCGCGCTTACGTCTTTAAACTTAGTGTTTGGGTCCATCCGCCGATCAACAGCAACCGACAGACGTCGGAGGCTAGTAGAGGCGCTTCAACGCAACTCATCAGCCGAGAAGTAATTCCCACCCGCCGACGAAATGGCGAGAACGCAGACAAGGTTGTCTACATAGACGGACAGGGGCCCAAAGACAGCGGACGGACGGAGAATAGGACGGACGGACAGGACGGACAACACTTTTTGGCGGATAGTTGCGTGTAAAAAAAATTACAAACCCTAAATCAAATTTTCAACTTACCTCCTAGGAAAACACGTGTGCACAACACGTCAGACAGCTTTCCACGTCACATCAAGAGGCGGGCGCGTGCCTTCGGACCGCGGGCGCAGCATTTGGGGTCGGGCGCGTACCAATCTGGACCGGGCGCGTTCATGCTGGGCTGGGCGCGTACCCCTCAGGGCCGGGCGCGTGCATATCAGGGCCGGGCGCGTACCACTCAGGGTCGGGCACGTACCCCTCAAGGCCGGGCGCGTGCATATAAGGGCCGGGCGCGTACGCGTCAGGGTCCGGCGTGTACCACTCAGGGTCGGGCGCGTGCATATTAGGGTCGGGCGTGTACCACTCAAGGCCGGGCGCATACCCCTCAAGGCCGGGCGCGTGCATATCAAGGTCGGGCGCGTACGCGTCAGGGCCGGTCGCGTACCACTGAGGGTCGGGCGCGTACCTCTCAAGGCCGGGCGCGTGCATATCAAGGCCGGGCGCGTACCGTCAAGGTCGGGCGCATACTGTTAGGGGCCGGGCGCGCAGCGTTACAGGCCTGGCGCGTACCGTTGTGGGTAGCGCGCGCACCTGCCTATCGGGCGCGCGCGCTTGTGGGGAGCGTTTGCGCCTTTTAAGGGCTGAGGTAGAAAAAATTTGAAAGAATACAATTGTACAAGGGTGGTCCAACCTTAAAATTATTTATTTCAATGTGGTGCCTTCATGAATGGGCACTCTCAACTCCAAATACATATTTTAAGCCATGGTACTATTGTACCATGCAATCACCACACCACTAAATGTAGTTTTAACTTGTAGTACCCTCGTGTCCGCATATGGTTCTTTTATAGTGCTGGAGCCGGAGCATCTGGGGCCGGGTGCGCACAAGGGGGACCGCGCGCGTACTCCATGTGGCCGGGCGCGCATGCGGTGAGGCCAGGCGCGCACAATGTGGGGCCGTGCGCGTACTCTATGTGACCGGGCGCGCACGCTGTGGGCCAAAAGCGCAGAGGCCTGCGCGCGTACGCGAGAGGGCTGCGCGCGGTTGCGAATGGGGCTGCGCGCATACGAAATGAGGTTGGGCGCGTACGCAACGGGGTTGGTTCTGGTGCGTTCGAGCAAAGTCGGGCGTACACATTTCTGGATCAAGCACCTACCTAGTGGAGAGAACTTGACATACTCTAATTTCCAAAATTCCATTTCCGACATTAGAAATGCCAATGTCAACTTCAATCAAGTTTACATGATGGGTCATCTACATAAAATTACTAATTTGCAATTTCCATGAATTCTATAAAAGTAAAAATTGCATAAAGTGGGTAGATTGGGTTTGTGTATGGCAATTTTTTTCTGTGTTACGATACAGTACTACAATTTTGGCACTATTACAATTTAGTGAATTTATTTGGTTGGCTCAAATTATTTGACTTCTATCTTCTAGAAATCTATAAGCATGTACTGAAATTTTGATTTACGTACAAAAAAATCATAAACAATCCAATATTTTTGAAATGTTCAAGGAAAGTAGTCAAACACTATAATGCTTTAAAAACATCTTCTAAAAATGTTATTAACACAATACTTATACCTACTTAATCATTTTTTGGGGAGAGTTAGTACCTTCAATTAGCATGGGAAATGATTTGTATGGCAAACTTATACTCATATTAAGATATAATATGGATAATTTGTATGGTAGAATGCCATCTCTTATCATTTTGGAAGGCCGTTGCAATTGGTTACATATAATTCAACCAAGAATAATAATGTTGCATTAATATTGGGGATTTTGTTACATCCCAAATCATTTATTATGCAAGTAAGTAACATGATTTCTATTGTTTAGTCTTATGATTCACATGTTTGAGACAAAATTTTAAGTTATATTCTTCAACACATGATATAAATTCCACTACAAAAAAATTCTCGATGATACTATAGACTATTGTAGTTGGTTTTCAAATATTAGACAAAAGTGATTTTAATTTATTGACTGGAGTGCATGAAGTTGTACAATCATGGAAGATCATATTACAGTCATCAAATATTTAATTTAAACGTATACAAGACTGTACAGAACATTCACTTTATTACATTGTACAAATTCAAAAACATGCTAAACCATACAAACTTGATTAACGTCAGAGATAAACAACATTGTTTTGAACTAAAGCCATTTACAAATGAAGTGCAATTTACAAAATTCACAAGGTCTATGATTTCAAAATGTTACAAAATTGCCCGTTTATCATTCATGGCACTACTTCCATTGCTATCAAATTCTACAACTTTAAAGTAAACACCAACTTTCCGTATTCCTGGATTTGATCGTCCTTTTCTTGGAGTAGTGCGCGTAATTTTTGAAGTTCTTCTTTGTTGCGGCTGGCT
>CAXARX010000207.1:0-15012 GCA_963971425.1 Bryoerythrophyllum caledonicum | reverse complement strand
CGGTTTGAGACTAGCGTTGCAATGACATCTTTGGGTCATACATGAGCATGGGAGTAGCCAGGGGGGACCGTATTTTCTTGTGGATTGTTGTTAAAAGTGCCGGCGTTCATTAGTATAAAACATCTCGATTTATTGTGAGAGGTGAGTAGTTTTTGGACTTCCCATACCGCTTTGTTATGTCTTTTGACAATTAGGGAGTGTATGTGGTGGTTTTGGCATTTGAGTAGAACATGTAGCCATGTGTCGGGGTCCGTTGAGGGGCATATGGGGCATGTTATGGATGGAAATCTTTCTATTCCAAATAAGAGTTGTTTACGGGCGTTTCCATGTATTGACCGGTACGAAATTTGATAAGGCATGTGATTTGTGAATCGGTGATGATGGGGTTTTTCCAAAAATTTGTAGAGAGTTCATTGTCTATGTCATTGTTGTTAATCCACTTTTCTATGTTAGGAAAGTTGTCTGTGATTGTGTCAAGATTGTTATGTAGGTCTTGTTTTTTGAGGTATTTACTCAAGAATCTAACCGGGCCTTTGTCGGGGGTGTCTTCATTGAAAGGCCAATCTTCTTTTTGGAAATAGGACGGAGTGGCATGGGCGTGTTTGTGTGGGTCTTTGGCATTTTTATGTGGTTTTTCTCTTCCTTCTTTGCAAGTTTATCCGCTTGTTCATCAATATTAGCATGGGCTCGGACTTTGTGGAGGGTTGTGATTTGTTCTCTTTTTAGTATCATTTGGACCATTGATTCTAGTATGATTCGGTCGGGGTGACTATTATGGAGGGTACGATGTGTTATTTGGGTGTTTAGTAAATATAGTGCGTTAATGCAATCTGTAAATATGTGCACCGGTTCATTATTGTATTTTGTTGAGACGATTTCTAGTGTTTTATGGATGGCCCCTATTTCTGCTCTAAGGATATTTTGCAGTCCATGTAGTCTTTTGGCTAGTTTGATTTCTTTCGTAGCGTTGCATATTCCATATTTGGCTTTTTCTGTGCGCCAAGATCCCGGGCTAATTTGTTCTGGCGGTTTGAAGGAGCCATCAGTATAGTAGCTATATGCAGGGTTAAATTTAGGTGGCATATTAGTTTGATACTGTGGGAGGGGTGGGGGTGATAGGATGTAGTTTAGTGTATTGTTATTGTAGTGTAGATTTGACCAATTTTTTATTCTATTGACTGGTGTTTGCATCGGCGTTGGTGGAGCCAGTTTTGTGAGTATCTGGTGTATGTTTAGAGTCTTTGCTATGGAGGAGAGTTCTTCTAGTTGTTCTTGTGTGCCTAGAGATTGATTTTGGTGGTGGATGCATATTATTTGTAGAGTGGATGATTCTATTCTGGGCTATTTTAGATCTAGTGGGATAGTGGGTTTGTCGTATGTTATTGCGTCCGCTTCGAATAGTGCAATGATGTGTGTGTCAGGGAAGGGGCCCGAGTGTGGGTTAGGATTTTGATACCGGTTTTTGTCAGGGATTATGATTAGGGTGGAGGTGTGATTTGGATCATGTTTGGCCGCGAGGCGGGCCCAATGTAGTGCTTGTTGTGTATCTTCTTCATTGTGGGGGTGGGCCATACCATTACCTATCCATTTGTGGTCAAAGGCGTTACCTAGTGATCCCAATATTTTATCTCTTTCAAAGGGGGAGTAAAATTTTTTTAGTTTGGTGGAGCATGTGAGGGGGGAGGAGAAGTATGAGTGTTGGATGTTGAATGTGGAGATTAATGAGTTTAGTATAGGTGTGGGAGTGTATCTACAAAACTACAATTCAAACTCATCTTGCCATTGCGGACCTTTATCGTTCTAGGATTCGAATTGGAGACTGCATAGAATTTCAATAGTCGACTAATTGAATTTGTAGTTTATGTGAAGACGTTTAGGGTCGTTCAGTTTTAATGTATACATGATGCTACATTACCTTGACTATTTCTCCGAGAAAAAAATTAAATTTCCAATGTTAAAAACTATAATTTGTACCGTGCTTTGGATGGAAGATTTTTGGGTTGTAGCAATTTTTATGTATATCAACCGAAGAATCTCTCAACCATGGCGGGGTTTGAACTATAGATTTTGATCAACTTTTTTTACTCATGATACATAAATACATACAAATAGTGCCAACCATGGTGGTGCAAGGAAGACGATTAAAATAAGGTGGGACATGTGGGCACCCTTGAATATTTAGTTGATTTGAATTGTAGGATCCAACAAATGATTTGTCATGCGAATTCCGGCAGTGCACAATCTGCATCCTTTAGGTTTTTGTATAAATTCCTGGCATTTAATAAATTGTTTAAGTAATACGTTTCTGGAATTTGGTGTAATGATATGCTATGTCTTGCTTACACAATTACTAATATGACCACATTGGATATTATGTTTTGTTCATGTTGGAGATTAGAATGGAAATACAAAGAGAAGAAAATGTAAGACGGTACATGTAGAAGAGAAGTGTAGGAAATTAGAGAGAAGTAGAAAGAAAATAATTCAAAAGGAAGAGAGGGACAACCAAATAAAAATTAAAACTGTTAAGTAAACTAGAAGGAGAAGAGAACCAGAGAGAGAGGGACAATTATAAATGTACACCTTCTTAAATTTGAAACATCTTGTTTTCTATTGTACAAGATGTGTTATAAACCTTCTCATTCATTGTTTGGATAAACGTTCTAAAAGATGCCGGGTGCACAAAAAAGTGAAATGTGAATTGGCCATGTTTGAACCTCCACTCCTTGCACAAATTTGTTTGAATATGCTATTCCCGTTTCTTACCTCTATAAATTGGTGTATATGGAATTAACATCAAGCTTCACGGAACAATATAAAATTATGAACTTCTGGATTGGATCAGGGTTTAGGGAAAGAAAAGTCAAAGTCTACAATACCAGTCAACGATGGAAGAAAATGAACATTTTTTTTTACTTTACCGACTATAAACTATCAATCCATGCGGTGGATTGCAACCATAAGAGCATGTTGTGTTCATTTTGAAGTCTACTTTAGGATCTTACGATTTAAATTCTAAAGATCACTTGAAAAATGTGATTGCTATGCCTCTTTTTCGATGTGACGGTTTTGGACTAATTTTTTAGCTAAATTGGCCATGTTCCTTTAGAGTTTCAAACAAGGGTAAAATATTTAGACCTTGCATATTACTTAAATATGATACGAAGTGTTGTCAAAGTCTTAGTGTCTCATGAATATGGATCAACGCACGGAAGAGAATAAGTTGTTGTTTGGATTGTAAACCCCATGATTTAACTATCCATGCAGTCGATAGGAACCAAATATATGAACACGCCATATTGTATTAGTTGCAAACTATCGCAAGAATCGATAGATTATAGTGTCTATGTAATGTTTGAAGTACAGAAGTTCCAAATCTTTTACCATTGTCTTAAAAGTTAGGCATCATGTTCATATCCAATACACCAATTTCTAGAGGTAAAAGAGGGGTGTAGCATCTTCGAGATAATTCAACAACAAGTGGAGGTTCAAGAATGGCCAATTCTCGTTACAATCACTTCTGAACTAAATATCTTTTAGAATGCTTATCCATATTCCAATTGGTCAATTAAAGGGTGTACATCACATCTTGTAGGAGAACAAAAGAAGAAGTGAAAAATAAATAAAAAATTGTACGATTTATTGCGGAAAAGAAGAAGTTTTGTTGCACATTGTTTTGTTGCAAGTTTTGTTGCAATGTACCCTTGGCCTTTGGAACATTGTGACCGTGGGCCATTCCAATTTCCTCCTGGTGAGTCAAACATAAAAAAACAAAACGAGCATCTCTTACATGTTATGTAAGATATTTTCAGTGGAACCATTCTTAACCCCTAAAGGACCAATTGTCCAAAATTGGCTTTTTGAAAATTCGGTCAGGTTCCTATGCTGTCAATTTCAAACATTCATCTTTAAAATTCTTAACATAGAAGGGCATTACCAAGACCTTAGTGGGAAAACAATTTTTTCCTAAATTGGACATTTGTTGAAAAAGTTATAGGGTTTTTAATTTCAAATGGGGAGGGCGGGCACCTAGGGCACCTCCAAAAACTTCTGATAGAACACTCTATTGAAAGTGAGATTTTCAGTACTCGCAAGTAATATCATTTCCCTTCATGTTGTCAAAAAAAAGTTCTTGTCTTTAGTGAAAAGTAGCATACCAACCCAAGTCAAACATTTTCACACATTGTCACTCATTGTCGGGCAAGGTACCAAAAAAACTTCTTCTTTTCCACATAAAACCTAGAGATCTTCATATTTTTCACTTTTTATTTTTTCCACAACAATATGTAATGTAAACCTTCTTATTAACCATTCGAATTATCAATCAAAAACATATTAAGTTCAAAAAAAAATAAAGTGTGAATTAACAAATTTCGAGCCTCCACTCCTTGCACACTTGTTTTGAATATGCTACACCCCGTTTCTACCTCTAAAAATTGGTGTGTAAGGAGCTAACATCATGCTTAACAAGATGGTAATAGATTTCGACCTTGTGTAGTGATATTTTTTGACATTAAGTGAAGTCAAAGTCTGCTGATCCACTAAACGCAGGGAAGAAAATGAACCATTTGCTTGACTTCAAACACTATAATCTTTCAATCCGTGTAGTCAAAGTTTATGAAGTTTTGTACATGTATTACTTAATAAGCCTTTTAGTGAGATCCTACGGTCAGAACTAAAAATAAAAGTTTTTGTTACCTTCTTTATTCATTGCAGTAGAATCCATTAATTTTGAAGTGTTTTTGGTGTAAAACTACCTTGGTACCTTAGGGGTTAAGAAACTATATAAATATGTGCTTCCACGCGCACAATGGAATATCCGCGTGAATGCGCACAAAATCTTCCCGACATTCTTCCGACCATTAATGCACGTGACTGGATCTCCAGATCTGGATTGCACGGGGAAAGTCAACCATCCCAGAAAAGGAAGTGGAGGACAAGGGAAGGGAGATGAGAGCCTCAGAGGGGAGAGAGTTGGGAGGGGAGGGAGTGCAAGGAAGTGGAGGAGCCAAGAGGGGAGGCCGACCGATCGGGGTCGCCTGCGGACGACCTCGGCCATCCGATCCGACGGCCGCGGACGGACTCTGCGGCCGGATCCGATCGGACGGCCGAGACAGATCTGACGGCCGTGGCATATTCTGCCGAATCGCTTGCGCCCCCTCCAGTGGCTCTATATTTATCTTATTTTAATTCGTTTTACCCCTAAACGACCAGAGTCTCCTTCGGGGGGATTCCTTGATTTTTGGGGAGGTTCCTAAAATTCGTAAAACAATTCAATTTTCTCTGAAATTTTTATTCTACACTGTCTTTGATAAGAGCTTCGTGGACGTATTTTTAATTTATTTTTTGGATTTCTGGTTTGAAAGTTAGTATCACTTATAGTTTTTGAGGGAAATTGTCAAGGAACTTTAGGGGTTAATTCCCATTCATTCATTTCATTGTTTGTTCTAGTTAGGGAAGATGCCAAGGTCCAACCGGCCCGTTGCTCCAAAGGGGAAAGCCCCCGAGATGGATTGGGATGCAACGGACGATCCAGATGTCGTTGCGGAGTACGGATGGCAGGATGAGGAAGAGAGGTTGTGGACTTGCACCATGTGCAAGAGGTACGTGAAGATGAAGCACCTCATGAAGTTGTGGCCCAGGGCACAAGCGAGGATGTCAGGGCCGCGGCGCGAAGGTCTAGCGAGCAATTGTCTGAGCGACCATTTCCGCCATCGATATCATGAGGTCACTGCTGCGGTGGGTGTGCGTAACTCGAGGCCGGAGATCATGTTGTATTCGAACATGGCGATGGTTTGGGCGGAAATCGTCCTACACAAGGATGTGGACTGGCTCACCGTGGCGGGCCGCAATGTCAGCCTGATGGATCGAACTGCCCATTTTATACCAACCACCTGGAATCAACCGAGTGATTGTTGGCCACGTTGGTCAAACCAAAGATCCGGGGCCGATTCCGATGCCCACCAACAACGGCGGACACCTCCAGAAGAGTATGGGGGACTACAACCGTGGCAATGATATGGGTTTCGCACCTGTAACATTTGGTGGGGGGAGTGGGCAGCCATTACTACGAAGGTGGCCAATGTGGTACAGGGACCAACACCCCTCAGAGCTATACGCCAACGCATCCAAGGGGTACGTACGAGTCTGGTCGAAATTCCCCCGGAAAAGAGGAAGAACACAACACCCAACACTCAACACCCGTCTATTACGACCGATATGGCGGTTCTTACCATGGATATGGCCGTTCTTTGGATGGCGGCCAATGTGGTACAGGGACAAACACCCCTCAGAGCTATACGCGAATGCATCCAAGGGATACGTACGAGTCTGGACGTAATTCCCCCGGAAAAGAGGAAGAACACGACACTCCAAACCCTGGACCCGTCTATTACGACGGATATGGCTATGCTTACGATGGATATGGCCGGAGATTAGAAAGTAGAGACAACACGCCTCCAACGTTTCCACCTCGTCAGAACGAAGATGCCGAGTTTGAAAGACAAATGCATGAAGCCACAATACAAAGCCAGAACGAGTACATCCGCAGGTTTGAAGATGAATCTCGCTACATGAACAGGCAATACAATAACTTGTATGATGTTTATTCAAGCGGGCCGTACTCAGATGGCGCTGGGCCAAGTCAAAGACGTGACACTGACTTAGATTCCGATTAATCATACATGGTCTTTGTGTAATGTAATCTATGTGGATAATGTCTTCATGCGAGAACAATGTTGACTATTTTGTAAATTTAGAAGATCATTCTTTAAGATCTTCAAATCGATGTTTATTAAATATTTCTACGTTGCGGCCATGTCAATGTGGATGATGAATGTACAATGCATGCTACATGTTTCCAAATGAATTTTATTGATAAGTTTTTAGTATAAGTGGATGTGTGGAATGAGAAATTTTTATACATTCCAACTTTTCATTCACCTCATAAAAGTTATAGAGTATTTCATATCATTACATGTTAAATAAGTTTTTTTTACAACCTGTACCTCTAAAGTTCCTTGAGTATTTCTGACCCAGATGTTAAAGCAAGAAGAGAAACGCCGGTCCGCAAAGGGGCCAGCGTGAATAAAGAATTTGTTCGTTCCACCACTAAGACCATGCCCACCAGACACTCTGTCGGGGAGGGCTTGGTTTCTTTTCCATATTGCGTTCGTGTAGTAGAATGGACATGGCCTGTTGAATGGCAACAGTGTTAATAATATTGAAAGTGTGAAATTGTTTCGATGGAGATTTTAAAGGTATCTAAAAAGGATATTTATAGATGGGATGAAGGTGGTGGCACGAGCATCGGCAGTGATTACAATAAGCGGGTCCATTTTCCATCCAAGGGCAACGATGTCATTAATAAGGGGATGCTGGGTTGGTATTCATTTATTTTGTTTTCAATTGTTTCCAGGGAGAATCTATCATTACAATATGTGAATTCGATGAATTGAATGGTATACTCTCGGTTAATGTGGTCGGGTGCAGGGTCGTTGTATGGTAGGCCCCGAATGCAAAATATGTCGGCTTTGAGTCTAGCGTTACAAAGACAGCGCTAAGTTGCGCATGTACATGGGACTCGGGAGTAGCCAAGGGGGGACCGTATTTCCTTCTGGGTTGTAACTTGTTATTAAAGGTGCCGGCATTCATGAGGATAAATCATCGTGATTTGTTATGCGAGGTAAATAGTTATCGAATTTTCCGTACTGCTTTGTTATGTCTTGTGACAATTAAAGAGTGTATGTGATGGTTTTGGCATTCTCAGTAGAATATGGAGTGATTTGTCGGGGTCTGAGGAAGTGCATATGGGGCATGTTACATATGGGAATTTTTCTATTCCAAATAAGAGTTGTTTTCGGGCGTTTCCCACATATTGACTATTACGGAATTTGGTGACGCATGTTATTTGTGAGTTCAGGATGATGGGATTTTTCCAAGAATTCGTAGAGAGTTCATAGTCTATTTTGTTGTTGCCAACCCATTATTCTATATTTGGGAAGTTTTCTTTGATTGTGTCAAGGTTGTTATAGAGGTCTTGTTTCTTGAGATATTTCATAAAGAATAAAACCGGAACCTTAACGGGGGTATCCTCTTTAGGAGGCCAATCTTCTTTTTGGAAGTAGTATGGGGTAGCATGTGGATGTTCGTGCGAGTCTTTGGCATTTTCATGCGTTTTTTTGCGGACCTCTTTTCCAAGTTTATTTGCTTGTTTGTTTCCATCGATATTTGCTTGAGCAGAGCTTTGTGAAGGGTTGTTATATGTGTTCAGTTTTCTAACATGTGGACCAGCAACATTAAAATAGTTTGGTCGAGATGGCTATTGTAGAGGATAGGGTTTGTTATTTGGATGTTTAGTAGATAAAGTGCATTGATATAGTCAATGAATATGTATGCGGGTTTGTTGTTGTATTTTGTATGGCGAAGAGAAAAAGCCGGATATGGAATATACAACGCTACGAAAGAAATCAAACTAGCCAAAAGACTACATGGACTGCAAAATATCCTTAGAGCAGAACTAATGGCCATCCATAAAACACTAGAAATCGTCTCAACAAAATACAACAATGAACCGGTGCACATATTTACAGATTGCAGTAACGCACTATATTTACTAAACACCCAAATAACACATCGTACCCTCCATATTAGTCACCCCGACCAAATCATACTAGAATCAATGGTCCAAATGATACTAAAACGAGGACAAATCACAACCCTCCACAAGGTCCAAGCCCATGCTAATATCGATGGCAATGATCAAGCGGATAAACTTGCAAAAGAAGGAAGAGAAAAACCACATAAAAATGCCAAAGACCCACATGAACACGCCCACGCCACTCCTTACTATTTCCAAAAAGAAGATTGGCCCTCCAAAGAAGACACCCCCGATAAAGGCCCGGTTAGATTCCTGAGTAAATATCTCAAAAACCAAGACCTACACAACAATCTTGACACAATCGCAGACAATTTTCCTAACATAGAAAAGTGGATTAACAACAATGACATAGACAATGAACTCTCTACAAATTTTTGGAAAAACCCCATCATCACCGATTCACAAATCACATGCCTTATCAAATTCCGTACCGGTCAATACATGGGAAACACCCGCAAACAACTCTTCTTTGGAATAGAAAGATTTCCATCCATAACATGCCCCATATGCCCCTCAACGGACCACGACACATGGCTACATGTTCTACTCAAATGCCAAAACCACCACATACATTCCCTAATTGTTAGAAGGCATAACAAAGCAGTATGGGAAGTCCGAAAACTACTCACCTCTTACAATAAATTGAGATGTTTTATACTAATAAACGCCGGCACTTTTAACAACAATCCACAAGAATATACGGTCCCCCCTTGGCTACTCCCATGCTCATGTATGACCCAAAGATGTCATTGCAACGCTAGTCTCAAACCGAACATCGTTTGTGTTAAAGAATTACCATATAATGACCCACCACCCGATAACATCAACCAAGACTACACCATTCAATTCATTGAATTAACATATTGTAACGATAGATTTTCCCCGGAAACGATCCAAAATAAAATAAATAAATACCAACCCCTTATTGAAGACATCATCGCCCTCGGATGGAATGTCGACCCCCTTATTGCAATCACATCCAGCGCTCGTGCCACCACATTCATCCCATCTATGAAAACTCTAGAAGACACCTTCAAGATACCCATTGAAACAATTAAGACTTCTCCTTTAAAAACATTAACACAATAGCTGTTCTACATGCCATGTCCATTCTTCTACATGATCGCAAAATTGAAAACAACGAAGCCCTCCCCGATACACAGGACCCCCATGCATGTTCTTTTCCCGCCTTGATTTATCATGACTAGTTGGTTTGAGGTTTTTGACTACTTGCTTGATTGATGGTTTGTTCGACCAAAACTCCTTTTGAGACTGGCATTCTTCTTCTGTTGGTTGGTTCGTTGGCTAGTTGCTTTGTTTATGATTCGTTGGTCGGTTGATTGGTTTGTGGTTCTCTGGCTACTTGTTAAATAGTGTCTACCCTCGAGAGAGGGAGTAGTTTGAGCTTACTAATTCCTTGTCCTGTGGGCATGGTCTTACTAGTGGAACAAACATACACTTTATTCACGCCGGGCTCCTCTGGAGACCGGCGTTCTTCTTCTTCTTTGTATTGTGTTGTGATGATTTGTCATGTTTTGTGTATGGCCATAAGTTCTGCTCTAAGGATATTATAGTGTGTGGAAATTACTCTATAGAGTAGACGAAATAGTAGACCAAATACATTATACAATATCAATGAATACAACAAAATCTTCCTATAAGCATTTTTGCTATTCATATTCGAATGCCTGTACATTTTAATGTATGCATGTTTGTATTAATAATTGCATATACTTCATTGCTTAAAATTGTTATGGTTCTAGATGTCCGAGTAAATATGTCGTAGCAATCTACCTACGGAGTTAGGCATTGAACTTCCTTAAAATGCTTTATAAATTATAAACACTCATAAGAATGTGGTTTTTGGAAAACCTTGTACACAATTTCTTTTTTCTACAAAATCAAAATCCTACTTAGAGAGCTGATATCCACTATTAATATAATCTGGCCAAATTACAATTTCATCCACTGCGGATGAGAATAGTCAGAGGATGGAGAAGCAGTCCGTGGTTGAAAAAATAGTCTCTGGACGAAAAACAATGAGGAGAAGAAAAATCGTCTGCAAAGGACTATTGCTAAGTGTTAAGAATCATCACGAACACTATTAAGAAACACTTAATGTTTGTAACCCGCTCCTTCTCTAGTCTTCAATTTTTTTAGAAATAATTTTGAAATGAATTATTTTCTTAATATTAAATAATATGGAAAATTCATTAAAGTGGTTGTTATAATGCGTTGCAAAACAAGCGCAAACCAATACTAAACTTCAATAGATGCAAAGTAGCGGTTGGCGCTTGCTTTGCAACGCATTAGTCCAACCATTGTAATGTAGTTTAATATTATAATTAGTTTTCTAAAATTTCATCCGCAGTATAATTTTCATCTGCAGCGAATGTTTTCATCCGCTGCAAACATTTGAACCGCAGTCTGATTTTCATCCGCATTCTGATTTTTCATCCGCCGTTTATTTTTCAACCGCCTGTTTTTAATTCGTTGCGCTGGTTTTCATCCGTTGTGGAAATTTTCATCCGCTGCAAGATTTTTCTTCCGCTGCATGGAATTTCATTCACAGTGGATGAAACTGTTTTTTTGGTGGAATTAACTGAACAAATAGTTAATAACTTCCCAAATTGAAAATATTCTTTTTTTTTGGATTCCGACTTCGGATTCGGGCTTTTTAGGCGAATTTTCATCTAGTAGGAACGCAAAAAAATTAGTACAGAAGTTTAGAAAATTTGACATTTTGGAGTGTATTTAAAAATAACATTTTAGGGACTAAACTTTGGATGTAGATTATGGCTAGAGAATATGTTCATCACATTCGATCTCATGCATGTTTTTTGTGTGTTACTGTTGGTTGTGTTTTCAAATTTGTTATATATGGCGATATTCGTTTACAAGACATGTAAGGTGCCTCGTTTGAAATCTCATTTGAAACAATAATATGATGATGGACACGGAAAGAATACAATTGGATGGAAGGGGACGTTGCTAAAGCGTGCATGAACCCTAAACATGCAAAGTTTGAATGAAAGTTTTAACTTTTCTATGCACCTGATTCATGTGTAAATATTTAGAAGAATGTACATGACAATGTCATGGAAAACCTCATGAGAAACGATGTTTTTCAACGTTCCCTTGAAAAAACAAGTCTTCTCTTTATTGAATTTTTTAAAAAAGCATTCCAACCCAAGTCAAACATTTTCACACATTGTCAGTCATTGTCGGGCGAGGTACCAAAAGATCTTACTAATTTTCACATAAAACCTACATATCTTTGTATTTCTTACATTTTATTTTCTCTACATTAATATGTGGTGTAAACCTTCTTATTGACCATTCGGATTAGTAATTCAAAACACATGAAGTTCACAAGAAAAAGAAGTTTGAATTGGCAAAGTTTGAACCTCCACTACTTCCATAGTTGTTTAGAATACGCTACACCTGTCCAGTACCTCAAGAAATTGTTGTCTAAGGAACTACCATCATGCTTAGGGTAATGGATTTAGACGTTGTGTAGTTCAAAATTTTGACGCCAGGTAAAGTCAAAGTCTGCGGACCCAGTAAACGCAGTGAAGACCCTATACCATTTGCTTCACTTCACACACTATAATCTTTCAATCTGTGCGGTCAAAGTTTTTGAAATTTTGTAAACATATTTTTTAATAAGTCTTAATTGAGATCCAGCAGTCAGAACTAGAAATCACACATTTAAGGTTTCCTTCTATGGTCATTGCACTAGAATCCAACAACTTTGAAGTGTTTTCGGTTCAAAACTGTCACAATATTTTTGGGGATATAGGAGACATGTTGTATGAGTAGGGAGTCGGGCATGAGGAGGCGTTTCAAATGGGGGTAATTTCTATAAATGCTAAATTGTATTCAAGAAACATAAAATGGTTGAGGTTATGTATGATTTAGTGCCATGGGCACTATGATCTATCCCAAAAATTTGAACCCGAACTCGTTAAATTTGATATACGACTTCTCTACATAAAACCTAGAAATCATCATATTTTACACATTTTTCTTTTTCAACAACATGTAGTGAACACTGAAAACCTTCCTATATCTAGGTTTGGATTATCATTTGAAATCTTATTCAGTTTACAAAAAAATAAAACATGGAATGGCAATTTTTAAACACCAGTATTTGCGCACTTGATTTGAATATGCTACAGTTCTTTTCTACCTGTAAAAATTGGTGTGTAGGGAAATCTCATCATAAGGTTGGATTTGGATATTTTGAGGTAATTTTAACAAAAAATTCTGAAATACAAGAATTTTGAAATAGAACACATTGTTAAGTTAAAAAATCGGAACTATGCCACAACGTAAACCATATAAAATTAAAAAAATGTCGGTCTTTGCACGGCTACATGAAATAAGGTTTTTTTACTTCTTGTGCCCAAATTTTAAAGGCCTGCAATACATATTAATCTAAGACTATTGCTATAGTCACTTCAAAATGTGCATGCTATCTAGTATAGTCTAATAATGCCGAAAGGAATAAAATAAAACCTATGTATTACTAATACGTTGACCTATAATGCTCATGAGGCGTGGGCCAGTTGTATGTGTCGCTGAAGCGTGTAATGATATGAAACAACCCTCCAGCGCTCTCTCGGTTTTCGTTGTAGACTCTCTCCATGCACATATGAAATGTATCCGCAAATTCTTGATTTGAGAATACTACGGAACTCCGAGATTCCCGTTGCAGATTCTCGTAGTCGATGGACGTTGTCCGCGCGTTGATTCGTTGCGCTATTCGGGCTGTAGCGAACTCCTCCGAAGCCATCGATAACTTCGGAATCATTTGCACATCCGCATCTGGTTTGTACAAGTACGCAACCCGCGGATCGACCCACCATCGCTTTCGCAGAGTCTCGGCCATGTCTTCACGCTTCGTGAACGTATAAAGAGACTGCATTGGTTCGTTAACCTTCGTGGTCATGCCCCAATCGCATATTCCAATATACACTCGCAATTCATCTGGCGGGAAGTGGAGGAGGATATTGTCCGGAGACAAGTCATTGTGGAGATTGTTGCTCTTGTGGACCTCGTTCATGATGCGCAACAACGCCCACGAAGCTCGGTCCGTTTTTGGCGAAAACGAACCAACTGTTGAACTCGAATAATCTCATCATCGGGGAATCTCCCATAGTTCAAGTGTGTGATGACATCGTCACCAAACTCGATATCCCGGTTCAACATCTCTTGAATTGTCCCGCCATTCTACCAATACGCATAGCCTTCGTACTTGTCCGGATGAATGGCCACAAAACGGATGACACCCGGATGTGGAATCCTCACCGCCATCGACTTGTTCTGATGCTCCACTTTTGTCAAATGCGGCCGTGTCTCCGATTGGTTGGACAATTTGGCGGCAAATTCCCAGAATGGTTCAATGCTCGGAGCACCCTCAATGCGGACTTTGCGAATGGTGGCGTATCCACCTCTCCTGTTCGCACTGTCCATTCGTATAACCGCGGCAGTTGGCGGAATGGCAATAAGATGGGCTTTACGCAGCAGGTCTTCTTGGTGCCCCTCTATCGAGTTCTACCATCCCACGGAGCCACGCCGGTTTCGATTCTTGGCGAATGCCTTCATCTGGGTCACGAACAAGTCCGCCTTCAACAGCACGTCGTTCAAAACTTCATCCGCCGCGCGATTGAACCTTCCGAACTTCGTCAACAAGTTCTTGGCATTCTAGAATGAATCGTGCACTCTGGCATCCAAGAACTTCAAAAACCCGCGCTTCTGGGTCTCCGTATTCCACATCGGGGCTTGAAGCGCGTCCATCATGTGCTGCCGCATGTCCAATCGGAACTTCTCGGGGCCTTCATCTCTGTATCTGACGTACTTGCTCTCCAATGATCGAATAGAATTTTCCTCATAGAATCTAACGGTCAGTTCTATGAGGAAATTCTTGCAAGCCTCAGATGGAACGTCGTGGATTGGATGAAGCTTCACACCGAAGTCCGCAACCTTCTGCTTCTTCTTATCCTTCGGCATCTTCTTAAACCCGCCGCCGTTCGAAGTTTTTAAAAAAAACTTTTTGGAACAAGCTTTAAAAAAAACTTAAAGTAAAAAACTAGTTTGGAACAAGTTCTAAAAAAAACTATGAGAAAAAACTTCTTAGAACAAGTTTTAAAAAAAACTTGAAGAAAAAAACTAGTTTGGAACAAGTTCTAAAAAAAAACTACGAGAAAAACTATGTTTCGAAGAAGTTTTTAAAAAAACTTAAAAAAAACTGCAAAAACTCGCCCCCAATGTGAATCACTTTATCCCTCCCAAAGATGAGGAGCCAATGGATGGAAAAATGCCAACCAAAGCCACTCTGCATCCACTCG
>CAXARX010000206.1:0-27682 GCA_963971425.1 Bryoerythrophyllum caledonicum | reverse complement strand
GATCTAACTTCCAAAGGGCTAACTTAGGGCCTTTTCGAGCTTTTAGTATGTAAAAAAGAAAATTTTAAATGTTAGTCTAGGACACTGTTAGTAGATTGAGCATGAATAGTTTCTTTTCAATTAATTCAAATGTGTTGCCCACGTTTCAATGGTTGAATTTATCACATTTTTAAAAATTCCATTTTAGAATTAGTTTTAAAAGTTTTTATTTGAAATTAAATTAAACATCTAAAGTTGATAATCTTTAATTAACTTTTTGATAATAAATGTGGAATAAGATGGTGTAATTTCCATTATTCAATTCTACTATTTTGAAAATTCATTTGTACTAGTATAGCCCTGTGTCGTTGGCCCATTTTAATGTTTTTCTAATAATTTGCCATGAAACCAAGCCGGTCCATCCCTCCTTGCCAAGGGCTTTCCAACAATACCAAGAACGCAATTAGGGGACACACAATTCAAAAGATCTATAATTTAGGATAATATAAGATCCAAAAATAACTCAAAAATCTATAAATTCTACACCTTGAGTCGGATTGCCACGAAACCAAGCCGGTGCATCCCTCTTGGCCGAGGGCTTTCCGATGGTACCAAGCACGCCCCCGGAGGACTCACGGTCGCGGAGATCTCAACGTGACAAACAAACAAACAAACAAACAAACAACCTAATTTAAAGTATAGATGATTTGAGTTTTTGAACTAGGAATGAAAATTGAAATTGATCAATTTTGTTATTTTACATAATTCCACAATATCTTATTTGAAAATCCATTCGATACAAATGCTACACTATATATTGTATGTAACAAAAGAAATGCTTATAATTTATTAATTGTTCATTTCATGAATGATAGAGCATTAAATGGTAAACTTGTTTAGTCATTTAGTGTAATTTCCAATTTCACATGCATTTTGTTCAACTAAGAAAATATGACCATTCAATTTTAGTCCCTTAGAATTTGGGATTTGAAAAATCATTAAAATTGTTAAATCATTTATAGCACTTTGAATTTTCAAAACTTGGAGTCTAAATATAATTATAGATGTCTTTTCTGCCAATACCACATTACTATCATGAAGTATGAGCATCTATATTTTTCTATATTTTTCTTACAAAGAAAATATTCCTCATTTTTTCCCCTATAATTTTAACTTATTTATATGACAAAGTGGCTCAACTTTACATCCTTCCAATGCAGAGTTGTGAAAAAGACTTCATAGTCATGCAAAATTAAAGTTTTAAATTTTTTTAATTTAAATTTAAATTATACATATGTACACATATGTATTTTAATGTGACATTTGATTGAAGTTTCTTGGTGAAATTTTGTATCATTATATGATTTTTTTCTTCTTGTGACCAAAATAACCAATGCTTTGCAAGCTATTCTAAAATCAAGCACATGGCCTCTGCTATCCTCGCCACTAAACTCCTTGGCGATAATGTGACCACTACTAACCCATAGATCCCATATTCTGAAATTGTCATTTTTGACACCCTACAGGGTTTTTTTGACAATTTGTTTTTGCAAAATTGGGTTTTACAATCCAAAGTTGGTGTATGGAGATCCTTTTGGGAATTTTAAACCATAGGAAAAAGGTGGTTAGTTTTTAAAAGGGTCCTAAACAAACACAAATAGGGGGAGTTTTGGCCTCTTGTATTAACATTTAGGGAATAATTTATAGAAATCCCTCTAATTGCTAGAATTCGATTGGAATAATTTATACTTCCACAAATATTGATGAATGAAGTCTAGCTTTATTTTTTATACATAAAATTGATCAATTTTCAAATATATTAACAAGATTTTTAACAATCGTCCATTTTACAAGCATACACTTTTGCAACAAATTTTTTTTAAAGGTTTAATTTCTTGTTCACATTGATAGCCTTCTCATTCTCAATTGGGCCAAATCGGAGAAGTAACAAAGCTTTTCTCTTAGCCCTTGAAGCATTTAAGTTTTAAGGCCCAAAACATTGAAAGTCATTAAAGTTTGGCTAACAAAACCTTTCAAGTAGAAATGCAGTAACTCTCAAATTGAAAAATTTCTCAAAGTAAAGCTGTGCAACAATTTAAATCAACCATGATGCCCATATTCTGTTCCTCATATAAAACTAAAACAAGAAAAACATCAAATGATATAAAACATAGTTGTAACTGGAATAAGTACCTATTGACAAAACTATATCCGAATAATACCTTTGTCCATGCAGCATCTTAATATCTAAAGAGTGCAATTATGGCTTAAAAATGTAGTGGCATTATTACACATCACCAACTGATCACCCCTGAATTGCTAATCTTTGCAACAACAACCTTTCAACGATCTCCCAACTTCAAAGTTCACAAACAATGCAAATCTAATTCCATACTGTAAGCTCACATAGAAACCATTTCACTGAAAATTCTATCTCCCAATTCCTACAAAAGGAATCAACTTCATGAACGAATGAAAATACACTGAAAGCATCAATGTATTCCACATTCCATGAAGAGATAGTTCAAACAACAACCAGTACAGTCAATATATGGAGACTATCAATTTATTACTACATTGTGACAACAACAACTATGCCCAGAAAGTTGCAACATCAACTGATGATCTTGCTCTCAAACGAAACTAGCAGATCAGGTGCACTCTCTGTAGGTTTAATGAATCCATGCACAGAAAGCTACAGAATGGCAGCCACAGAAGTCTCGGCACTGAAATTATTATTCAACTGTTTGGAAAGATCAGCATTCCACAGGTACACGCCAGCGATATTGTAGCCAGCGTTTTTGATCGAAGTTACACAATTGTAGAACGTGGTACCGGTGATACAGTCGCTTCCACTCAATTGTGTGCTCAGCCCGACCACACTGACAGGCAGAGATTGAATCACCTGCTTGTACCGCGTTGTGTAATTCGCGCACGTGCTGAGCCCTTGATCTCCATAGAATTGATAGTTCACTGTGTCGATGTAGCTACTGTAGGCGTTGTAGAGATTGGTGTACCGGGCAAGCTGGTCGTAGCCTGGAGCTAGGCTTACAAAGCTGATCACACCGTTGTTTTTCAAGGTGGTGATGAGCTGACCGATGAGAGATTGAAACGAAGAGCCCGTTCCGGAGGGAAACCGTTCAATGTCGATGTCGATGCCATCTGCACCGTAGTCTTGGACGATTTTCGTGAGCGAGGAGACGGCGTTTGCCAGCCAGAGAGTGGCGTTGGGAGGGTCGTACCAATTGACGTTGTAGATGTTGTTTCCACTGTAGAGCACGGAGCCACCGATGGCGACGACGATTCTGCCGTTGGAATGCGCTTGCCGCCAAGCTTTGGCTGCAGCTTTGGTGAGCGTGGAGCTCCAGTACACTGAGTGGTTGCCGTTCTGGGTGGCGCCGGTGGGGCTAATGTCGATGGCGAACGCTAAGCCCAGCACCCACGTCACGTCACTCTGCGTGATGGGAATGTCGGTGAAGTAGATGTTCACGCCGTTGGACCCCAAGTAGTCGAACAGCATTCTGCCCGGGTTCAGTCCCTTGGGCGCTGCATACGAGCATTGGCTTTGGCACCCTGACCCACAGTACGCGGTCGTTTGTCCACAGTAGCCATATTGGCTGCAGCACAACTTGTTTTGGCACAGTACGCCATTTCCACAAGTCTGCGCCCACGTCACTTGCAGAAGAACAGAACATACCTGAGCTATCAGAAAGAGCTTCATTGCAGCCATTGCAACAACGAGAGAACTAAACTTATCGTAATGATGAGCATTCGGTGATCAATCTCGTTAAATAGTCGACCTGAAAGAGCAGTTCATCATCACTAACGTGAGTGAGACCACGATGGTGACGATTCGATCAAAGTGTCAACAAAACAAGATACGAGTTCTACTTTAGATTGGACGTACAAAAGCGAGAGGACAAGAGAAACGCGCTAGATGCGAAGGGAAGGACTTGGTTGAAACCCTTTCACATGCGTTGAAACATGTGAAAGGATGAAGGACTTGGCGTGCACATACCGATGAGGATTTCACAAAGTCAACCCAGTGCGTTTTCGTATCTTATCCTCTGGCCGTAATTATTTAGTGATTCATTGAGATGCACACGCAGGACACGCCTTCACTTTTCAGATTGAATATCATTGCATGGGTTCAAGAGCACGATCTTATTGGAAATCAATGCAGTCAGGAAAAGTAAGAACAATAGCTTACATATCGAGTGTTACGTAACCCTTTGTCAATGGAAACCACTTTCAGACATAAATATTTTCCATCAGATCGAATAGAATCTGTTTTCGAGTCACTCGCATGATCTTGTACAAACCGTAACAGCTACTCACCCTCTGCTGCTGCTGCTGCATGCAGACATGTGAAATCTTGATGACACCAAACCCGCTTTCATTCTGCAATTAGGCAATCGGAGATGAAATTAGTAGTTCTTCGTGTCCACTGACAAGAAATGGTCTTCACAAGACAGTTGAATTCGAGAAGTTCTCTCTCTCATAAATGGGGGTCAGTAGACACTGAACAAAAACTTACGTACACAGGAAGTTTTCGAGGGATTAGCCCTCTTTTTAGCCCCCTTAACAAAGGTTTCTTTGTTAATGGGAGTTTAGCCCTAAATTGCACCACTAGCACGAGTTGCTATTCGTTCATTGAATAGTCAGGGCTAGAGTGAAGAGTTAAAATTTTCATAAAACTTTCATAAAGATTCGTGTGTGCTTCCGGGAATCGAACTAGTGTGCTTCCCACCAATTGAACTTTCAACTTGTAAGAGCTTACTTGTGCCAAAAAATACAACATGCATATGCTCTCATATATACATTCGGGTTTAGCCCCGGGTAAACCTGCAGGGGCTAAAAGTGTGTATATTAGCTCCCCACCAGTTTAGCCCCGGGGGCTACTCCATCGAAAACTTCCTGTGGTAACGTGAGTTCATGAAGAAGAACGATTGGGACAATAACAATGGTCTTCACATAAGAACCGGATTTGAGGAGCTTCAGCGATGTATTATTACGGATAGTAACTGGATAGAAATTGAAACTAGCAATTGCCAAGTAAAGCACTTACATTTTGAGCCTAGAGGAAGAACATAGAACACATTCAGTTTGCTCAAATCCTTCGAGGACGACCTGCAGCCAGTTTTCTTGATATACTGCTTAGGTTGTCAAAGCAGATCCTAATGATACGAGAATGCATTAAAAAAATTCCATTATAATTATAAACGCTCTACCTATTTTTCACTTGCATTTCCCAGACACTAAATCCTGAAAGATGACGGTTTTCAGTCACATGAAAACATGCTGGATCCTAGTTTATGCTCGTACGAAGGTAAAAGAGCATCATGGTCATCTAGTTCCAAGGCGCATTCATGAGCCATTCTTGAAACCTAATGAACGAATGAAGAAAAAGAAAAAAATTATTAAAAAAAATTCAATTGTAGAGCTCAGGACTATACCAAGAGAGGTAGTCCACAGGCCTGCCACAGCCTACGGTGGCTCTTGCGATGCTCGATATGACGCAGAAAAATTCTCACTGGCAGCCACGAAATGAATCCCATAAACAATCGTCGTAACAGCCCCGGCCAGAATGACCCTGTATCAAACGTGACAAACGTGACACTAGATCTCTGTGATAGACAACTGAATACATAATGAGAAGTATGAAACCTTAACGAAGGAAGTGCTAACGGTAAACCCTAAACCGCGAATTTGGAACCCTGCTGATCTCATTGCGTAGAGCTAGAATAGGTAGCGATGAGGCTTACAATTTCTGAAGTCTCCCAAGACACTCTGGAACTAAACAGAGAGTGTTTGAAAAGTGACACCGATGGAATGAACATGCTCACTCGCTCGAAGAAATGCAGCGTATCGTCGATGTCCCGATTCAAAAAACATCCCACGCCTGTTCGCCAATGCAGGAATGACCAGACGAGATTTTACGATAAGCTATGAAATCTAAGGCAATGTAGAAATTCGAGAAAAGAAATTCCTGACGTACCTTGAAGGACTCTCCTATCACAATCGAGCCTGAACCAAATGAATGGGAGCACTTGCATGAAACCCTAACCACAACAGCAGGAAGAACATTCACAGGCAACCTAGTGTTCAACAAAGATCAACTTCCTACCTTCAATTCTTCAAAGCATCCAATTTAGGGTTTGGAGGTACGGCACATTGCAATCTTATCTTCAAGATTCACTATTTCCAGTCATGTACACACTGGTTTTTCTCAAGTCTTAGCAACCTCTTTGCTGTCCACAAAGATCATTTCATTTCGTCTCTGTAAAAGTCGACCGCTTCGTGATGTAATTGATTGGATCCCATTCACATCTCCACCATGGTTGGAATATTGTTTTGAAATTTGAAATCTACCATGCAAACGGGTGAACATGACCATGAATGTAAACTTAATACCCTACTTCAAAACTTTGAGAAACAATGCATCCTTGGTAACATGTCAGGGCATGCAAATTTAAGAGATCAAACTCAAAAATTAATGCAATCGAACATCATAAAATCTCCAAAACCATGACAAGGAAACGCAACGAAGGAAAATCTCTAGATATATTATTGGAAATTTCATCAATCCGTGCCACATGGACATATTTAGAATCCAGTATCATTCTTCTGCTCTTGTCCAAGTGACGACATCACAGGTTGGATTTGATAAGTCCAGGTGAGGGACTGAATCAATCCCCCACAACTAGTAATTTATAAAAACATTGCGTATTAACAAGAACCCTCGAGCTCAAGTGAGGATGCAGACTGTGTTACAGCCTCATAGATGTAAAATACTAAACACTAAGAACTATATACACGGCATAAATCCACAAAACACTACATACAAATGACTATAATGCACAGCAGAATATGCACCAAGATTTCTGCCAAGTCTCTTGAGAAAGTAGAAGACCAGTTACTAAGTCCAGCATCACAAGATCCTGTCAATAGCGAAAACAAGGAATTCGTACTTTCTACGGATTTTTTTGTCGTTAGCTTCCAGTTTTGGGAATTGGGGCTGAGGATACTGAAACCGGTGACAATGATGGTGATATCCAGGGAGAATTGGAATTGGCAGGCGTCACGTCGTGAGTATCAGGTGCAGAAGACGCCAGGGAAGCAGGAATACTCCCAAGGTTGCTTCCGAATCCGAGCGAGACCATTGGTGTTGAACCTGATGATGGGCGATCCGGGCTTCGTCCCCCCAGTGGAAGCATGTTCACTTTAATTCTGCAATTATGAAAAAAAGAAGTTAATACCAAAGTAATCACACATGTAACTACAGTGTTGTACGTGCATTCAGACATAATTTTTTTCAACTGTAACCGTTCCCCTCGAACGGAACATAATTAGAGTCAGTTTCCGTGTGGAAACAGAGACTCCGTTTGACACCTACACTAGACCATACAACCGCTAGACCCGGCGGAAATATATAGGCGGAATACCCTAATGGAAACAGGCTCTTCAACTCTTAACAGGCTCGAGCTTGCAATGAGTCCAAGCTGGCCAGCATAAAACCCCCAAAAAATCTATACAGACTTTGCCATCGTGTAGATACTAGAGGTTTCCTTATTTATTCGTACCCCCCACGGATGTTTCAGAGCTGAAGGTATCTCGAACACAGACACAAAGAAACAGGTGTGCCACAGGCAGACTTACTTATTGTGTATGTCCACATACTCGTCCGTTTCATCGAGAATCTCCTCCTGGTGGCAATGTCAAGACCATGACGTTATCAGTACACCGTGCTGCATACACCGGATTAACAAAAAACCTACTCCATACCCCCGAAATTAATTGCATTGAGTTCAGTAGTCAAGTGTGTAAGGCTTCAAAACAATCTGCGATGCACACTCCCTTGTGGTCATGAGAACCACACAATTATGATGAGTACGTTACTGCAACTTAGTGAGAAAATGTGCAACTCCTACTAGTGAGTGAGGATGTGTTATAACCGAACCTGTAAGAGTTCTTCGATGAGATCCTCCATAGTAATGATGCCCACAACCTCCTCACCATTTTGATAGCTTGGTAGGGACCCATCACGGATTTCTAACACATCTCGATCCACAGAATTCACCCATTTCTTGGGTGTCCGTTGTGGAAGCAGCTGGCCTCGTGTATAATCGTCATTCAATTTCACCACGGGTACCGCCGAATCGTTTCCATGTCCACTATCCACGGTTCCCCTTCGTGAGAATTGTTTATTTGCAGAGTCTTCCCCATTCCCTCGATTAGTAGAAACATCCTCTGGTATCTCAATTTTGACCGCAAGGTTCTGAGACCCAACACCTGCGACTGGAGAACATTTCAGACCAGTTTTGATAATGCTTATCAAATATGATCGACATGCGAAGCTCCAATTATCAACACTAGATTAAGTGAATTAATGCAAGCTAGCATCCACCACGCATAACGTCCACATTCCTGCATCAAGTAACTACTTACGTCGTGATGAGGAGGTGTCAAGTGCCAATCTTGAGCTGGATATGCCTCTTTGTCGTCTGCTACGGGATTGTTGTAAAGATTCAGGCTTCTCCCCATTGTACTTAACAACTACAGCCATATGACTATGACCTTTCTGGAAATCGTTCAGAATACTGTACAATTCCTCACCTTCGGCCACCCTAAATATGTTCCAAATTTAAGAGGTAAGTTCAATTATATAATCCAGTAACTGCAAACACAGGATAAAGCCATGCATGCCGTGTTTGTGAGGGGATAAACTTAATGAACTCCTCATGCGCTGGGCTAGTATGTAGAAAACATTACCGTGCAGACAGTCCCAAATAACATTTTAATTTTGCTAAACCTCTCGTGCTTGAGCGCATGATTCTTGGTAAAACTCAGTGCAATTTCCTCTCAGTAACAATAAGAATTAGAAAAGTTGGAAGTACCTGGGAATCTTCCTGATGGTGCAACTTCGCACCGGCGTCTCATCCTGAGGAGGCAGGGTCAACAGGTTCTTGACCTACACATAGAAAACCCAAATGATCACCACATTGAAGATACAACAACAGCAAACATCAGCCGCAAAACTTCACAACTGCAAAAGAATCAGGTTATAGATATAAAATCTGCACAGTTTCTGTTTTCAAATTTACAGCAGAAATGGGACAAGTGGACAATTAATTGCGCAACAGTAATGCAAAGGAATTGGTTCAGATGTATTTTCCGTACAAGGAGCAGGCCAATGATATTGTTTTTTCCACCAGCGTATACAGGAATTCTGCTGTGCCCTCTTGCCATGATATTTGTCATTGTCTCCCTATATCACCACAAAAAGTACAAGTTAAGAATGAATAATTACAGACAACAAACGAACGAATACTATTTGCAAAGCATTGTCTTGATCGACACCACCTACTTCGTACAGAAAAGAAACCTGAAGATCAGAATGTTATGAGTTTAGGTCATCGCTTGAAATAGAAAAACAGAACTGAACTGATGGTAGCTTACATGTCGAGTTTTTGGTTTACATTCAATGCGAAAACATCCTCAATTGGAGTCATGGAGTTCTTAGCAGTCTTCCCAAACAACTGGAGAGCGCCAGCGATAATTGTTGTTTCGTCATGGGTTAACTCTCCACCTTTTCCAGCCTAAACACCCCGCGAGCAATTGGACTCGTCAGTACACTTCAGTCAATACGGAGAGCCTAAGTGTTAACAGCAATAAGTATCGTCTAAAGCCCATTAACAAATAGGCTTTGAAAGCATACTCTGACTCGAGATTTAACAATACAACTTCGAACCATCACATCCTGTTCGTGGAGAAAATTCACAAAATCTTGTTCTGCGAAGAACAAATCCTCGCAGTCCTCAATTCGAAGAACACACTTAGAAGCACAACTTAATGCATCTAAGTGAGATTGGTGACACCTACGAGAAAAAAACTTAGAAACATATCTCGTATAGAATGCAAGCCGTGATGTGGAGAGCATGTGAATAATATTAAAAATATATTGCAAATCAAATTTATGAAGATACCCATTCACCACGTTCACGGTCGACGTAAAAGATATCAATTCACGGTTCTAGTTTCATTGAAATTTTGAAAAGACGCATTACCTTGTTACCATGAAAATCCACGAGGGTCTTCAACTCGGAACGCCTGAAGAGAGATCCATGCCGTTTTCCAAGAATAGCATCCAGTAGCTGAACAATCAATGGCAATTAACACGCAGGTTACTAAAAATGTGAACACTTCATGAAAACCATCCTGTTAAAAGTCTGCAAGCTGATACCAGCTTTTGGGTCCCCAATGCCACAGTACATGCATACCCTCAACAGACGCTTCCGTGAGAGTATTTTAACTCCGACACGGCTCAAGATTAGGTCTGACAGTTAGCGAGTGCTAGACCCAAATACACAATTCTAGACGTTCGGCGGTACCTTGCTGATTGGGTATGCGACTGGGAAGAAAACCACCAGAAGTAATCGCACTATTGGTGACATAGCAGCTCCAACTGCCAATCCATATCGTGAGCAAACCGCTTGAGGTATGATCTGAAGTCAGATTCAAATCGACTAGAACGCATTAGCCTGACTCATAAGAATTGTGAGATCATCATCAACGACATGTACCCTTTAACTTGCCTGTAAAGTCGAACCCCACTTTTAAAAAGTTGCAAACATACCAGCATCACTTGAACCCTCAAAAGTCTTAGGGCCGCTTCACACTATGACCGAAGGTCGAGAGGCCGTCGATTTCCACCAATGAGATTGCAAAAAAACCATGAATTTGGCCTCTCGACCCTTCACATTACAAAGCAAAGTCCAAAATCCATTGACAAATTGAATGCCTATATGGCAATACTTTGTTGACCAAAGTGACGGCCTCTCGCCCCAAGTTTGGATCGAGAAAAGTAGAAACTCAAACTTTGGTCGAGAGTCCATCGATTATTTTCTATTAACATATAAATTACCTATGTTCAGCTGATTTTCTTTGACCTCTCGACAAAATTTGGACACCCAATTTCCAGGGCCTCTCGACTCGATCGGCCATAGTGTGAAGCGGCCCTTATTGCACAACTACTCAAATCTTGATGAAAACTGTTGAAAAGTTGGGCAATTGAATGGTTTGCATAATATTATTATTAACTAAAGACAGGTCGGCAACACAACTTTGGTTATGCTGCATTTGATAATCAATTTAAAACCCAAGCAGATGTGAAAGGGCTAAGTGTGAAGCACTGCTTAATTCCCCGGCATAAATAGCGTGAGCTAGTGCCCTAACATGTAGGTTACGTAGAACACGCATTCACGAAAAGGATAACGAAGTACGCTTACCTCTCCAAATAGAAGAATCAAGGTCACAGAGATGAGAATGGCACCCCACGCCTGGACCAATGAATCGAGGAAAATTGGGAGTGCCTGCAGATCGAAAATATTAACAAAGCTGTAAAATAATCAGGCATTGTAATGACTAGAACCCTGCTACTGAAGATGTGAAATCGAGTAACCTCGGAATCAAGTAACTACAGATTTCGACAACAAGATCTACAACGTACACAACGCTGGAAAGCGTACCTCCATGGCCAGCGCATTTCCAATCAAAAGAGTGCATAGCAGAAGATGCTGTCTCCTCACCACCGGAAGAATTTTCCCTGACGATAAAATCGACAAAGTTGTTCAACACATGTTACATAACTACTCAATCATAAGCACAATTCCATCAATGCTAGATTGATCACCCCTAAATCCATCTGTAACACCATAGAGGAACATACAAGCTGAATATTTATCAGAGCAATTCGTGCGCAAAGAATGTCTGATAATTCAATCAATTAGACTAAAAGAGTTGAAGAATGAATTGAGAATTTGATTTGATAGAGAGTACCGGCATGCTTCTGGTCGGCTGGCGTTCCAGACTTATGAAGAACCTCAAGGTCAACCAAACTGAGCGACATCAGACCCAGAGTTAGACCCGACATCAAGCCGGCGAACAGCACCAATCCAACTACGATCACAATGAACAAGTAAAACGTCGGCGTTCCAGGCTCTTCGTGAGCCATCTTGCTGCTGAGGATCGTTCTTCACGCTTACGGTGGAAGTTGTGCTCGATTGTTCCCACACCCACTCAATCTGTGTTCTTAATATTGCAAAGTCTAGGTACCAGCAATTCTCTATTTCTGGTATTTCTTTCGCGATGGCACTTCGTTTTCTGATGCTGGATAATAAAGGCGTATCAAATAATCACTTTCTTCCTCAACAACCCTTTAAAAAACAATCTGGTACAAAGAGAAAAACCCTTCAGTATCAGGCTTCATCTCAAGCAGGGATAGCACCTGCAAATCAGCCATAACCCTGTCACGAAGGTACGCCGACATTGAGGCTCCAATTTCGAACCTGGATTCCCAACCTTGATGGCTACCCGATATCAGGTCCACTCTGCTGCAGAACCAACCTCACAATCCTGTACACTCGGCATTATCTCCAAATCACTGTGCTAACAAATTAACAGCAATCGCGCCTTCTCAATTGTGCTTGCATATAAAATCTTCAGCACCTGTGATTGACACGGTATTCAGAGTTGAGAATCAATCCAACACATTCATATTCTCGCCAACATGCAGACTTCTCCCGTAACACCTTCAAAGCAACATCGTCATATGAAATGGCCGGCGCTATGATCATCGCTGAGAATCCCAAGGGATAAAACTTCTCCTTAATATACTACAAGATTCGCGCTACCAAGAAGCGCATGTAATCTTTCGCCTACGATTAAAAATCTCTGCTGGGCTCGATAATTCCGTATATTTGAAAGTTACTGCTCCAATAAGGCAAGGACCAGACACTTCAAACCTCCCCGCCAGGAAAGTATCTGCCCGAATCCTGGACGATTCTAAGTACTCCTCAGTCAAAGAAAAACAAAAGACTGGGCAGGATAATTGCCATAACATTTCCACAGATCAAAACTAACGAACACCACGTCCATATTAATAATTGTAGCTACAAATAATAACATCACGAAAATTGGAAAATCAATGAGTTCCAGTCTCGTACGAAATCCTCTAGTCATAAAAAATCAAACAAACTAGAAGGCCACCGTACGGCAGGCATTTCATTACTTCGATACCAAACCAACATTTCTTCAGTTACTACTTATTCGTAGATCCTACACCTAGAAATCACTGTTCAATAAACACCGTAGACGGAAACGAAAATATGTCCAAACTAGCATCAAGCAACAAAACAACTGACGCTCACCGCGAAACAAGAAATTTCCAACGTTTCCACCACTGAAATTGCAAAGAGAGAAAATGCAAACACAGATCAGCGACGGTCTGTCTTTGCCAATCCGGAAGGCAACGAAACACCGGGACTCCACGTCAACGTCACCGATATTCTGGACAACATTCCTAATTGTCGGTCCAGTAGCCAATAACAACAGCCTCCCGAAAATTGGACAAATGAGCTACAGTAGCGTATCCTTTATCTTGACGAAATTACGCAAACAACAACATTACCGTACGGCAAAAACTAGCCGCAATGAACAACAAGTCCCCTAATTCCGCGCACCTCAAAACAAAAAATCTCCAACTTCGCCATCAGATATTGCAAAACGGCGAACAGCGTTTTCTTGTCTTTGTTATTGTCAAATATAATCGTAGAGTTTCCACACATTCTGTTGACAAGATATTAATGTATTTGGAAAATCAAAACAATGAGTAAATCGCGTGTGTGTATGGACTCACCGGATTGAAGCAAGTGGTATGTACTCCGGGAAGGACGATGAAGAAGGAACGTGATTATCGTTCAAGTGGCGTGACAGGTACAGCGTTATTCAATGCAGCGGGGGACGAAGCGTGCGGACTTACTCAAGCTCGGAGGTCCCTCTTATACAGGGGGCGGAGGACCCGAGACAACGCTGCGAAGGCGGCCCGCGTCACTCAGGCTCCCCACGAATGGTGTCAGCAGTTTCGCTGGCTGCGAAAGTAATAATGGGCGTTGGATCATCCTACCACGATCAACGGCGTAGGAGAGCCTGGGCAGTGCTTCGGAATGAAGGACATTCTGCGGGGGCAGCCCAGCCCCGGGTCACTGTGTTTTTTTATTTTAAATAATTATAATAAAAAACTTGTTAAATGTATACATTAGCTCCCATTACACTATCAAAACACATAAATGAAGAGGGATTACATTCAATTAACCTCTAAATACTCATGACCTTTTCCGCAATTGGTAGTTTGTATAGATGTATTGTAAAATGTAATTTAAAAGAGCATTTTTAACTATATAAATGAACAAAAGTTATACGCTATGAATTTTGGATTCTATCCATACGGTTAGATCTATGATTGTAATCACCAACATGTTTCTATAACATTTGAAAGGAAAATTCAAAATTATTTAGTAATTCAATTACCAATAAAACATTGACAATTTGAGGATGAAATTTGTTTTAATTGGTTGAAATGTAACATTCTAAGAGTTATGATTTTTGAAAATTTTTTGATACTTAATTTTATGAAGATGGCTTTTAAGGGGCATGCTTTTAATCAATTTTTACACTAAGATTTTAGAATTTCTTTATGAAACTCTACAACACAAAATGATTTATAATTTTTTTTGCTAATCATTGTCTTTTTAATCCATCGCACAAACATGAAGTTAACTTCCCATCAAATCTACTGTAAAAAATCCACCTCCAAAAAAATGCATTGATGATAAGATAATGCCGATGAAATCTATCCATCATTGAATATTTGAACGCATGGGGTACTCGGGGATTAAATAAGAAATATCATACTTTAGATTAGAACTAACAAATACAATTGATCAATTTTACCAACAATGTGACCTAGTTCTTTATCACAAGGATTACTAAAGAACATTCTGTACATTGTTTTGTTTTGGGTACAAACACTTTGAATAAAGCAATTTAAAGTATAAACTCTTGAAAGTTGTCCAAAAAATCCCATGAAGTCTCGTTTTTAATACCGAAGAAAGCCACCTTTTTTTTTTTCCTTTTTAAAAAAGTTTTGTTGATTTTCATAAAACATTAAAAGTGTATTGGGAACACGGATGCACGACAACTCAAGAGCACATCTCCTTTCATGCGGGCAACTTTAGAGCACATTTCCTTCAGGTATTTGTATTTGAGTAAGCACAAAGAAATACCAATTTGGTATTCAATATCCTCATTTAACCAATTTGGAAAATTTGATTAAAAGCATGCCCCTTAAAAGCCATCTTCATAAAATTAAGTATCAAAATAATTTCCAAAAATCATAACTCTTAGAATGTTACATTTCAACCAATTAAAACAAATTTCATCCTCAAATTGTCAATGTTTTATTGGTAATTGAATTACTAAACGATTTCGAATTTTACATTTCAAATGTTATAAAAACATGTTGGTGATTACAATCATAGATCTAACCGTACGTATAGAATCTAAAATTCATAGCATATAACTTTTGTTCATTTATCTAGTTCAAAATGCTCTTTTAAGTTGCATTTTATAATACATCTATGCAAACTGCCGATTGCGAAAAAGGTCATGGACATTAAGAGGTTAATTGAATGTAATCCCTCTTCATTTATGTGTTTTGAAGGTTGTAGTGGACTTGTGATGTGTTGTGAAGGAGATGTGATTTAGAGTTGGCTGGCACAAGAGTTGGCTAGAATGGGAGCTAATGTATCTCAATCTCCGTGGAAAACTAAAAGGGCTAAAAATAGATTCTGATTTGACCTATCATCAATGTGCATTTTTCATCAAGCATGTGAAAATAGTATATAAATTTTCATATGTCTAATTTTAGCCGTTTGGTTTTTCCACGGAGGGTGAGATATACATTTAACAAGTTTTTTTTTTATAATTATTATTTTATTTTTTTAAAACACACAGTGACACAAGGCTGGGCTGCCCCCGCAGAATGTCCTCCTTTCCGAAGCACTGCCCAGCCTCTCCTACGCCGTTGATCGTGGTAGGATGATCCAACGCCCATTACTTCGGGGAGCCTGAGTGATGGGGGAAGGCGGCGTGATAACCCAACGACGGATGTGGCCGGTGATACCACATTCATCCACCATTTATCATTTTTATTGGGCAGCCAGTGCTGGTACGACACCTGAGCACAATGTCCTTTCTCGTGGATCCTACCGTCCGGCAAATGTTTCTATGCTTACGTGACCAATGGTGTTGTTTTATTTTCTTATTTTTTTAAAAATAAAATTAATTTATTTTGTTTTCATTTTTACTTTTACTTTTTACTTCGAAATACATTTTTACGGACATGTCGTGGTCGGAGTACGGTCTGTATGATGTTTTACGGGTATTTCAAAAGACAAAAAGTCACAATCGCTAAGAAAGTACAGAGCCCTTTGAATTGTCTGTTTGTACAAAGTATCTCTATACCAGTATTTCTACTAATATACTCTTTTGTCTTGTGGACTTAGGTCCAAAGAACTGTTTATTTTTCATTGGTACAACACTTCTGATGTTCTTCTTCTTTGCACAAACCAAACAAGAAAGCAAACATTAAGAACATTATAGAACATTATGGGTTTACACTACCGCCAACTCTTGTCCGGTGGAGAACTTCAAACATGGATGTAAAAATGACATGGCATCCTAGGTGGCAACACTTTTTGTAAGAGTTCTTGACCAGACTTCTTGTCCGACCTCAAACCCCCGGACTAGAAACTTGATCTCCGGAGAACTCCAACTTCACCAATTGCCTAAAATAGTCATGTCTTGGACAAGACTTCTTGACCGACTGGTGCACTTATTGATCGTAGTCTTGATTGGTAGGTTAACATCTCATATACTCGGTGTCTTCCGGGCGTTCTCAACGAGGAGGAGAGCATGGATTTTCGTTTTTGTGGTGTTTGAAGGTACGATGTGAAAGTTACGAATTTTTAGTCAATTAATAAATGGTCGATCTTGACAATTGATTATTGCACTTGAATTGCAAACAAGAAAAGTCATGATGGACTAGATATGTTGTATGACCTTTGTCAAGAGTTTTCCAGGTAAACTAAATAAATTGATACATTGCATGATCATTGCGATTGTGATAAATATTGAGCCAATGGCACATGTCAAACTAGTAACTAATGAAGAATCCTTTGCCACTGTTGATTGTCACATTTATAACTGCCCAACTTGTGATCAAATTTCATTATTTGGTTTATTTCCTTGGGTTAATTTAATTTTTAAGTTGTATTATCATGTGGCCATTAAATGTGCAAAAAAATTTCCTAAGATATTTATTTTAGCAATATTATCGATATTGTTGAAAGACGGTGTAAGAATGGTTAGAATTTTAACTTGGGAGGCAAATCACTTTGTGACAAATTTTCTACGTGGTGCATCTCATAATCCACCCTGACAATTGGCTAACTATTACTAAACAATTTGCTTTTTAGTTACAAAATAAAGTTTTGGAATTTTACCATTGCCTTTTAGAAAGATTAGGACTATGCCCCCTCAATCAAAATCTTATTACATAAGCTAATTTTTTAGATGCAAGCACAACTAAGGACATAGACTTGCACTCCAACAATCTCTATTGTAGAAATAAATACATCAACTCTTATTTAAAGTAATTTTGATTGAAATTGGGATGCCACTATTTCAAAGAAGAACATCCCAATTTCAGTCAATCCACTAAATTTTAGTGGACATGGCTAATTTTAAATTTTCGGATAGGAGTTCTAAAAGAAATTGATCAAAATTGATTTATCCTATTGAATGGATGTTATGCAATTTAATGGGGATATCAATTTGACCACTTGAAGTTTGCAAAAGAATAAAATTATGGATTGAGTGACAAGGGCTTTTAAAGGTTATGCAATTGAAGTAAGATACTAATTTTAGCATGTTTTTAAAGGTTAAGCAATTGAAGTGAATATCAATGCTGTCAATGATAAGGCTAATGTGATGAGAATAAACAAGTCTCGTTTTCTTTCTTACCATCAATAGGATAATAGGATATTATACTTTAGTATATTTGATAGCATAATTAATATGGTAGAATGTGTATAGTTTAAAAAAATTGTAAGTGTGACGTTTGCATTTCAAAAACAAAGATTCAATTGTATTTTTTCAATTGTAATGAAACTTTGAAAGGCTTATTTTCAACAAGTTTTGATTTTTAAAATATGTTATACACTTCATTTGGATCAGTACATAAAATTTCCTATTATCCATGTTTGTACATCTTCAAATATCTCAGGCAACTTCTAGTTACTATTAAAAGAGTGACATTGTTTTGAAGCATTAAACCTCTCTACTTAACATTGGAATCCTTGTACTCCAATTGGTGAACCACCTCATGCATTTATCTACATATGTTTCAATATGTGACCTTTTGTTTTTTTTAGTAAGTTTGGTTTTACAAAGAAAATGAAAATGTGTAGTTAAATTTCTAAAAATAAATTTAGATCTTCGTATAATAAACCTTTGATCATTGAAAGCTTTATTTTATTTTTCTAATGATTCTATTTTATCTTACACATTCTATAAAAATTTTAGCAGTCAAAAAATGACTAATCAAAGTTTTTTTAATTTTGGAGTTAAACAAAATGATTCTCTATATAAGAAGAAACCTCAACCTCTAAATGTCCAAAGTGTCTGTGCATTTCATGATTTGAGAAAAATCATCAGAAGGTACTAATTGGAATATTATTTTTGAATATGTGTATTTATATACATATGTAAAATTTGTAGATTTTCAGTTGTATGTTCCATCCATATAATTAGATTCACCAATGCAATCACTAATGTTTAATTATAATTTTGAAGAGGAAAAATCTAAACTCCTTCTAAATTTGATGGAAGCAAAATATTAACACTTTGGAGTACAAGTTGTTGGAATGAATTTGAAATGAGATTCTCTTAAAAGAAGCTCTTTAAATTTGTGACTTCATTTATGTAAGGCCATTTTCGAACTCAAGTCAATACAATTTGCAAATAGACATACTTCCAAATTCGTTATTTAAAAAAAAAGTGCTTTAGTAATACCAAATCCAATAATTCGAAATGACAAAAATGTATTAAAGTATATTTAGAATTTCATCTAAGAAATATTGAAAGAGTTTGAATCTATTCGTGGTTCAAATACTAAATACAATGACCTTTAGGGTTAAACTCACTTTCAACTCATTATGAGTTCAAAATGATTATAAAAGTAGTTTATAGAAGTCGCTAAATATTATTGGGTGATAATTAGTGTTGTTCCCTTTTTTTTACCTCCAACACTATTTTCCAACTTCTATGTAAATAGTGTTGGGCACTTGAATGGCGCTCCCATTCTATTGCGCACTTACGATGTCCAACTGCATTCTTCTCTCGATCCCTCAAAAAATAGATAGTTTCTAATATTCCTTGTGGAATTTGAAGTAAAATAGGAGTTCCAACGAATAGAAAATCAACTTTTTGTTCCCACCTAACACTAAATGCACTCTTGTAAAAATGTTGAAATGACCAAATTTTATTGTAGAGCTACAATAGTGTTAGAATGGATAAATAATGTTCTAACACTAACCTTGCAAATCACAATTAGTGTTTTCTTTGACAATTAGTGTAGCCAACACTATTTTCCAATTTTGGTGTAGTGATGTGGGAAACATGTGTTCTGCTTGGATTGATGCACTAATTTATAGTTCCAAATTAGAAACTGGCTTGTGCCTACATGAGTCATGAGGTATTATGAGGTAACTTCTTTGTAGTAACTCAACCTAATTGAAAATGCAACCTAATTTCACTATTTAGTGTAGAATAATATTCCAAGAGGAGTTGAACAAGGATAGGACTCGAAACTAAGGTGAGATGCCAAAAACTATGACTTAAGATTGAGTGGTCAAGAATAAAAGCCTCACAGTTTTGACCCCTATATATACCTAATGGTCTTAAGATTTTGGAAGCTTCTATGAGAAACTTCAAAAGGTGTTTGAAAACCTTCTTCAAAAAACTTCATTAACCCCTAAAGGACCAAACTGCGTTTTTTGGCAACATAGCAATTTGAGGCAGCTCACTACAAAAGAAATTTTTCTTTTTTCTTTTTGAAAATTTCACAAAACATGTTTCCAAGGAGCACGTTTAAGGCCCCAAAATTTTCATAACTTTTAACCACATGATTCAAAAGTTATTGCATGATATGTAGTTTTGTTTGAACTCCGGGTAGTTTGGATTGCCCGAAAAAATTCACTTTTTTAAGAAGTAAATTTTTGAAATTTGTTCTTTAGGTTTATATGTACCTAGAAAGCTTTGAATCATTCCATTTGGATCAATGAGTTAAAAGCTATGAGCAATTTTAGGTTGCGGGCAATTATGGATTCTCTGCTCTAAAATAAACTTTGAAGTCCTTTATCTAAGTCGATTTTTTATATTTTAAAATTAAAATAAAAACCTTGGATGTAGATCGTTTATTACAAAATTACAACCATTGGGATTGGCACTTTTCAATTCTATAAATAAAGAATGAACAACTTAGTATTTCCAATCATTCTCTACTTATTTCTACAAACTATTTTTTTCTTGTCTATTGTACAATTCCAAATGATTTGAAGAATTTTAAGTACATTGACAACTTCCCTTAAAGATTGAATCCAAAGAGTTTCCATCATTTGAATCATTTTTCATATAAATGTGCCCTTGTGAAGTTTAGCTGCCCGATTTTTTGGAGGGACAAAAAATGGGATTTTGTCAATTCAAATGCTAAAAACTTTCAATCTACACGATGAAAAATTCTGAAACTCTTTCCACACCTTCTCAAACTAATGTGCTATAAGATCCTACGGTTAGATGTGTCATATTTCTATTTTGTTTGAAATTTTGATACTTGTTCTAAAAATGGCAATTTTGGAGCGATTTTAGTGAGGACATAGTCGAAAACCTTTAGAAGTAACCTTCAAACCTCAAGAGGGGTGGAATGAGGCAACCCTCAAAGAAAAAATCTATTAAAAGTGCACGGGCACCTAAAAGTGCACTTTTAAAATAAAAAAATCAAATAAAGAAAAGGGGGAAAAAATGAGTGTCACTTTACTGCCACAAGCATGGGAAGGGAAAATAATTAAATTTTAGAAATAATTAAATATCATACTTTTATTTTAAAAATAATAATAATGTGAATTTTCCTTAAAACCCGCTTCAGACACCAGGATTGCTCTAGCAACCTTAGCGCGATGATTTTCACAATGAAGATTGCAATTATTTGTTCAATCATCATTTCTTCCACTTGTGATGCATGTTAACTAGTGGAATAAAGCACCTTCTACATGTAGAAAGGTTTGGGGAATGTCTCCTATTTCACTAGTAATGCCAAATGGAAAGATATTTTTTCAAATTCATGGCTATGAAATCGCCTCACACTTGACTGTACATTGCTGCAGGTCACGAAATGCAATTCATGTGTTCCAAATATAAAAAAAATTAAAATATGAGAATGAAGAGTGTAGGATACACATTTACAATGAGAGAAAATTTCAAAACATTATTATGCCCAAAAAAAAGTTTACCCCACTATGATGACGTCCACAATACGCCACAATTTCTTTAGGGGACGTTAAGTAACCGCCCCCCCTGTCCCTTAGGACCGCTTTAGACTACGGTGGAGAAGTGTTCCGGTCGATCCAAAAGTTTTGTCCAAGACATGACAATTTGAAGTAAGTGGTGAAGTTCGAGTTCTCCGGAGGCTAAGTTTCTTGTCCAGGGGTTTGAGGTCGGACAAGAAACTTGACCTCCGGAGAACTCCCCTCCTATAAAAGTGTTGCCACATAGGAGGCCTCATCATTTTCTCATTCATACACAAAGTTCTCCACCGTACAAGTCTTGGCCGTAGTCTAAACTCAACTAGGTGATGAACAAGATTTGCTCCAATCACATTGCTCCATTTTCCTAAAATTCTTGAAAGGTGCACTTCTCCACGTAGTATAAAGTAGCCCTAAGACTAATTTGGAGTCATAAACCTCAAAAAGTTTTTTTAAATTGCTCAAAATACGATTGATGAATAGTAATCCAAAAGCTCGAAACTTAAGGTATCCCCATTGCTTTTTCCTCAAAAATCCTAACCCCATCATTATGGTGAGGACTTTCTTTTTCTTTTTGCTTTTTCTAAATCACACTTTGCAATTAAAATAGTCTCTAATGTGAGTGTACCTTAACGTACCCATGTAGAAAAGGATCAAACTGGGGCCATGTTGAATAAAATGAAATAAAAATACACAAGTATCAATGGTTGAATAAAACTTTACTTTATTCTTATTTTTTGGACATACTAATGGGTTGGAGGTCATGATTTGCACACGTGTAATTCAGGAAGCCGGTGTGAATTTGGTCCTTGGACTCTTTTATTGCAAACCCAACTTATAGAAGTACCCAGGTAGGAACTTTTACTTCTTATCACATGTTATGCATTTTAGACATCAATATGGACCATTGACTATGGTACATTGAAGCACTTATTACCATACCATTCATTTGAACATAGCAAGAAGGACATGAAAGTGCGTCGCAAATTATTTATGGAGCAATTAGTGACATATAGGCTCGTTGAGAGTATAGCATCCTTTTCAACAATAGCGTTATAGATGGTTTTGAATCCAATCACAATGTGAGCCCAACCAATCTTTCAGGTAATGATGATGTGGACTTGTAGTGCTAGACTTTAGGATGATTTGGAATTACTTCTTTCATTTTAAAATAATATTTTGATTTTTTTGTAAAGTATCGGGAAAATCAAGGTATTATTTTGGGTCAGCGTAGTATACTTGTAAAGTGTTCTAAAGAGGGTTAATAAAAGCACCTTGTGGAGTTGAACCAAAATGATTTTTATTGTATTTTTATTTTTTTTTGCACCGAAGAATACAAAATTGTTGTCAAGAGGGGTGCCACCTTCAAAGCTACATTCAAAGCGTAGTATAAAGTGAAATCTTAAATCTCAAGTGCCTAACGGGTTTGTATAAATGTAGCTTTGAATTGATGTAAAGATGACTCACTCATGTATGTTATGAACTTGTGGCTAATCATTCCAAAATTCATATAATAATGAGTATTGTTACATCTTCAACTAATTAAAATAACATTCTCATTTAAAATAAAATTTAAACAAATGTCAACACATGTACTTTGTAGTTAACTGTATGAATCAAATGTCATGGAAATTTTATCACGTACAACTTTCATTTGCATGAAGCACCCTCATTGAATGGATTTAGTACACATTTTATATCTCAAAGCTTTAAAATTTTATATATATATATATATATATATGCGTGTGTGTATGTGTGTTTATATGCATATGTGTATACATGTGTATATATACACATACGCATGCATATGTTTATATATGACCATTACAAGTGAATTTTATTTAATGTACAATTTTTAACTCCTAACTATCTAACATGTCTCCATTATCATTACAAAATTCTTATCAAATATATTGCCTTCTAATGTAGGACACCCCATGTAAGTTAGTTCCCTGTTCTTGACACCTATGAATGAAACAAATGTAGTTTTTGAGGTACATAAATGTGTTCGTTTAGTAGAATATAAAGATATGGTAGTCAAATATATCACTGAATGTCCTTATGTTTAGTTTTTGGTTGACAAATAAATTCAAGCTCACTTTTCTTTCCGAACACATTTTATTATGAAAGTCATACTAATTTTTAGAGATAATTCATGAAGTTGTTCTATCCAGTGGTTGAATTTGGTGTTAATAAAGTACATTTTATTTTTAAATTACAAATTTGGAAGTATATCAAGTTGCTAACCAATCCAAAATTGCAACGACTTTAGTGGGATTGCAAAAAGAGTGATAGCCTAACATTAGAGATGGAATCTAAAATTCAAAAATTTACAACTTTCATTTGAATGTAAATCAAATCCAAAATATGCTTCCAAACACTATTTTTTAATAACTTTTCTCAAATCATCAATTTTAGAAACACCATGATGTACTTTTAAGCACTAAAAGTATGAAATGGATTATCGTAAAGTTTAATACTCCGTATCAAAGGTGGAAACCTATGTAACTGTACTTTAAAAAGTCATAATAAAATCAACATTTCACATTGAAAGGAGTTGACATTTACAAATTTAAAAATATTCACAATTTCTCAAACACAAATGATTATGGTTCTCATACATTTGATTGAAATTGTGACCATAAGACTTCATTGACCATTGCAAAGAATGCATAGGTTGCATCACACTTTATTGTTACACCTTAATGCCCTTACATTTAAATATTTGTTAAATAGTACAATATGCTCCATTAAAGTTGCCCAATAAGTTTTCGGTTCAATTTTCTTGTTCAAAAACTAGAATTCATGACACATAAAATAAAAAATTATAAATTTCTTCAAGAAGTTGAATTCTACTAGGAAATATACTTTCATAAATACAAATATAGCCTGTGCCATTGACCCAAAATGTTTCCTGTGCATAGGACCAAATTACTAATAGTCCAACTAAGTCTCATTTATTGGTATCCATAATTCTAATTATCGGTATCCATAAATATTTTAAAATTCCACAATTTTTTGCACTGTAAGTCCAATCACCACAAAACAAAATATGAACAACCCTCCTTGTTGAACTTATGCCCCTTGCAGACACCTGGTCCATGAGATAGTTCTCTGAAACACAACAAAAAAATTAAAATATAAATATGTGACAACTTTTTGATGAAATAAATACATCATTATCACTCTTATTCTGGAATGTAAGATTTGAGAAGGATAAAAAGGATACATTTTCCTAGGAGGACGTGGATACAGATAGGGAATTTCAGTTCAATGAAGAAATTGTTCACAATAGTTTTTGCTAAAACCAGAAAAGGTGCAAGATTCTTTGTATGTACAGAAGTATCCAGAACTGGAGCTGAAAGCTACTACATCCTCCTTGTACTTATTGGTCAGAGCTAGAGATCGGTTGAAAGCAGTACAGTACAGCAGAAGAGTCAGTATCGACATACAGGCCATGATTACCACGTTTGAAATCCACGAATGATGTCCTGGTTTGTGAATCTACTTGCCTGCAACTCTCTGCCAACTGGCTGGGAATGCAAAGACTTGTTTCAACTTTCAACATACGGTTTGATCACCTTTTTGGATGTCAACTCAACTCAACTCAGTCACAGGATCTTCTGAAATTCATTTAAAGATTTCCTCTGGTACGTAAAACTTTAAGTCCACTGCCTGCATTCACAAACACTGCAGTATCGGTCATACTGAACGGTCTAGTTGAAGAAACTGCTACTACATGACATGCAGGTAAAGTCGTGAGGGTGCCGAACACATTACAATTTTGAATTTATTAACGGGGGAACAGGATGCTGGCTGTGAGATAAAACTCGCATGCAAAGGCACATCAGCAGAAACCACGACAGCAAAAGCCCCCACTTCAGAAAGCATTAGCATTATTTCCGAACAAAAATAAATTCTGAAAGCAGTACGGATGCATGAATGCCAACCTGGGCAAAACCAATGTCTGCAGCACTATGATCATTTTTCCGTCCTGCAGCATCTCCAACATAAAAGGACCTGATACAGTGTACAAAACAACATTAGTAAAGAAGAAAAGTGATGCTACAGCTAGAATTGGAAGCCATGCAGCCACTTCCAACTTGCTTGCATGCCTTCATTCTTGTTTTCAGACACAACTTTGCCTCCTGTCCTTGGTAAAAGAGCAGGGCTCGTTCATTGAACTGTGAGAGAACATGGCACACCTTTCTTTATCAATTGGTACTCCACCATTCAATTGACGTTCCAGAAGGTGCCACATGCCTGGTGAAGGCTTTCGGCAGGCATCCCCACTTCCCCTCCTTTCCGCACGATATGAAAGCCTGCAATCCAATAATAAATATCTTATCATTTTGAAATTCTTCAAATCTCTTCATTGTTGCTAATACTTTGCAAAGACATCAAGAATTTTCAATTGCATGGTTTGGCATAAGCCATTACCTGACCAACTGGTTGGTATGCCATTTCTGAAGCCAACTAATCAATAAGCTAAGCTTGTTTCCCAGAAATTCATCTGGGGTTGATCTAATGCTTGTCGAATTACAGAGTTTAATGCCATACACACGACGTGCGAAGTAAAGTCCAATAGAGGATCAAGGAGCATCCATCTCGAAAAATCTCACCTGCATAGGTACCTTCACTACTTTAATAAAAGCTTCCACACGACCTAGTTTGGAGTCAACAGCTTTCTGTCGCGACTTCGTCCAGCGTTCAATATTAGACTCATTTGAAAAAATAACCTGCAAAAGTCATGAAAGTGAACAATTCAGGGGAAAAAAAAAGAAAAGAAAAGGGAATGAGTTGCGACATGTCAAATAAAGTAACAGACGACATATCACGAACACCCCTCCAGAACTATAACATGAAGGATTTTCCCCAATACAGTATCTTCTGGTAGTAGTAAAATTAGTGTTTCAGTACCGACCAGCTTAAAGCCTTCCTGGTGGTAATCCTGAAGTTTCTCCGGTATTGAAGGGTACATAAGTGACCAAGCCTCAGCTCCCAATCTGCAAAGACCAGCACAATATCATTTTTCATGTGTTTTTGATCGAACAGTGCACTATTGCAAATAAAGCAATCGATATGAAACGATTTTGTATTAACAACATAACAACACGGCAAACACTAATCATGAAAAATAGATAGCTGGCATATATAACATAATACAGTGCTATGATAGGTTAAAGATGAAAAATCTTGTTTACAAAAATGATAGATGAAGTAACAGCAGGAGCTAGATAACTGGGAAGCTGCAATGCATTATATTAATTCCTGCTGTTAGTTATACCACAACCCAGAACCTGAGATAATGACCACGAAATGTACCTGCGGACATCTGTGTTGGCAAGGCAGCCATCGAAGTCGAATGCCGCTATCTTCTCAGACGGATGCGAATTATCTGCCTGGCAGTCAATCCCCAATTGAAATAGATTAGCCATGTGATTGACATCCTAAGAGATGGAAAGCATATTAACCATACTTTAACAGGACCAAGTTTGAGAGGCAGTGAGTGTACGTGAAGGAGCGAAGACAACAACCTACATTTGCACTCAAGAAATGAGACGTTCCACAGATCCATTTGCATGATAACTGCCTCCAGGTTGCACACATAATGAACATGGTTCAAGGAATAGCTCACCTCATTAAAGATAACAGAAGAGAAAGCCTTCCAACCATGAGGTAATCTTGCACCCTGTGGAGTGTCAACCACAGTTCACAGATGAGTTCTTACACCTAATTCGTTATAGAGGGTCGAGATATATCTGAGAGCGTAATAAACTGGATCAGCGATACTCTATAATCATTCTAAGAAAATCAGTACGTACAAGCTAAACAAATGAAGTACTTCCAGCAACCAAGAGTTTGAAACAAATAAGATCACATAGGAGAAACGTACCTTGTAAGAATTGGCAAGAAGAGAAGGACTGAATGCTTTAAGAGTAGTCTCCCCATAACTCTGGATCATAGCGTAGTATCTATGCAACACCATAAACAATACAAACGAAGACAAATTATTTTCTAGCAGAGCGTGAGCGCCAATGTTTCTGAATAAGCTTTGAAATTGTAGAGGCAGAGAGCTACCCCTCGGTATTGGATTCTGTTCTTGGATTACGTACGCAGCTGCGGAAAAGCAGTCTGCATTATAAGACACGGCTGACTTAAATCTTGAACAAACTCGATGTTGTGACTGGGATACAATACACCTTTTCTTGTGAATTTCAACA